>SJYX01012151.1:216755-268311 GCA_006410675.1 Oreotragus oreotragus
CTCCTTCAGAATGGACTGGTTGGATCTCCTTGCAGTCCAAGGGACTCTCAAGAGTCTTCTCCAACACCACAGTTCAAAAGCATCAATTCTTCAGCGCTCAGCTTTCTTCACAGTCCAACTCTCACATCCATACATGACCACTGGAAAAACCATAGCCTTGACTAGATGGACCTTTGTTGGCAAAGTGATGTCTCTGCTTTTTAATATGCTATCTAGGTTGGTCAAAACTTTTCTCCCAAGGAGTAAGCATCTTTTAATTTCATGGCTGCGTGACTTAAAGTGTGGTCCATGAGCCAGCACTGTTAGCATCAAATGGGAATTTGTTAGAAACAACCTTTGTTGTTTTAATTAAATGAGAATTAGGAGCTGTTTATTACTGAAACATACCTAGACCAACGTGACCCACATAACCACAAATCAAGACTTTTGAAATGGACCAAAACTACTACTTCAAGAAAATGTGTAGCTCTAGATGCTTACGTAATAAAAGAAGAAGCTTAAAATTAGTGAGATAAGCAATTAGTTAAAGGTCTTAGAGAAACAACAACCACATAGATTTAAGGGAAGTAGAAGGAAATTTTTTAATGAAATTAAACAGAACATTTAAATAGAAATGATCTGTTAAGTCAAAGTCAGTTCTTTGAGAAAACTAATAAAGTCAATAAATCTCTAGTGATCAAGAGATAGAGGCATAAATGTGAATTTAAAAAAAAAAAGTCATCCTGAATGGAAAGAAGTTTACTGATGAGGATATTTAAAACTGGCTGCCAAAAAACTTAATCTCAGTGATCCAAAAACATTCTTGTCACAGTCCACTGCAGGTCAACTGGTTCACTTCCCAATGGTGATAAAGATTACAGAACTGTTCCCACTGACACCAAAAAGGATCAGGCAACCCTCACCAACAGCAGTCAGGATCGGAGTGGATCTGAACCACGCAGCTGGACTTCCAGAATTCTAGCCCATGAGCTTTTCAGGTTTTTGTTCATTTCATTAATCTGGAAGAAATATGATACTTCATTTTGTGTAGCTGAATTTTTTAACAGCATGTATTGCTTATGATGGAGTTGCATTGTATGAGTGAAAAAAATTAAGTCACAGAACTCCTTACAATGTGTTATCATTTATAGTACTTGAAAATAATAAAAATGAAATATTAATGATATATTGCCTAGAAATACATACAGAAGTACTAATACTATCTGGTAAAAAGCAGAGGAATAATAAACACAAAATTTAGGATAGTAGTTAGTTCTGGGGCAATCCAGAGGTAAATTCAATGGTTTAATACTGTTCTAATCATTTTGTTATTGTATTCTATGTCTTTCTGTGTCACATGTATTCTTTGGTATGTATTAAATATGCCCTCTAAATTACCCTTAATTTTTATCTGAATTTTTAGATCTTACCTTTTCAGTTCTTCAGCTTTTCCACCTATGAAACGGGCTGGCTTCTACTTCCCTTGTTAGTGAGTGAAGTGAAGTCGCTCAGTCATGTCTGACTCTTTGCAACCCCATGGACTGTAGACTACCAGGCTTCTCTGTCCATGGAATTTTCCAGGCAAGAATACTGGAGTGGGTTGCCATTTCCTTCTCCAGGAGATCTTCCCAACCCAGGGATTGAACCCGGGTCTCCGGCATTGTAGGCAGATGCTTTACTGTCTGAGCCACCAGGGGAGTCCCTCATTAGGTAAATATACATGAATAGATCTTCCTGCAAAAGTTTCTATCCATTCTAATTTCCTTGGCTTCTCCAAGAAAGCAGACTCAGGACAGTGGAGAAAGGGCAAAGGAAACTTCAGGGATGACTGAATGTGGCTGCTTAGTTAAGGAACTTAGAACTCTCATGAAGAACAAGCTTTCTATTCTCTGGTTACCTTTTGTGGAGGTGGGACACCCTGTGCCTGGTCACATGTGAAAATCCATTAAATAAGTTTCTTGTATTCACATGACATTGGAGGAATGGGACAAGATAAAAAGGAAAGAAACAGGGAGGAGACAGAAGGGAGGTCTCGGCCCAGGATGAAAACAAGAGGGAAACCAAGTGAATTCAACAGCTATCTTTCTCCTAGGAGTAACAAGGGGCTTGTGAAAAGCTGAAGCACTTTCTAACTTGACTTGCTCACTCAAGAACTAGTGATTCCTTTAAGTGACAAATGGGTCTTCTGTAGCAATGAACTGAAGTCATGGACTCATGTCCAAAGATCTGTCTCTCCACTCCCAAGAATAAACTTTAGGGATCCCAAAGAAAGAAATTATTTTTTTTAATATTAATACACAAAACAGGAAACAACTCTGGTGTGTATTTTCTGGCTAATTCTAGCACAGAGAGTTAAAGGGCAATAATAGTTATATTAAGCTAGAGCAATTGGAGCAATATTTATTCATCTGAAACAGCCTAAGAAGTGTAAATGATAAAGCAAAAGGCAGTGCAGAATGGAGAAAACAAACTAGCAGCCAGTGAGGCTGAGTGGAGATTTTCAAAGAAGCCACAAAGTGCACCCTAATGCATAGGAGGAAAATGAAAGATCAAAAGGAAATTATCATATTCAAGCAGTTCTGTCAAATACAGACTCACCTCTCCTGGACTTGGAGGGGAAAGCAGTCAGTGGTAATAATTAAGAAAGCTTGCACTTGTTTTTTTTAATAAATATTTCATGATATGTCATCTGCTTCCAAGAGAAGCCATAACACACCACAGCCACTGCATACTTAGCAGTTGTGGAATGACAAAAACTGAGCTAATTATGCTAAGATCATACGAATTTAGAATTGAAGGCAGTGAAAACTGACAGGCCATGTCAAGGGCTATGAATTTGGAACTCCAGGAGTTAGCATTGTCAGCCTGCTATGCGCCAGGCATCCCAGCAGGTCCTATTCACAGGGGCATCTTTGTTCAGAGTTCTAAAAAAAACACTTCTTTGGCAAGAAGAGCACTTCAGGGGCTTTCAGAAATGAGTGAACCAGAGTCAGTGGGGGCCTGAATCCTGCCTTTCCCCATCTCTGACAGAACTGAACTCTCTGAGTGCCTGTTTAGACCTTTTTGAGTGTGGACAATTTCTTAATCTTCCTGAGATTAAAATTTAGTTTCCTTATTAACTGATTCCAAATATATGTACTGGAGACCTAAGTGTCATGGCCAGTTCTGGACACTGGGGGCCCGTATGCTCTTGTGGAGTTTTCATCCTAGAGGGAAAGATCTACTATAAACAAAGTACATAATATTTTAGGCAATGATAGGTGTTAGGAAAAAGGTCAGTCAGGGAAGGGGGTTGGAATGCGGAGGGGTGTTTCAGAGCTGGTGTTCTAGAAAGGGGAGTCAGGACAGACCTTGCTGAGAAGGCATGAGATGGGCCTAAAGAAAGTGAGTGAACGAGCCATGCAGTATCTGGGAGCAGGGAATTCCAGGCAGGGGGAGCCATGAGCACAAAGGTTCTGAGGAAAAAATGTGCCTGGTGTGTTGGAGAAATATCAAGGCCACAAGAAGGCTGGCGAAGGACCCAGGAAGGCAAAGCTGGCAGAGGATAGAGCCCTGGGCCAAGCGGAGGTAGCAGTCCTGTTGGGCCTCACATCAGGGGACACATCTTCTAATCACCTTCCAGCAGCATCTCCCTGGCTGCTGTGCTGAGAATAGACCATCACGGCTCAGGGTCAGAAGGAGGGAGACCAGTCAGGAGGCCCTTACAATAAATCCAGGTAAGAGATGATGGTGGCTGGGACAGAAGTTGAAGAAGAACCCCAGACAAGAGGGGTCCAGAGGTAGAGTTGACAAGATTTTTTGAAAGACTGAATGTGGGAGGTCAGACTAAGGGTTTGTGGATGACTCCAAGGTTTTTGAGTTGAGCAGCTGAAAGAACAGAGTTACTTACTGAGAAGGTATAATTGGAAAAAAGTACATTTAGGAGAAATAGCAGGGGCTAACCCTAGGTCAAATTCAGATACCTATTAGATATTGAGGGGGCAGCTGGGTATGTGGGTCCCAGGTTCAGGGGAGTGGTTTGGGCTTGATATATTAAGTTGGAAGTCCTCAGCATCCAGATGATATTTAAAGCCACAAGGGCAGATGAGGATACCTAGGGAGAAAATTTAAATAGAAAAAGGCTGAGAACAACCAGTGACTGAGCCTGGAGCTGTTTTTGCAAGATGGTCAATGACTGTATCTGCACAATGGAATAATACTGCCCCTCACTGAGTCTTCATGAGTGAATACATACAAAGTATGAAGTATACATTTTTCAGCATATAGTGTAAATATTAAGTAAACTTGAAAAGAAAAAAAAAACCTTGAATTATCCCATTAGAGACTACAATATTCAGAAACAGAAAATAAGCCTCAGGGGATTTAAGACCTTTCTGCTTTATTGACTATGCCAAAGCCTTTGACTGTGTGGATCACAATAAACTGTGGAAAATTCTGAGAGAGAAGGGAATACCAGACCACCTGACCTGCTTCCTGAGAAATCTGAATGCGGGTCAAGAAGCACAGCTAGAAGTGGACATGGAACAACAGACTGGTTCCAAATAGGAAAAGGAGTACGTCAAGGCTGTATATTGTCTCCCTGCTTATTTAACTTCTATGCAGAGTACATCATGAGAAACGCTGGACTGGAAGAAACACAAACTGGAATCAAGATTGCCGGGAGAAATATCAATAACCTCAGATATGCAGATGACACCACCCTTATGGCAGAAAGTGAAGAGGAACTAAAGAGCCACTTGATGAAAGTGAAAGAGGAGAGCGAAAAAGTTGGCTTAAAGTTCAACATTCAGAAAACTAAGATCATGGCATCTGGTCCCATCACTTCACAGCAAATAGATGGGGAAACAGTGGAAACAGTGTCAGACTTTATTTTGGGGGGCCCCAAAATCACTGCAGATGGTGACTGCAGCCATGAAATTAGAAGACGCTTACTCCTTGGAAGAAAAGTTATGACCAACCTAGACAGCATATTAAAAAGTAGAGACATCACTTTGCCAACAACGGTCTGTTTAGTCAAGGCTATGGTTTTTCCAGTAGTCATGTGTGGATGTGAGAGCTGGACTATAAAGAAAGCTGAGTGCCAAAGAATTGATGCTTTTGAACTGTGGTGTTGGAAAAGACTCTTGAGAGTCCCTTGGACTGCAAGGAGATCCAACCAGTCCATCCTAAAGGAGATCAGTCCTGGGTGTTCATTGGAAGGACTCATGTTGAAGCTAAAACTCCTAACTTTGGCCACCTGATACGAACAGCTGACTCTTTTGGAAAGACCCTGATGCTGTGAAAGACTGAGGGCAGGAGAGAAGGGGACGGTGGAGGATGAGACGGTTGGATGGCATCACCGACTCAATGGACATGAGTTTGAGTAAACTCTGGGGAGTTGTTGATGGACAGGGAGGCCTGGCGTGCTACAGTCCGTGGGGTTGCAAAGAGTTGGACACAACTGAGTGACTGAACTGAACTGACTGCCTAAAGTGATACAGATAATAAATATGGAGAAACTCACTGCTTGGAGATGAGATTTGCACTTGATTTTTTCAATTCCAAATCAAGAATTTTATCTTCAATTGCCATGTGCTTTCTTCCTAATGACCAAGTCACACGCCTCTCTTCAAGGAACTCATACTTTAGTAGTGGAAGATATAAAACAAAAGTGTGTAAATTAGAAAGATTTAAGTGACCATAGGAAATGGGGGAAGGTGTTCTTAGAACTCCTGTCCTGGGAGCTCTGGTTGTAGGACCCTTTGATCTCTTTTTCATGTCAGAGCTGTGGAGTCTGGCCTAGTCGATGTTGCCTTCTTGCTAAGGACTTCATGGTTATTCATGGAGACAGTCTTATGGGGAAGAATTCCTTTCCCGAGCCCTTAGGCCAAACGGAATACTGGCCAAGGCCTGATTCACTGCACCACCTCACAATTCAAGACCTACTGCTGTGACCACAAACAACCTCTCTTCCTGCAACAAAGTGCCTGGCCCCATCAAGCCTTCATCTGCAAACACTTTAACCTTTCTGAATACTTCCTTGCCACTCTGGTAGGGTGTTGGTTGGCAAACTGGCCCCCTACACAGAGGGCATAGAGACCAAAGAAAGAGGCAGATTACTTCAGATTAGTAGGTGGCAGGTTTCAACAAGCAAGGAAACTTATTTCTGAGGCTTGAGTGACCGTAAGACAAGGAGATCTCTGTAACCACCTGCCAAATCTTTAAAGTTTATGTGAGACCTTAAAACTGGATTCAGTTACATATTCAGTCCAGATGGTTTCAACAACACCTTAGTCTCTTGAGGATATTTCCCACTGTGGGGAAAACAGGGATTCCAAGGGTACAGGCAGGTGTGCGGAGCCTCTGTCTGCCCAGGTCCAGTTCACAAGTCAACTGGTGGTCACGTCTTCTGCCAGACTTCCTCCAACATAGGACACTGCCTACAGACAAAACTCTTCCTTTTGCCCTAGGGACAGCATTAGCCTGGCTTTGTGTGAACAACAGTAACACCAGAAAACAACTTACTATTAAATAATACATTTCTAAATTCTTAAATCTCTCTTGATCAGAACTAGAACCACAAAGCAACACCAACTTGGGGTCTCTACCAGCATTTAATATTGTAATTAAATTTTCTACATCAGGCTTTTATATCTTTCTTGTTTCATTCTTATGACCACATGGTAGAGATTGTCAGTATTCTCATTTTATGGGGTTTCCCTGGTGGCTCAGGGGTAAAGAACCAACCGGCAATACAGCAAGAACCTGCAAGAGATGCAGGTTCAATCCTTGGGTCAGGAAGATTCCCTGAAGGAGGACATGGCAACCCACTCCAGTATTCTTACTTGGAAAATCCCGTGGACTGAGGAGGCTGGTGGGCTATAGTCCGTGGGGTCACAAAGAGTCAGACACGACTGAAGCCAGCTGAGCACAGCACAGCACAAGCACAACCACCTCATGTTATAGAAGATGAAACTGAAGGTCAGAAAAGGTCGGAAAAGTTCTCTGGTTTGCTTGCAGTCACAAAGCTAAAAAGTGAGGGAGCAAGGATTTGAACCCCAAATTTCTGTTCCTACATTACCGTCACTTACCACACTGACATGTAATTGCTTATGTTTTGCATTTTTTGTGGTTGCATAGCAACATAGTAATGAATCTAATCCATCATACCTCTTTCTCTCTACGTGACTTAGTCATCCAATCTCTCAAGAGTTAACATAATTTTTAAGAAAAGCCTTAAATTATTTCTCTAACTAACCTTCCTGGGGTGGAATTTAAGATGGACTCACAGGACTCTGAAATTTTTCTTATAGCAAAAAAAAAAAAAAAAAAAAAAAAAAAACCCAAAACATAAATTTGAAGTTCTGGCATTTCAAAAAGGTTGGTTTTCAGTGATCATATATATTACCTAACACCTCAAAATACTTCTTAATATGATCTATGATCTTTCTCAAAAGGACTGATCAACTTATGGATTTTTTTTCCACCATATTGAATTGGTTATTGACTTGACATTACTAAATGCCAATTAAAATGCCTACATGTATAATTTTTCATCTGTACTCCACCCCAGATAAAAGTTCTCAAATGTCAGCAGTCACCCACATACTACTCAAAACTCCCAAATCCACACTAGTCCCACATTTTCGTGACCGCCTCCCTCACTCCCCATGAAAACACTCATTGTTTTCTAAATGTCCTTGTTATGACAGCCAAAAATAATTCTCCACTCACAGCAACCCACTCAAGCAAAGTTTCCCTTCACCAAAACATAAATTTGAAGTTCTGGCATTTCAAAAAGGTTGGTTTTCAGTGATCATATATATTACCTAACACCTCAAAATACTTCTTAATATGATCTATGATCTTTCTCAAAAGGACTGATCAACTTATGGATTTTTTTTCCACCATATTGAATTGGTTATTGACTTGGCATTACTAAATGCCAATTAAAATGCCTACATGTATAATTTTTCATCTGTACTCCACCCCAGATAAAAGTTCTCAAATGTCAGCAGTCACCCACATACTACTCAAAACTCCCAAATCCACACTAGTCCCACATTTTCGTGACCGCCTCCCTCACTCCCCATGAAAACACTCATTGTTTTCTAAATGTCCTTGTTATGACAGCCAAAAATAATTCTCCACTCACAGCAACCCACTCAAGCAAAGTTTCCCTTCAATTTTCCTTCCAAATGTCCAAAAGGAGAAATTGTGGTTAACAAAAAAATATAAGCATTGTGCTAACTATGTAAACCTAGGCAACCTAACCCAGGCCAAGATTAGTATATCCTAGTATATCTCAAGTAGAGTTTGTTCTGTGAAGAAAGAGTATGCCTAGGCACTGTGGAATTTGATTTTGGGGGAGGAAGCAGAGAAACTGATGGAGGATTTGCATCATGGGGTCAGCTGCCATACCATACTGATTACTTTTCTGTATACTTTTAATATACGTTGAATACAGGCAGGGAAACCAGTATTCTCTCAACTAGTTCTTTCCTAGACACACTCTATCATTTAAAAAATGAGCCAGGAAGTGGCTCTGAACTGAAAAGGCTGGAGCTCTAAAAAGACGTAACTGCATTGTCCAATACCACCAACTAATTTCTAAGCCTTGGAATATCCATCTAATGAGACAGAGAGAAAACATGGCACTGAAGAAGCTGTTCAACTTTCTGGTAAATAGCCTTCCTCCTCATTTGCAGTAGAAAATGGGAACCATTGAAATGATCTCTCTAGAGCCTTTTGTCCGCAGAAAAGTGGATTTAGAGGAGCAAGAACTAGTTTTCCCTCTGCCTGCCAAACTCCCACCACATCAGTGAATCAAGCACTCCTGACATCAATGCTCCAGCCATTGTTACCACCCAAGACTGCTTCTACTCTTCCTTACCCTTTATCCTGCCTTTTTTCTTCCTTCTCTGTATTTTTGAGCAAGTTTAGCAATTAACATCATCCAGTATTAAAGTTCTCATTTTATGCTTTAAGATTATTTATAGAATGGGAGAAAAATTTTAACTGACCATTTGTGAAAATAGGTTTCAAAATGGTAGGTGATGCATGATTCCAATTTTATAATGGAAAATTAAAAAATATATATCTAGAAGAATACCAAATCACTCACAGTGATGTTATTAGAGACCATCTAATAAAAACTGATTTCAATATACTTCTTTTTTGCTTAAACTAAATCCTTCTCAATTCTGTTAAAGAAAACTGTTACTTAGAGAAGGATGCCACTTTGCATGGCATGCCATGTCTCCTTAGGCTCCTCTTGGTTATGACAGTTTCTCTGACTTCCCTTGTTTTTTAAGACCTTGACAGTTTCAAGGAGTTAGGCATTTTATAGACTGTCACTCAAATGGGATTTGTCTGATTTTTCCTCATGATGAGTCTGAAGCTATGGCTTTTTTTTTTTTTTTTTCAGGAGGAAGATGACAGAGGTAAAATACCATTTGCACCATATTGTGTCAATGGTAAATCACTCAGCAAGACTTGCCGTTATTGATGTTAACCTTGATTACCTTGCTGGCCGAGGTACTATTTGTCAGATTTCTTTCCTGTTAAGTTATTCTCTTCCTCCCTGTGCATACTGTAAACACTTCTGGAAAGAAGTCACTATGCACAGGCCACACTTAAAGAATGAGGAGTTAGGTTTCCCCTCCTTGAGAGGAAAGTATAACTGTAGATTGTTTGGAATTCTTCTGGTGGGAGAGTTCTCTGATTTCTCTCTTCTTCCCATTTATTTGTTTACTGAGTCGTTTATGTATGCCAGTATGAACTCATTCATGGATATTTATACTTTGAGTTTCTTTGAGTTTATACTTAACTTTCTTTCTCTAACTGACTTAGTCTTGGCCCCTGGAAGCTTTTTCAGTGCCACTTTGACATACCATCATCATTGTAGGGTTTTGGGGTGTTCAATTTTTGAGTATTTCCAAACTTTTTGACAGTACAAGATGCTCCAGGCTCATCTTGTATATTTCCTGCCCCAATTCTAACATCAGCCATTTCTTTAAGGATTACTGGTTCCTTTTACTGGAAATGGAATTAGACACCAAGATCTGGGTCTAGATGTACTCTTTGCTACTAGGGTTTCATTGCTTCTATAAATATTTCCTCTCAGCTGGCAGAGCAAGGAGATATATGTGAAGATATATACATCTATCTATCTATGTGTAGCTATTTGTGAATGCTATCATTTCAGTTGTGTACAACTCTTTGCAACCCTAAAGACTACAGCCCACCAGGCTTGTCTGTCCATGAGATTCTCCAGGCGAGAATCCTGGAGTGGGTTGCCATTCCCTCCTCCAGGGGATATGCCCGACCCAGGGATCAAACCTGTGTCTCTTAGATCTTCTGCATTGGCAGGCTGGTTCTTTACCACTAGAGCCGCCAAGGAAGGCCCATAACTATCTGTATCTGTAGTAAACCAAACATGAATTCGTACCTATGCATCTGAGTCTGATTACCACATGGATCATTCTCGTTTACTTCTCTGTCTTATTTGTAGCCTCCAACTCCAATAGTGAAGAACCAATAAAATCAGACTTTCTGCGCATAGGTCTTAAGGCACCAACATACTTTATGCTCCTCACTTCCTCCCTCCATCCTCTGCTCTTCCAGTGATTCTAACATGCTGCTGGGGTTGAGAATCACTGCTCTGGTCAGATTATTCTAGTTATCAATTCCTGAATCCCTAGTACTTAGTATCCAGTTCACAAAAACATACTTGCTGTTTATATGAAGCTGGAGGCTTCCCAGGTGGTGCTAGTGGTAAAGAAACTCCCTGCCACTTCAGGAGATGCAACAGACTCGGGTTTGATTTCTAGGTCGGGAAGATCCCCTGGAGGAGGACATGGCAACCCATTCTAGTATTCTTGCCTGGAGAATTTCATGGACAGAGTAGCCTAGAAGGCTACACTCCACAGTGTCGCAGAGTTGGACAACACTGAAGTGACTTAGCACACACACATGAAGTTGAAGGTCAGGTTTGAAGGAATACGGACATGCTGTAGGTGTGGGAAGGAAGGAAGGGGTGAATCTGAGGGTTAAGGCAGGAGATGCTGCCTGAAAGATAAGGGACAATTGTAAAAATTGGAGGACAGAACAGAGTGGGAGCAACTGTTCTCACACACATGAACTGTTCTCACACAACTGTTCTCACATACATGTTAAGGCCTGTGTTCTGTTTTCTTGTCTAAACAGAGGCAAGAGGAGAGAAAGCAGCCCAAATTTCCAGCAAATATGCTTAGCTGTAAGGAAGAATGTCTTCACTGTAAAGATGTAAAAATAGAGAACAGTCTGTGAAACACTAGTCCCTGTGAATCTATTAAAAACTCGTGGAGACACTGCTACTGAATTAGGTCAGCTGAGAAAAGCAGCTTGGAAAAGGAGTTAGAACTCTTCAGAAAAAGTCTTTCAGCCTTTCTCCTGTCAGGAAACAATTTCTTACTGAATCAAGCACCCCCACCTCAGGCCATCACTGAGGTCACTCACAATGGGTTGCATTTGAGACAAAGATACACAAATTTTACCAAATCCCCTGTCCTCTCCCTCCCACTCATCTGACACATGCCTGTGAGCCCTACAATCTCATCCTGTGAGAACACAGAGTACTGCCCGACATGGGGACCGGCCCACTCTAACACCTGGATGCTGCCCATCTTGATGGCAGCTCCTTGATTCACCCCCTGCACCCCATATCTCCCCCCAATTCATGCTGATTTTCTTCCCTCTTCAAATATCTCGTGCTCCTGCACACCATGAGGCCCTGCCACAGCTTTTTCTTGCTTCACCTTCACCCAGTTAGCTTCTTTCAATCTCAGCTCAAGCATCACTTCAGGGAAACCCTCTCTGGCTGTACAACCTAAGTCAGAGGCTCCTAGTTTGATGGTCTCACAGATGTTCTTATCCTGCAGAGCAATGATCTCATCATATAGATATAGGTTGCCAGCTTCAGGCTTTGACTAGTCCGTTTCCTCTCATTGTCTCAGCTATCTACTGCTGCAGAATAAGCTAGCCCAAAGTGTGGTAACTCAAAGCAACAGTGATAATTTGGGTAGGAGCTCATAGAAACAGTTCAGCACTTTTCCATGTAGTGTCAGTTCTACTGGTACCGAAAGGATACACTTCTGAGATGGCACCTTCACATGGCTGGCAGGTGATGCTGGCTATCATTTCATCTGCACAGGGCCTCTCCATAACGGGATGGTAACTAGGTTTCAAGAGTAAGCATGGAGGTAGGAAATGGAGGTTGCAAATCCTTAATATCTGGGACTAGAAACTAGTACAGCATCATTTCTGCCATAGGCTATTTGTCAACTTTCATAGAGCCCAGATTCAAGGAGAGGACACATAAATTCCTCCTCCCTTTAAATGGAAGGCATGTCAAAGAATTTAGGAATCATACAGTAAAAATTCCACAAGCATGATTTTTGTCTGTTTCCTTCCCTTTGTTCCCTGAGCAGCTAGCACAGAAAATGCATTCAGCTAAAATAAGGAAATTCATTTTTGTATACTTTGTCTGTGGACCAGGGAGTCTGTGCTTGGCCACAGCATTTCTGAGCTGATTCCTAGTTCTATGATTGTCTGAACTTTGCCTACAAGCCAGGTGTGGCACCAAATTACCTCAGTTTCTCACACAGGAGGAAGCCAATTCATTCAAGCCCACTCCTTGATTCCCAACTCACATTCTTAGAGTTGTGAGAGAAGATGGCAAACAAGCCATTCTCACAATTAGCAAAAATGGCAATTACCGACATTTGCCTGAAAACAGAGTGTGTCTGAAATTAGTTACAGATGACTAAGGCAAGTAATACCCACCTACAGCTGACATTCAACACCACCCACGACAGAGCTCACAGATGCTGATCTGAAACCACTGGGGAATTCAGCCTGTGCAAAGAGCTTGCTTGGGAAATCTACTCAGTTATAAATCTTGCATGTATCCCCATTCACTCATTCATTCATTCACTCATTCCAAACCAGCTTGCTCTTCCATTCACAGGTCTGATTAGAAACAGAAAACCCTTACAGGACACATACTAAGTACTGGGCACTTTTTCTGTATTAATTCGTTTAATCACCACAACAACCCACAAAACCACTGCTATTGCTATCATCCCTCTTGTTGGAGGACAGGCAGTAAGATGGCAGCCATATATATACATTTGTGTGATCCCTTCCCCTCAAGGGTGGGCAGGACCTTTGACCGGGCTTCCAACCAGTGTTACAAGGCAAAGGGGATGAGATGTGTTGATCACACTGAAATGTAATCTTACTGGAGTCTGTTTCTTTCTCTCTATTGTTGACTTTGAAGAAATGAACTGCCACAAGTCCCACAGCCATGGGAAATGAGTTCTGCCACCAGCCTCTATGAGAGTGAACTCACACAAAGCTAAACCAATACTCAGTGAAGAAGTCTCATGGAACAAAAGCTGAGAAGACTGTGATTATACGGGCTCTGTCATCCTGAATGTCATCAGGAAGGGTTTCAAAGCCTGAGTAAAGGAAGAACTTGGAGACAGCATCTTCATCAGGGACACATCTGTGCACATGTGTGTTTGCTAGACCTGAGACAAAGGGTGAATTAGACCTTCTGTAGGTTCAACTGCCTCTCTTCCCTGTAGGCTCAGCCTTATGCATGTAAGTCTAGAGCAATTCTGCAGGTAAACTGGAAAGTCCTGAGAAATTTGTCCCCCAGTCAGGAGCACGTTGTCAGCCACGGATGTATGAAATAGACAGTGTAACACTGAAGCAAAGCACAGTACACTCAGACTTACAAGGGTGGTTTTAGGCCAGCTCTAAGGTGGAATGTGCCATCATCCAATGGTCTGGCCCATTTCAAAAACATTGCAGAGAAGCTGAAGAGAGAAAGCCAAGTAAAAATGGGGATTAGGGGTTAAATATCTCAATTTAGTTTGACCTAGATTCTGTTTTGACAATGTAACAGCTCTGTGGCCAAAGATGAACAAGACAAGACTACGTAGTCCCTGGCCTCAAACAAGTCATATGTATGCAGAAGAACTCAGAAATTAGCAAACAGTCAGAACACTGGAAGGCTGACGTAAGCTATAGCAGAGGTCCACCCCAAATACAATAGCAAACACTAAAGCAGGAAAGAATGATTTCCAAATGCAAAACCAAAGGATTTGTGGAAGGTGGCAATTGGCATGATTGTGGAAAAATATCTAGGTCCCAAATAGGTAGAAGTAAGAAATAGCCGGACATGACTGAGCGACTGAACTGAACTGAACTGAAGAAATAGCTTGTTCCAGAAAGAGGAAGTATTGTCTTCAAGGATATAGAGGCGAGAGGTACAAAGCATACACAGAGAAAAGCAAGGAACAAATTGGACTAGAGTGTGAAAGGCAAAGAAAGCTCCATAATGGGTCATAAAGGGAGAAAATACAAGACTGGATCATCTGTTTTTTTGAATGTAAATAAATAAAGGCATTGATCATTATTCTATGATAAATGGAGACAACGGAGAACTCTAAAAAAATTTTAACGGCAAATATTTAAATCTGCTTGATACTTAAAAGTATCAGGACTTTTTATCCAGGACTCTTTTATACAAGAGAGTCTTGTATAAAAGTGCATTACTCCTTACAGTATCCAAAGAACACTGGCCACATGTTAGTTTCCATAAAATAAAGACCTTTGTGGTAAAATAAATATCAGAAACGCATACATTTCTGTCTTAAAGATCTGAAATGTATATTAGGATATCCAAAGACCTGAGAAGTCCTGCAGGATGAAAAACTACTTAATCCTGTATCACCCTGTATTTTCCCAAGTATTTCATTACGGATTTTTCTCTTTGAACAGACACTACTTACAACTACAAGATGTACTACTGTTAAGGGTGTATGGTCTGTATTCTTCACCTTTTATGCCAAAAAAAGAGCTTTGTCAGGAAATGTACAAGTCCTTATTACTCTCACAAGAGAGTTGAGAGGCTGATTTCTCTTCTGTCTTTAATGAGAGAGGCTGGTTAAAAGGGATGAACTGAAGATGACTCTATCAGGTGGGCTGTCATCTCAGAAAAACTTTATGGAGTCTGTCTTTTCCACTTCAAGGTATTCACTGTTGTCTCAGCTTTTTAAGGCCCCAAGTATACTCATCTTGATACAAGTATCAGAGCATTCCACATTAATTACAAATGTCCATTAGAAGGCTCAGGAGTGGTTGTACAGGTGAATAAATGGGCCCAGAACAGATCTGTACAAGCACACAGTCCACTGTAAAATCAGACCTAAACTTCTAGGGGATCTTTCTTGAGATAGTAAACATAATTCATCCATAAAATGATTCATAGCTGCTCCTTCTCTTTCTTTCCACATAAACATTCCTTGCCTTGTGGAAAGATTCTTTCCCATCTATTCCAGGCAACAGACCCAAAGATACCACACAGAAAAGGAGTATAATTTGGCTATAAAAATGTTGTAATAAGTGGTTTTATATAACTGAAATGCCAGTTCCTTTACTACATCCTCCCACTCATTTTACAACCAGTTAATATTTTTCTGAACTGTTGTGTTGTATTCCACTCAGCCGCCTCTGCAATCTTTTTGCCTATTTTTCTGCCGGAGCCACAAGAATAAAGCTGTCAGATGGTCTACAAAGCCATTTTTCTTGTCTGGCAAATTGTCTACAGGCAACCATAACCTCCTACCTGCTCCACTATATAACAGAAGTAGCCCGTCTTAACAAAACAGAATTTAAATATTCTTTCAATCTCTGTTATCTACAGGCATCTAGGATGAAATGAGCGAGAATACATTTCTCTGACATTTTTTGACCTTGTTCCAATGGGATTGGGGTGATGTTCCTATTAAGCATGCCCTCATAGTGATGTGCTTAGAAAGATGTTATATAACTCTTCAGCAGGGATGCTGCCAGGTGTTTGAACTGTAATAATAAATGTGGCTGCTCCAAGAGGAAGGATACAGCAAGAAAGTGCCCCAGAAGAAGAAGATTAAGAACCGTGGTGAGCTAATGGTATACAGTGGTTGGGCTTTGAATGTGATAAGGATTTATGATTTCAATTAGTGCTTGAGAGCAATTTTAGAAAGTTATTAGCAGGCGACTGGCATTCTCAAAGATGGCTCATTTGTGTATTGTTCAAGATTAGTTGGGTCTTTTAGTTGTTTACAAACACACATGGTGGCTTGCATTGAATGTGCAGAAGTGACTGCAATATAGCATATTCAGAGCTCTTTAGTGGAGTTGAAGGCTGCTGCTTTGGTTTCTTAGTGCTCCTGTGTGGGCCAAGCAAAACTCAATTTTGCAACATTTTCTTCATTAAAAAAAGAAAGTTGAGTTTCCCCACCTGTTCTAAACTCTGATATACTATTTCAAATGAACAGTTTCCTCATTCAGCACACTCCCTCATATTTAAAATTCTTAAATGCCTCAAATACTCCATATTGTGCTGCTTTGAATACAAATTAATTTTTAAAATCTCCCCACCGGAATGTTTTGCACTGAAACCCATATATCTTTGCATCGAGGTGCACATGTTTTTCTCTTTGAAAGCCTTGGGGCATTATTCATATGGTGCAAAAATTTCTCAAATAAATTAAGAGTCCTGGTTGAAGCATCTGCAAACACAACAAAAAGGATTCAGTCCTAGGATGTGGACAGCTGTGCATATTCTTGAAAAACTGTACATCACCTTGAACTAGCCAACCTTGACCTCAGCATCCCACAGAGCCATGATACAGTTTACCCAGCCTGTTCACACATGGAATACTAGGTAACTCTTCCCACACATGATCCCATCAGGATTGTTCACGAACAAGTCTTTGGTCCAAGGAAGATGCTCTCATTGCAGATAATTTCACTCCTGCTTTCCATGAGCCTGTTCTACAAGGGCATCGAAGGTGTGACTCTTTGATTCCAATTTTCAGGTGGGTAAGGAATACCCATTTTCTATTTTCCCTACTTATTATGTCCTCACTATTTAAAAATTATACATTTTAAATTAAAAATATATGCTTCTAAATAAGATTAAGGTACTCAAACCTTTATTCCTTCAGCTGAGGGAAACTACTGTGTGTGACTTGAATTCTGATAGACTTACCTGATGGAAAATAGAGGCAAGGTCTGCTGTCATCAACCTGCCCCATTCCAATGTGTATCCCTGAAGGTGAAGCATCCTTCTACTTTTCTGCCAAGAGACACACTGCTCCTTGTTCCTTGACCCTCATATATGAATACAATGAATTCAGGTATTAACACAAGGTAATAGGAGCAGAAATTCCAAAATTTTGTTTTCAATCCTGCAAAAATTCAAAGGCAAAAAGAGACTAAGGGTCTGGCTCTCTGTTTGGGACCGAATTGAGGATAAGAGACCTTAAACATGCAACTCTGTCTAAAAACTACCCTGCATTCAGTCTGTTGCAGGTATACAGAGACAAGAGCTCTACTCTTCACCTTTCCTTTCCAGGAAAAGAACATGCTCCTCTCAGCTTTGATTATTGTAAGCCATGTCTGGGGGAAGCAGGAATGTTCTCTGAACATGCAGGATTAGATTCTGGGTCATGGAGAGACTCATCTGGAGTTTGGAGACATGGTTTTGATGAGCAGTATAAGCATATAGTCATGCTGCTAATTCCACCTGTAAGTATGGCATGCACACTGATCAAGCAGAATGAACAACCATAAAATTAGTGCTGGCTATAGAAAATGTATGACTGTACTGATATATAATGGCTGAATATTAGCTCTGGAATTATATAAATATTCGGTGAGTTTATTGAACTAATTAGAAGAATGTTCTATGACTGAGCCAGGAAAGGTACTAAAAAATTCCTCTCCTACCTAAGTCAGAAACATATAGCAACATAAAATAATATAAAAATATTATGAATAATATAAAAGTATTATGAACTATACATGGGTTTGTATGAATATATTATGCATATCCATTCATGTATACATGTATTCATACAACATATATAAATGCATACCCACATTTATATGTCCACGTGAAGGTAAAAAGCCATGAAAAAAAGAATCAAATTTCGCCACTTGCAACAACAGGATGCACTTGGAGGGCATTATCCTAAGGAAAATAAATCAGACAGAAAAGAATGAATTGATATGTGTCATACCACTTATATATGGAAGCTAAAAAAATACAACAAACTAGTGAATACAGCAAAACAGAAACATGCTTATAGATAGAACAAATTAGGGGTTACCAATCCTGGGGGAGGCGAAGGGGCAACATAGGCATGGGGTTAAGAAATATAAGTTACTATGTTTAAAATAAACTAGTTACAATGATATATTGTACAACACAAGGAATACAGCCAGTATTTTATACTAACGATAAATGGAATATATCGTTAGTACAACTATGTTGTACACTTTAACATATAGCATTGTGCACCATCGTTATTGCAATTTTAAAAATAAAAAAATAATAAAAAGTAAGAAAAATAGGGAAAAGTGAGTCCTCTTAGAATCTCAGGTGTTAGTATATCAGGAATAGGGAAGAGTGGATATCAGGTGGAAAAAATAAACTCAAACAAAATGGCTCAAGGATGTTATAAATACTGAAATACAAATACAGTTTTTTCAATGCCATTCAGTCATGAGTGTGAATTCACTTGGAACACATGACTATCTGAGTCTCTAAAATGCCAAGGGTGACCATCATAATGTTATCTAAACTTCCCCTGACATAATTACTTTTTGTTACCAAAGATCAAATTGCCAAAATCCGTTGGATCAGCGAAAAAACAAGAGAGTTCCAGAAAAACATCTACTTCTGCTTTATTGACAATGCCAAAGCCTTTGACTGTGTGGCTTACAACAAACTATGGAAAATACTTAAAGAGATGGGAATATCAGACCACTTGATCTGCCTCCTGAGAAATCTGTATGCAGGTCAAGAAGCAACGGTTAGAACTGGACATGGAACAACAGACTGATTCCAAATAGGAAAAGGAGTATATCAAGGCTGTACATTGTCACCCTGCTTATTTAACTTATATGCAGAGTATATCATGCAAAATGCTGGGCTTGATGAAGCACAGGCTGGAATCAAGACTGCTGGGAGAAATATCAATAACCTTAGATGTGCAGATGACACCACCCTTATGGCATAAAGCAAAGAACTAAAGAGCCTCTTGATGAAAATGAAAAAGGAGAGTGAAAAAGTTGGCTTAAAACTCAACATCCAGAAAACTAATATCAAGGCATCTGGTCCCATCAGTTCAGTTCAGTCACTCAGTCTTGTCCGACTCTTTGCTACCCCATGGACTGCAGCATGCCAGGCTTCCC
The DNA here is from genome assembly GCA_006410675.1 of Oreotragus oreotragus. Lineage (NCBI taxonomy): Eukaryota > Metazoa > Chordata > Mammalia > Artiodactyla > Bovidae > Oreotragus > Oreotragus oreotragus. Next base: position 236,013 of record SJYX01012151.1, read on the forward strand.
TGTACATCACCAACTCCTAGAGCTTACTCACACTCATGTCCATCAGATCAGTGATACCATCCAACCATCTCATTCTCTGTAGTCCCCTTCTCCTCCCACCCTCAATTTTTCCCAGCATCAGGGTCTTTTCAGATGAGTCAGTTCTTAACATCAGGTGGCCAAAGTATTGGCATTTCGGAAGTGATCTGGTCCCACCACTTCATGGCAAATAGATGGGGAAGCAATGGAAACAGTGACTTTGTTTTTTGGGACTCCAAAATCATTTCAGATGGTGACTGCAGCCATGAAATTAAAAGATGCTTGCTCCTTGGAAGAAAAGCTATGACCAACCTAGACAGCATATTAAAAAGCAGAGACATTACTTTGCTGACAAAGGTCCATCTAATCAAAGCTATCGTTTTCCCAAGTCATGTATGGATGTGAGAGTTGGACTATAAAGAAAGCTGAGTGCTGAATAACTGATGCTTCCGAACTGGGGTGTTGAAGAAGACTCTTAAGAGTCCCTTGGACTGCAAGAAGATCCAACCAGTCAATCCTAGAGGAAATTGGTCCTGAATATTCATTGGAAGGACTGATGCTGAAGCTAAAACTCCAATACTTTGGCCACCTGATGCAAAGAACTAACTCTTTTGATAAGACCCTGATGCTGGGAAAGGTTGAAGGTCGGGGGAGAAGGGGACGACAGAGGATGAGATGNGAATATTCATTGGAAGGACTGATGCTGAAGCTAAAACTCCAATACTTTGGCCACCTGATGCAAAGAACTAACTCTTTTGATAAGACCCTGATGCTGGGAAAGGTTGAAGGTCGGGGGAGAAGGGGACGACAGAGGATGAGATGGTTGGATGGCATCACTGACTTGATGGACTTGAGCCTGAGTAAGCTTTTGGAGTTGGTGATGTACAGGGAAGCCTGGCATGCTGCAGTCCTTGGGGTTGCAAAGAGTCAGACACGACTGAGCGACTGAACTGACAGGTTTTGACTATATGGGTTGAGAGACCTTGGACAAAAGAAAATTAGGTATGAGAGAATCAAGAAATAAACTACAGAGCCAAACACCAGCCTTATTCTTTCATACCACAAAAGGGAGGAGAAATTTAAGAAATAACTGAGTTGGTCAATAAGCAAGGTAAGATGCTCTGTATTTAAGATTGTCTGCTCTATATTTTGCAATAGAAAGGCCAAACCAATTATAGATGTGATTTCCATAAAGAAGCAAAAATAAGGAGAGAGTTCTAGAACTAATGACTATTAGCACTGAAAGACATATTAATCGGCATAGTATTTTATCATTTCCACATCCGATCAATCACAGAATTGGCTATTTCCTTTAAAGTTCTCTGTGAGACTTGTATAATTATAAACTAAGAGTAATACAAACTATGTTTTCATATTAAAGGAAAACTATTTTTATCAGGGCTTCCCTGGTAGCTTAGCTGGTAAAGAATCCACCTGCAATGTGGGAGACCTGGGTTCAACCCCTGGGTTGGGAAGATTCCCTGGAGAAGGGCATGGCAACCTACTTCAGTATTCTTGCCTGGAGAATCCCCATGGACAGAGGAGTGTGGTGGGCTACAGTCCGTGGGATCTCAAAGAGTGGGACACGACTGAGCAACTAAGCATAGTACAGCAGAATATTTTTATCAAAGCAAGAATCTCCCTTCCCAATAGTTCAGATAAAAAGCGTTGATCCTCAGAAGCTCTGATTAGCACAAATGTTTACTTTTGAACCAACTAGAGTGGCCAGGGCCCAAGAGCTCTTTGCAAATGAAGACCTCTAATTTCTAGGACACTTAGAGAAACTTCAGTCAAGTTATAAACATCACAATGAAGTTGAACAAATACCCCCAAGGTTGCTTTGGTATATGCTTGCCTGGTTTTGCTTATATGTGGGGTGAGGGTGGGTAAAAATGCTTTTTAACTTAAAAAAATTGCATATGTTATTATATTTATCGGGGCTTCCCTGATAGCTCAGTTGGTAAGGAATCCACCTGCAATGTAGGAGACCCCAATTCAATTCCTGAGTCAGGAAGAGCTCCTGGAGAAGGGATAGGCTACCCATTCCAGTATCCTTAGGCTTCCCTTGTGGCTCAGCTGGTAAAGAATCCACCTGCAATGAGGGAGACCTAGGTTCAATCCCTGAGCTGGTAAGACCCCCTGGAGAAAGGAAAGGCTACCCACCCTAGTACTCTGCCCTAGAGAATTGCTTGGGGTTGCAAAGAGTTGGACACTACTGAGCAACTTTCACTTATTACATTTGTCACTGATAGACGGTACTTCCTGATGGAGACAGCATTAGTAGTCTGTGAGATCTTGTGTTGCTGGGTGATACATGTAGAGAAATACACCTCACATATGGATTTCACATGAGTATACTGGATTCAAGGGCATTGTAATATTGTGTGAGATCTGTATAGAAGCTAAACAAAGCTGAGATCTACTTTGTGTACTCTGAATTTTAATATGCAGGGAACAGCAGGCTGCCTACCCATACAAATTGGCTTTAAAAACCAAGCAGTTAATCTCAAGGCAAATAATGTTTTATTTTAATAATTAATTCAAATTCCTTAAAAAGATGGTTAACAAGCCAGTTACCAAGAGGTTTAAAATACAGTTATTCTATTGCTTTCAACCTTCAATGAAAGTTTAATGCTTAAATGTAGACAAGTGAAGATATAAATGTTTTAATAATAGGTTTAGATTATTTTGGTAATGAATTCAAAGGGCGGTTACTGATAAGTTTGCAGCAACTGTTAAAATCAAGGTCAAAAGAAGATTCAGAATGGTAGATGCAGAGGGCATTAGGGGAAAATGGAGAGGGAGTAACATGGAAATGAACCGATCAATATACAACATTTATTTTACTTGGTATTATATTGGTTTCACTCTATTTTTGTTACGACGAGAGTGCCCTGAAGCATGTAAAGAGAATTTAACAAAACAAATTTCTCAGTGAACTTTTGTGAGAGAACTCTTCGTTTATTAAAAAAAAAAAAAAATTCACTTGGAACACATGACTATCTGAGTCTCTAAAATGCCAAGGGTGACCATCATAATGTTATCTAAACTTCCCCTGACATAATTACTTTTTGTTACCAAAGATCAAATTGCCAAAATCCGTTGGATCAGCGAAAAAACAAGAGAGTTCCAGAAAAACATCTACTTCTGCTTTATTGACAATGCCAAAGCCTTTGACTGTGTGGCTTACAACAAACTATGGAAAATACTTAAAGAGATGGGAATATCAGACCACTTGATCTGCCTCCTGAGAAATCTGTATGCAGGTCAAGAAGCAACGGTTAGAACTGGACATGGAACAACAGACTGATTCCAAATAGGAAAAGGAGTATATCAAGGCTGTACATTGTCACCCTGCTTATTTAACTTATATGCAGAGTATATCATGCAAAATGCTGGGCTTGATGAAGCACAGGCTGGAATCAAGACTGCTGGGAGAAATATCAATAACCTTAGATGTGCAGATGACACCACCCTTATGGCATAAAGCAAAGAACTAAAGAGCCTCTTGATGAAAATGAAAAAGGAGAGTGAAAAAGTTGGCTTAAAACTCAACATCCAGAAAACTAATATCAAGGCATCTGGTCCCATCAGTTCAGTTCAGTCACTCAGTCTTGTCCGACTCTTTGCTACCCCATGGACTGCAGCATGCCAGGCTTCCCTGTACATCACCAACTCCTAGAGCTTACTCACACTCATGTCCATCAGATCAGTGATACCATCCAACCATCTCATTCTCTGTAGTCCCCTTCTCCTCCCACCCTCAATTTTTCCCAGCATCAGGGTCTTTTCAGATGAGTCAGTTCTTAACATCAGGTGGCCAAAGTATTGGCATTTCGGAAGTGATCTGGTCCCACCACTTCATGGCAAATAGATGGGGAAGCAATGGAAACAGTGACTTTGTTTTTTGGGACTCCAAAATCATTTCAGATGGTGACTGCAGCCATGAAATTAAAAGATGCTTGCTCCTTGGAAGAAAAGCTATGACCAACCTAGACAGCATATTAAAAAGCAGAGACATTACTTTGCTGACAAAGGTCCATCTAATCAAAGCTATCGTTTTCCCAAGTCATGTATGGATGTGAGAGTTGGACTATAAAGAAAGCTGAGTGCTGAATAACTGATGCTTCCGAACTGGGGTGTTGAAGAAGACTCTTAAGAGTCCCTTGGACTGCAAGAAGATCCAACCAGTCAATCCTAGAGGAAATTGGTCCTGAATATTCATTGGAAGGACTGATGCTGAAGCTAAAACTCCAATACTTTGGCCACCTGATGCAAAGAACTAACTCTTTTGATAAGACCCTGATGCTGGGAAAGGTTGAAGGTCGGGGGAGAAGGGGACGACAGAGGATGAGATGGTTGGATGGCATCACTGACTTGATGGACTTGAGCCTGAGTAAGCTTTTGGAGTTGGTGATGTACAGGGAAGCCTGGCATGCTGCAGTCCTTGGGGTTGCAAAGAGTCAGACACGACTGAGCGACTGAACTGACAGGTTTTGACTATATGGGTTGAGAGACCTTGGACAAAAGAAAATTAGGTATGAGAGAATCAAGAAATAAACTACAGAGCCAAACACCAGCCTTATTCTTTCATACCACAAAAGGGAGGAGAAATTTAAGAAATAACTGAGTTGGTCAATAAGCAAGGTAAGATGCTCTGTATTTAAGATTGTCTGCTCTATATTTTGCAATAGAAAGGCCAAACCAATTATAGATGTGATTTCCATAAAGAAGCAAAAATAAGGAGAGAGTTCTAGAACTAATGACTATTAGCACTGAAAGACATATTAATCGGCATAGTATTTTATCATTTCCACATCCGATCAATCACAGAATTGGCTATTTCCTTTAAAGTTCTCTGTGAGACTTGTATAATTATAAACTAAGAGTAATACAAACTATGTTTTCATATTAAAGGAAAACTATTTTTATCAGGGCTTCCCTGGTAGCTTAGCTGGTAAAGAATCCACCTGCAATGTGGGAGACCTGGGTTCAACCCCTGGGTTGGGAAGATTCCCTGGAGAAGGGCATGGCAACCTACTTCAGTATTCTTGCCTGGAGAATCCCCATGGACAGAGGAGTGTGGTGGGCTACAGTCCGTGGGATCTCAAAGAGTGGGACACGACTGAGCAACTAAGCATAGTACAGCAGAATATTTTTATCAAAGCAAGAATCTCCCTTCCCAATAGTTCAGATAAAAAGCGTTGATCCTCAGAAGCTCTGATTAGCACAAATGTTTACTTTTGAACCAACTAGAGTGGCCAGGGCCCAAGAGCTCTTTGCAAATGAAGACCTCTAATTTCTAGGACACTTAGAGAAACTTCAGTCAAGTTATAAACATCACAATGAAGTTGAACAAATACCCCCAAGGTTGCTTTGGTATATGCTTGCCTGGTTTTGCTTATATGTGGGGTGAGGGTGGGTAAAAATGCTTTTTAACTTAAAAAAATTGCATATGTTATTATATTTATCGGGGCTTCCCTGATAGCTCAGTTGGTAAGGAATCCACCTGCAATGTAGGAGACCCCAATTCAATTCCTGAGTCAGGAAGAGCTCCTGGAGAAGGGATAGGCTACCCATTCCAGTATCCTTAGGCTTCCCTTGTGGCTCAGCTGGTAAAGAATCCACCTGCAATGAGGGAGACCTAGGTTCAATCCCTGAGCTGGTAAGACCCCCTGGAGAAAGGAAAGGCTACCCACCCTAGTACTCTGCCCTAGAGAATTGCTTGGGGTTGCAAAGAGTTGGACACTACTGAGCAACTTTCACTTATTACATTTGTCACTGATAGACGGTACTTCCTGATGGAGACAGCGTTAGTAGTCTGTGAGATCTTGTGTTGCTGGGTGATACATGTAGAGAAATACACCTCACATATGGATTTCACATGAGTATACTGGATTCAAGGGCATTGTAATATTGTGTGAGATCTGTATAGAAGCTAAACAAAGCTGAGATCTACTTTGTGTACTCTGAATTTTAATATGCAGGGAACAGCAGGCTGCCTACCCATACAAATTGGCTTTAAAAACCAAGCAGTTAATCTCAAGGCAAATAATGTTTTATTTTAATAATTAATTCAAATTCCTTAAAAAGATGGTTAACAAGCCAGTTACCAAGAGGTTTAAAATACAGTTATTCTATTGCTTTCAACCTTCAATGAAAGTTTAATGCTTAAATGTAGACAAGTGAAGATATAAATGTTTTAATAATAGGTTTAGATTATTTTGGTAATGAATTCAAAGGGCGGTTACTGATAAGTTTGCAGCAACTGTTAAAATCAAGGTCAAAAGAAGATTCAGAATGGTAGATGCAGAGGGCATTAGGGGAAAATGGAGAGGGAGTAACATGGAAATGAACCGATCAATATACAACATTTATTTTACTTGGTATTATATTGGTTTCACTCTATTTTTGTTACGACGAGAGTGCCCTGAAGCATGTAAAGAGAATTTAACAAAACAAATTTCTCAGTGAACTTTTGTGAGAGAACTCTTCGTTTATTAAAAAAAAAAAAAAAGTTTAAAACAGAATAGGTAGAGAATACCAATGCCAGAGGGAGGAAACTAGGTAGAGTCACAAAGTCTAGGTTCCAGGGTGAGTTCTGAAATGCTATAGATAACTCTGGACAAGTCTTAACCTCACCGTATCCCACTTTTTTCCTTTTCTTTTTTCTTGGAAATGACGGTGACAAACTAGACAATCCCAAATATCCGACTAAGTCCTAAATTATGTGACTCTAGATAGTACTTTTATAAAAAGTTAATGCATTAGAATTCCAACAGAAATCTTAAATTAGAGATCAGTAGCAGTTGTGAATATTGAAATGTACTCATATGAGAAATAAAAGCAAGTTGCAAACATAATTGAACATTCTCTCAGGCTAGTTTCATATTCTCCAACAGGCTACATAGTGCTACTTGAGTGATGTTACTGAATAGAAATTAAAAGGCAATCACAAACATTTTTAAGAGGCATATTATTTCCTTTGATAAATGTGATATGTGCTTGGAGGCAAGAAAATAAATTTCAATTCTACTTTCTTCCTTTTTTCTTCTTTTAAAGTCTATTGGTTTTCCTTTGCCTTTCTCAGTAATCTAAAAGAAATGAAATTATGTCTAATTCACAGTAAGAATCTCCTTTTTATAGCACTCTTTGCCTAGGTACTGGTTCCATCCCTGCAGGTCAGCAGATCAAGGAATTGTATTTATTTACTTCCAGGTGCTAAACTGGTTCATACACAAAGTACTTTATTAAAGAACCTATACTATACTATATTAAAAAAATTACTCCTGCTAAGTCACTTCAGTTGTGTCCAACTCTGTGCGACCCCATTAACGGCAGCTCACCAGGCTCCCCCGTCCCTGGGACTCTCCAGGCAAGAACACTGGAGTGGCTTGCCATTTCCTTCTCCAATGCATGAAAGTGAAAAGTGAAAGGGAAGTCGCTCGGTCACAACCGACTCTTCGCGACCCCATGGACTGCAGCCTATCAGGCTCCTCCGTCCATGGGATTTTCCAGGCAAGAGTACTACACTATATTAAAAAAAAATCTCTGCTTTGCTTTTATATTCCTGTCTTCATAGACACAAGGAAACCTAGGACTACATTCAGAATGCTTTAACTCTATACTGAGAAGAATAAAGTCACTGAAGATTGAAAAAGTGACATTTAGGTTTCTGGTTTGTTCATATAAATGGTGATGTGAAATTCATGAACTGGAGAATATAGGAAAAGCACCAGATATTTGGGGAAAGATGATTTGGTGCATCTGTGTGCATTTAAGGTGCCTTGGAGAAGGACAAATGGAGATGTTCTTGGAGTACAGAACATATGAACTGAGAACTTAGTAAAGGGGTCTGGGCTGAAGTCATCAATGTTGAAGCCACTGGCATGTCTTTACGTTTAATTAAAGCAACAGGTCCATGAAAAAGAGTCTCTGAGGAGAAAGTGCCATCATACAGATCTCTCCCACACCACGGCTCATTTACATTCTCCAACAAGCTCATGGGTAAATATTACTAACCTCATTTTACAGATAAGGAAATTGAGGCTCCCAGAGAAGCAAATGAGAACTTCTACCATGATGAAACATTCCTTTTTTGGTTTCATCTTTTACTGTTTCTTAGATCAAAAGGATTAAATGTGGCTGTTCCCACCCCAGCCTCCATCTTATTTTTTTTTAATTTTAATTTTTTATTTTTTGTCGAGTACTTTTTTTTTTTTTTTTGCAGATATCAATTTTATTTTCTTTGGATATATCTACCCAGAAGTGAGATTGCTAGATCATATAGTAGTACTTTTTAAAATTTTCTTGAGGAAACTCCATACTGTTTTCCACAACAGTTGTAACAATTTACATCCCCACAACAGTATATAAGCTTCATTTCTTCACATTCACACAAACACTTGTTAACTTTTGACTGTTTTATAATAGCCATTCTAAGAGGCATGAAGCAATACCTCTGTGTGTTTTTTTTTTTTTNTTTGGTTTAAATATCTTTTCACTGCATTTTTTGATTAGCCTGGGCTATGGTACTTGACTTTTTTTTTTTGCAGATATCAATTTTATTTTCTTTGGATATGTCTACCCAGAAGTGGGATTGCTAAATCATATAGTAGTACTCTTTAAAATTTTCTTGAGGAAACTCCATACTGTTTTCCACAACAGTTGTAACAATTTACATCCCTACAACAGTATATAAGTTTCATTTCTTCACATTCACACAAACACTTGTTAACTTTTAACTGTTTTATAATAGCCATTCTAAGAGGCATGAAGCAGTACCTCAGTGTGGTTTTGATTTGCATTTCCTAATGACTAGTAAAGTGAAAGTGAAGTCCCTCAGTAGTGCCTGACTCTTTGCGACCCCATGGACAGTGAGTGGCCTGCACCAAGCTCCTCCGTCCATGGGAATTTCCAGGCAAGAGTACTGGAGTGGGTTGCCATTTCCTTCTCCGGTACTTGACTTTTAATGCCTGGTTTTTTTTTGGCCATACTACATGTGGCTTGTGGGGTCTTAGTTCCCTGACCAGTGATTGGACCCAGGCTCCTGGCAGTGAAAGCACTGACTCCTAACACTGAAACGGCAGGGAATTCCCAACTTTATTTTTTTTAATGACTTAACAGCAGTATATTTTATTGTTTTATTTTGAGGAAAAAACTATGTTATGTTAGAATTTTGTGTGTTGGTATATCTCATTAGAACTTTTAAAAATGAAATTTGGGGTAGAGCCTGAGAAATTAGGAAATCTGCTGCTGCTGTCACTTGTATTAAATAACTAATTTGATCATTGTTCAAAGGCAAGAATGCGAAAGGCATAACCACATTTTACTTTCATAACAATTTAGTTGGTAGACATAGCTGAGAAATTATTTAGGTGTATCAGTTTATATTGTTTTCTTCATTGTTTCAATTTTGTAAGCTTGAGATAATGGTAGATTTACTGTTTAGCTAAATTTCCCATTATTATACATCTTTGTAAAAATAGTAACCTTTTTATTATGATTAGATTCCAAATTATCATTAAGAAAATATTTTTACTTTTATGAGAAGTATGATATGTCCATTTTAAGAAACTCTATTTTACTTTATGTTTTTGTTTTGGCCACAAGATCTTAGATCCCCAACCAGAGACTGAACTTGTGACCCTGCAATGGAAGCATGGAGTCTTAGCCACTGGAAATCCCAAAAAACTCTTTCTCAAATGTTCTTTAGAGACTGTAACATTACACTTGTTCACTTTCAGAAGATGAGAAAACCAAATAATGAGCACAATTGATAAATAGAGAAATTCGAATCTTCCAAAAAAGGTGCCAAATAGAATGGACCTTCAGTCCCCATGTGTAGCGATTTTGAGCGGGATACAGATGTCAATATATGATTAAAGATACAACATTGTGATGTCTCTGATTGATTTTATGCTTCCATAGACCATGTGACTTTTTTTTCTTGTGTCGTTTATAGTCGGAGCACCATAACATGGTGTGGGAAGTGAAGAGCAACCAGATGCCTGATGCGGTGCAGAAGCTCCTGCTAGTCATGGACAAGAGAGCGCCCGGAGTGAGCGACTCGCTGCAGCTGCTGCAGTGCAAGGAGACGCTGCCATCCTCGCCTGGGTACAACTCTTGTGATGAACACATGGAACTTGGTAAACAAAATTCAGTTTTTAGGGATCTTCACTGAGATGCGGATTAATTTTCATGTTTAACTTTTCCACCCACCTTGAATTGCTGAAAAGTATGCTAAGTTTTGTTCACTAGGAACTTTCAGTGTTTTCTTGTTATTGCTTATAAAGTATTATTTAAACCAACATAACTTTGGGGTATTTATGGTTATAGAGACTTATTTACAAATTCAAACTCAACTATCTTTGTGGGTAAAGATGAGCCTTTAAACACCTTATGAAAACCTTGTGGTGTGGCTTTTCAAAAGCTGTTACTTTTGAAATAGCCTTGTAAGCTCAGCAAATTATGCTGGCTATGCCTTTTTGCCTGGTTTGTTGGTATGATGGGGGAAATTCCCGTGGACACTTGAAACTGGAGGATCAGACATTTGTAATTATCAGTACTGCTGAGCTACTCCAAAGATGCATGATATATAGAACTGTGTAGGTCTGTTGAGGTATGACTTTGAATGTTACTGCTTTGAGGTAAGTGTTAAAGAGAATAAACAGCCGATGAGTGAGCTTGTCTTGCTGCCCACTTTTCGTCTTGGCTTTGTCCCCATTTAAAATGCGTTTTCCCCTGATGTTCACAAAATCCGAGACGTGATTGTCCTCATTTTATAAATGATGAAATAAAGGAGGTCATACGGTAGTCTTCTTTGGGAATTTGAAGATCTTAAAGGTCTTGAGACATAACCTGTTGGCATGCTAAGGGTTTGCTAAGCTCAAAATATTTATTGAATTGTGGTTACTGTTGAGTGGGAAGTAACACTTCAATCAATTACTTGGTTCTCCATTGTCACATTTTAGTTGGTTTCAGAAGGAAATCAGGAACCTAGGGCTCAGGAGGTCAAAAACTTTACAGCCCCTCATGACTTCAGTTTAAAAGTAGTTTCCTTAACTTGAAAGACAGAAATGAACCCTTCACAGTAAATATACAGGTGATAATCAAAGAATGAAAGGCTGTGGTTTTCCCTAAGTTCCATTCTTCTTTCTCAAAATTGCTTTGGCTATTCGAGGTTTTTTGTGTTTCCATACAAATCTTGAAATTATTTGTTCTAGTTCTGTGAAAAATACCGCTGGTAGCTTGATAGGGATTGCATTGAATCTGTAGATTGCTTTGGGTAATATATTCATTTTCACTATATTGATTCTTCCAATCCATGAACATGGTATATTTCTCCATCTATTAGTGTCCTCTTTGATTTCTTTCATCAGTGTTTTATAGTTTTCGATATATAGGTCTTTAGTTTCTTTAGGTAGATATATTCCTAAGTATTTTATTCTTTTCGTTGCAATGGTTAATGAAATTGTTTCCTTAATTTCATTTTCTACTTTCTCATTATTAGTCTATAGGAATGCAAGGGATTTCTGTGTGTTGATTTTATATCCTGCAACTTTACTATATTCATTGATTAACTCTAGTAATTTCCTGGTGGAGTCTTTACGGTTTTCTATGTAGAGGATCATGTCGTCTGCAAACAGTGAGAGTTTAATCAGAATAACTGATGAAAATGGCAGTTACTGATGGAAATCAGTCAAGAAAATTTTGCCTATGGTTTCTCAGTGAAGACCTGTGTGATTTCTACTTTAAAGGATGGATTATATGAGATAATGATTAAATACCAAATTTAAGGGAAGAAAAGCTATAAGCTAGCCCACTTGAACAATAAGCCATACAGTGAGAAAAGTTGGATATTTGATTATTATTTCAATCTTGCTATCTCAAGAGTTTAATTTTCCTGAGATTCTTTTTCTATTATTATCTTTCCATTTTTATTACATGTTTGTCACTGGACTTCCCTGTGGTCAGAATTTTAATGCCTTGTGTAGTTTTCAATGCCAGTTCAAACTTTGGAATTATTTAACCACCATATGTTCTTTCCATATTGACCTGTGCAGCTCTTTTTTTCTTGGCATGTCAACCTTGACACTAGAAGGCTGGAAGCCTGTCATAGACACATACACAAGTATTTATTTCTGAAAATGTAGGGTGGGATGTTGGAGCCAGCTGAGATTGAGAAGCTATACAAGTCAGATAACTGTACAGTGAATGCTGTACAGTGAATGCCGTAATAACTTGAAGTTTGTGCTAACAAACATTTTCCAGACCCAGATCGTCCCCATGGAAATAGGCCTTTGCTTCTGCAGTTATATCAGAATTTTCTTCACTAAATAATCAGTGATAACACATATTTATTTTTTCCTCATTGTCCTTTTGACAATGGTCAATCCTCTACTGAAAAGAGAACAAAAGGAGAAGGATGCCATTGTTTCCTGAATGATAGGTTGAAATGCCTTCTAGAGAACCCCAACAACAAGGAAGAAGGGCAGCAAAGAGAGTTTAAGTCTGATGAGTTTTTAAAAAACAGGCAATAACGGGTAAGCACATTTCTCTCCAGGCTGATTGGCAACTTGCTGACGGATGAATATTTATTGTGTCCCAATATCAAGGCTTTATCCTAGGTCCTGACCAGAGACACAAGTCTAAACTCTGTAGAGCCTGAAACTCATTCAGTACAGAAAGGAAGCAGGAAGGCAGGAAGGGGCTTCGAGACAATAATGTAAAATCTTGAATACAGAAAGGTATGGGTCACTGGAAGGGCCCCAAGCAAAATGACGGGCTCTGAAGTTGAAGCTTCACTGGTTTCTTGGTAAATCCACATCTGATTTTAGAAGTTCAATTCAGTTCAGTTCAGTCACTCAGTCATGTCCAACTCCTTGCGACCCCATGAATCACAGCGCGCCAGGCCTCCCTGTCCATCACCAACTCCCAGAGTTCACCCAAAATCATGTGCATCGAGTCGGTGATGCCATCCAGCCATCTCATCCTCTGTCATCCCCTTCTCCTCCTGCCCCCAATCCCTCCCAGCATCAGGGTCTTTTCCAATGAGTCAACTCTTCGCATGAGGTGGCCAAAGTATTGGAGTTTCAGCCTCAGCATCAGTCCTTCCAATGAATACCCAGGACTGGCCTCCCTTAGGATGGACTGGTTGGATCTCCTTGCAGCCCAAGGGACTCTCAAGAGTCTTCTCCAAGACCACAGTTCAAAAGCATGAATTCTTTAGCACTCAGCTTTCTTCACATTTTAGAAGTAGAGTAATAAATTTAGATTTTAGAATAATAAATTTAGATTTTAGAAGTAGAATAATAAAAAATGGTAAGCCCAATAGCAACAATAACAGCAGCCACAGCAGCTACTCCATACTGAGTTACCAGCACTGTATGAAGCACTTTAAATGCATTATCTCATTCAACCATATCACAGCTACATTACTTTGATACCCTATTTAAAGATAAGGAAATGGAAGCTCAATAACTTTCTAGTGGACAGAAAGGTAAAATTGAATTCAAAATCAAAGATTCTGACTCTAATAAGATCCTTATCACCAAAGTATAAGGTTCTCATGTGTGCATGCATGCTCAGTAATGTCCAACAGACCCCATAGACTGTAGCCCACCAGGGTCCTCTGCCCATGGAATTTCCAGGAGAATACTGGAGTGTGTTGCCATGCCCTCTTCCAGGGGATCTTCCTGACGGAGAGATTTGAAGTCAAGTCTCTTATGTCTCCTGCATTGGCAAGTGGCTTCTTTACCACTGTACCACTTGGGAAGCCCATAAGGTTCTCAAGAAATCTCAACAGTTTTACAGGAACATGAAGAGTCTTGGAAACTTCAGAAACAGTTTCTTTTTCTGGAGGAATGAATACATAAAAAAGCATGTCTCAACCCCTGGCATGGCTGACATTTGAGGCTAGATGATTCTTCGTTGTAGGGAGCTGTTCTGTGAATTACAGGGTGTTTAGCAACATCCCTGACCTCTACATACTAGATACAGAAGCATCCTCTTGTCAGCTTGGATGACTGTAAATGTCTTTAGATAGTTCCTAATGTTCCCTGACTGGGAGTGGGAGAGATCACTGAATTGAGAAACAATGACTTAAAAAGACAGCAAGAGGTAGGTAGGTGAGGATGTGGAAGGAGGGGAACTCCTAAAAGAGGTCATAGCAAAAACAAAGGCAGAATAATGGGAAACAGCCTTATAGATACGAGAACAGGCAGGAAATTTCATGATATTTGAGGCTAAAAGGGCAAGGCTGAGGACTAGTTGGTGGTGAGATAGGAAGAGGTCAAATTACAGAGGTCATTAAATGTCATGCCAAGTATTATTTCCTACCAGCGGGGAAAGGATGCAAAAAACTATCATGACATTTGATAATGTCATGATCAGGGATACATTTTCAACGGTCACTCTGGTCTCTTAGTGGATAATATATCTGATGAGAACAAGTTCAGTTGTTCAGTAATTCAGTTAACTCTGCCTTTTTCTATTTTAGACATCTGTCATGCCCTCTAAGATATCTAGAAATGATCAAAAAGTTCCAGAGAAATTAGAGTACGGATGCTTACTGACAATTCACATCCATCTCTGGAAGACAGAAATCTCAATAAATCCCTACCAGGTAGTAGGCTGACAAAGCCACCCTCCAATACAATGTGCTGGGGAAGTCCTGCTAAGCAACAGGTGCATAAGTTTTATAAGGGAAAGAGACCATGAAAGAGATGACAGCAACCATGTACAATCTATAAGAAATGCCAACTCTCTTTGGCTTTGATTACAATAAAGAAGGAAAAGTAAAGAACTGCAAAGATGTGTCCATGAGCATAAACTACATAGATTACTTCCAGATTGAACCATATGAATGATATGAGTAGTATTTTTACAGTATGGCAGATATTGTTCATTGCCTGTTGAACATCCATTTTTCCCTTTGTCTTTATTAACTACGTGCTGATTTTGTGCAGGCAACAATATTGTGTTCCCAGATAGAGTTAACTTACTTCCTCAAACTCCAGTGAAGCTGCTGCTGCTGCTAAGTCACTTCAGTCGTGTCCGACTCTGTGCAGCCCCATAGATGGCAGCCCACCAGGCTCCCCCGTCCCTGGGATTCTCCAGGCAAGAACACTGGAGTGGGTTGCCATTTCCTTCTCCAATGCATGAAAGTGAAACGTGAAAGTGAAGTCGCTCAGTCTTGTCCGACTCTTAGCGACCCCATGGACTGCAGCCTACCAGGCTCCTCCATCCATGGGATTTTCCAGGCAAGAGTACTGGCTGCTGCTGCTTCTGCTAAGTCGCTTCAGTCGTGCGACCCTATCATAGACGGCAGCCCATCAGACTCCACCGTCCCTGGGACTCTCCAGGCAAGAACAGTGGAGCGGGTTGCCATTTCCTTCTCCAATGCATGAAAGTGAACAGTGAAAGTGAAGTCGCTCAGTCTTGTCCGACTCTTCGCGACCCCATGGACTGCAGCCTACCAGGCTCCTCCGTCCATGGGATTTTCCAGGAGTGGGGTGCAATTGCCTTCTCCCCAGTGAAGCTAGAGGTGGCCAAATGATCCAGGAAAATAAGATGTAAGCAAGAGTTTTGGAGTAGCCCCGCCCCCTACTGAGACTCACTGGTAAAAGGTAAATATATAGTAAAATCCAGAATGGAAGGGAAGTACTAAACAAAACTATAATTATAATAATTTATTACTGGATAGATAGGATATAAAGATGTGAATTGTGACATCAAAACTATAAAAAAGTTCATGGGAGGAGTATAAAAATGTCAAGCATTTTTATGCCTTCAAAGTTAAGCTGCTATTAGATGAAAATATACTGTTATAACTATAAGAAGTTTTATGGAAGCTTCACAGTAACCACAAAGCAAAAATCTACTGTATATACACAAAAAATAAATTAAAAAAAATCCAAAACATCCCATTACAGGAAATCATCAACTCAAAAATGGAGTGAGCAAGACAGGAAGAAAAAAAACAAAGGAACTATAAAATAGCCAGAAAACCATTTTAAAATGGCAACAGACAGTCCATATTTATTAATAGTTACTTTAAATGTAAATGAATTAGTTTCTCCAATTAAAGAGAGTAGATTAAAAAAATAAGATCCGACTACATGCTGCCTACAAGAGCCTCATGCCAGTTTTAAGAGCTCACATAGACTCGAAAAGAAACTAGAAATCGACTGCAAGAAAAAGCTGGAAAATTCAAAATTATGTGAAGATTAAACAAAATGCCCCTGAGCAACCAAAGGGTCAAAAAATAAAATCAAAAATAAAATTTAAAAAAATAATTTGAGACAGATAAAAATGGAAATACATCATACCAAAATGTATGGGATAAAGCAAAAGGAGTTCTAAGAAAATCATTTATAGTAATAAATACCCACACTAAGAAAAAAGAAATATTTCAAATAGATAGCTCATTTTTTATACCTCAAAGAACTAGTCACAAAAGGATACTAACCCCAAAGTCAGTAGAAGGAAGGAAATAACAAAAATCAGAGCATAAACAAATAAAGTAGACTGAAAAGACAGCTTAAAATACCAGTGAGACTAAGAGCTGATTTTTTGAAATAATAAAAAGAATTGACAAACCTTTACCTAGACTAAGAAAAAGGAGAGAATACTGAAATACATAAAATCAGAACAGAAAAAGGAAATAATATGGCTGATAACACAAATAATGGATCATAGGAAACTATTATGAATTATTATATGCTATATAATTTTATATAATTTCATATATTAATTCATATAATATGCCAGATAATTTCTCTCACTAGAAAGTAAGCTTTATGAGTAGCAGGGATTTCATTATCTAGTTGGCTTTGAATCTGCAAAATATGTCCTTATTTCGTGCTAGGGTTGTGGAAATATTCCCAGGCCTCCCCGGCAACTGAGAGATGACAGGAGGGTTTCCTGGGCTCAAGTGGGATGGATTACAAAAGCAATAGTTCTATGTTGTTATTGAACAGAATAATATTTGCAATAATTTACATACCACATACTCACCCTTCCCCTCCAGAAAAATTCTGTAATTATAAGCTATATTAAGACTGCATTTCAGGTTAAAAGTATATTAGCTATCTATGTAGCTTGTGTTTAACCAGAGCTATAATTAGGCTCATGGTACGAAAAGTTATATCAGTTTATACAGATACTTGATTGTTCAGTTCATCATTAACAAATGTCTATAAAGATGAACGAGAAGCTGGGAGCATATCTTTGACTCACTTTCTTGTTTAATTAGATTTATGGAGAGAGGAATTAGTTATACATATTATTCACAGTTTAAAAGTTGCCATTTAACAATATTTACCAATGAATATCACCAGCGAAAAGGAACGGAAAAACCCATCAATAGGCTTTCATTAAGTATGTGTGTAAAGAAATATAAGTGCATATTTATATATAAAATATATAAAGTTATTTATACTCAATGTATGTTTATCCAAAATTAATGTTTATATTATTTATAGTTACATAAATGCATACATATTCATATAAAGAACAATTTGCCTGATTTATTAAGTAGAAAAAGCCCAAAGTAACAACTGTTCATGTAAAACTAGATATCATTTATCAATCATTACACAGATACTACATTACAAATATACCTCTTTGTTATCTCACAGGTAGTTGTCATGTTTAAATTGAGTGGAATTTTTATAACTCATAAGGAAATGAAGCCTGCAACCTTGAAGGGACAATTCAAATTGAAGTCTTAATCTCTTCTCATGTTCACTGTGCTTGTGTGTTTGATGTCTTGACACCCTCAGATATTTTTACACTTTAAAAAATAAATTATACCTCTCCTCTTAGGTTGAGAAGATATTTGCTATTTAGAAAAGGTCAAGAAATATTCTTTCCTGAAAAGTATTCTTACTGTCTTGATGATTACTCTATCCCAACTCATTTACTTTATGCTTTCAATTTGAGGAGTATATATGACAGAGAAATTTTTTTGTAAATACCCTGTTGCAGCTGCTGACTAACATCAGAATAGAAGAGAAAAGATGAAAGTGGCTATTGATTAATTAAAACACATTTTTCCCCAGGGCAAGTCTTTGGAATTAAAAAAAAAAAAAAAGGCTTCCAACAAGTTAGACTTTAAGAACAGTGTATATAACAATAACAGCCTGACACAACTCACAGACCCTTTCCTGAAGTGCCTCCATTAGAGTGAACTCATACGGCCTCACCTTGGTTAGAGCAGTGCAAAGTCGCAGCAACTGAAAGTGAACAACCTTAAGAACATTTTAGAGACCTTCTAGGTTTGACTGCTTAGCCATACATACTAGAAGTGTCGGTATAAAAGAAAATCCTAAAAAATCACCTCAAAGGTAAGCAGCGACACACAGTAGCTGAATTTGATCCTCTGAACTGATAAGGGCTAGTGTGATCACCTCCTACCATCAATCTTCAGGGTTACCTGGGCAAGGAGAACTGGCTGACAAACCTTTCCATAGCCTGACCCGATAGTTCCTATGCCTTGGGATAAAAAGGCCTGAGATTCCATGAAAAGCTTCCCAGCATATCATGTTTTCCAAAGTGACTGCTGTGATGATGACAAGAACAAAAAAGTGATGATGCCCACTCTGCTGCTCCTTTCAAAGCACAGAAAACACTCTGCAAAGATTCAAGACCGCTGTTCAAAATTCTCTTTTCTATTCAGACCCACTCTATTCATTTTTATTGAGTAACCAAGAATATACTCATTTCCATAGTTCTAGGCACTTTGTTGGAAAATCATCTCAGTAGTGAAATAACATTCATGGCATGGTTCAGAAATTAAACTAGAAATTTTGCAGGACCAGAAGAAGTTGAAAATTGTTTCCTCCTTTCCAAGGCTCCATTTTCCAGTTATTCCAACAGGTGGTGTTTCAGAATATTCTGATGGGATATGCTGACTCTCACTCATATTAATCTGCTCCTCTGTATAAACATAAGTATGGATGAAGTATGTAAATATATTGAACAAGTAAAATGAACCACATCAATTTCCCAATATTCTTTCCAATCCGTGTGGATGTTTTGCTGCAGTTGGCACTGCAGTCAAGAAAATCCTTTTGTTTGTTTACTGAAACATAAATCTGCCAGGAGAGCGAAACTCTAAATTACTGTTGCGTTTCTGATGGAAAGGTGCCACATAATTTAAATTTCAACAGCTCTACAGTTTCCCATATTTCTTATTTGTGACTCTATATCTCACAGACAAAGTGCATTTTACTATCATTTTAATAAATAGTTTTTGAGTGAAGGTCGTTTTTCTTTGTGTCCAATTTCCATCTGTTTCTTTCTTTTTACTGACAAGATTCTGAGATCCAATAAAGGGCTTTGAAAAGTCATTTCATTTCAAAGGTAGCCATTATGTTTCAACAGCCAATAAACCAAATGACCAAGTAGAACCACCGTGTCTTCAAACTGATAAAGAGGTGGTGACAATACTGGTTTGTCTGTTCATCTGAACGGAAAGAATATTGTTGATTCCTCTTGTTCAGCCACTTAGTTGGGAGTAAACAATATTTTTTAGAAAATCAGCTTTTGTGGGGTTTTCTCATCAACAAAGCATTTTCCCATAACAGGAGATAATTATCTGGTATATCTGGGAAAATGGAGTCCATCTTCATGATAGAGACGGTAGTTAGATACGCATTGAGTCCAATTGGATTCACTGTCCAAGCTATAAAGAAATGGCTATCAAGTGACTTTTAATCTTGTATGAAACAAAAAGATTAAACTGTCAATATTACGATGAACTGCCGTGACGAGACCTATGATAGAACCATACTTGCAGAGCTGTTTCTAATTATATGTATGCAAGGAATAGATTTTTCCTGATAACGCATGCAATTAGACTACAGAACAAAATGTTCTGTTCAAATTCATGACATGCCCAACTAATAAAGGAAGAGAGGATAAGGCCCTTGCTATTTATTTGCATGAAAAAGCTTTAATATAGGATATACTTTAGAGAAATTAGTTTTTAATCTAGGTGACTAGATGAGATTTTGACCCTGAACTGTTTTTTGAGTTGACCTGTGAGAATTTATGCAGAAATAAGACTGTGATGCTTACAAACCAGACAGGCATTGCTTTTTTCATTAATTCCTGAGTGTCTCATACAGTCAAGAGAAGCAGAAAATTGGTCCTTTTAAAAGCCCACCATATGAGAATTTGCTTTTATGAAACATAATCAGTAAAAGTTGATAGGAATCTTAGCAGGAATGTATTCTTTTTAAATTCAAACATTCAAGAAGTTAGATACATTGATTCAGCAGTGATGATTCTCCACTGACCTGTATAAAACAGAAATCTAGGGTTGTATATTGTTATGAATACATTTGAGAGGCCCACAGTACTAGTTCTCAGGGTGAATTATGGATCACACAATGGGCACTTGGAAAAAAGCTTTACATCAACTCTTGTGCTTATTTTTCCATGATAAAAGTTAGTGTCACATCCACTCGATATATGCAAGAAATAGCTTTTAAGAGCAGGACTCTTTCTCTTATTCTTAAAAACAATTAATATGAACACTACCCATATAATGCAAAAAAACTGCTAATTGTGAGATAAAATTTAAATGTCTCACGTTGAATGCTTAACATTACCAAGGTAAGGAAAACTGTTGTATTCCTTGTGCAGGCATGAAATCTGGCGTTTTTCAGTAAAAGCCACCAAGATCCACTCAAACACTCAAGCCAGAAACAGAGGAGTCCTCTTTGCTTTCTCCCTTCACCTCTCCTCCTGCTTCTAATCCATGAACAACTTCTGTCAATTCTCCCTTCCAACATACATCACAAAGATTTTTCTAGCTCCATCCTGGCTCACACCATTATTCCTGGATGTCTAGTCTTCTAAAAAAAGTTTTTGCTTTTAAAGTTATCTCTCTATACTTGGCCTCCCCTAATGAATCTTCCACAAAGTAGGCAGAATAATAAGATTATGTTGGTCCTGCTTAAAATCGTCAATGGCTTCCCCTTGCGCTTAGAATAAACCTGAATGCATAGAGCTTCTGGAACTCCTTCTCTGTCTAACCATGTTTCCTAAGGAGCCAAAAACATTCTATTCCCACACCTTGGCCATTCTAAAGTTCTTTCCTGCTTCAAGACTTGCTGTCCTCCCTGGATCACTTGTTACCCTGATTGTTTCCTCCTATCTCAGCTAAAATAGTCTCTCCCTAAAAAGACTCTTCTTCACTGCTATAACTGGAGTAGGTTTTATCCCATCAAGCAATTTCTTTCATTGTACTTATCAAAACTTGCAATGGTTTTGCTTGTTGATCATTTTCTTTGTCTATTCCCCATGAAAACATCACTGTCATGAAGGCAAGGACAATGTCTGTCTTAGTCACTGTTATATCTATATAGTAAGTCCTCCTGCAGTGTTTGTTGAATAAATACACAAACTTATCACAACTCTGCTTTCATAGATAGAGGCTGCAAAAAGGCGGATAAATTTCAGGGGAAAAATTGTCCTTGGTTTGTTTTCATGTTCAGGGAACACAAGTTTTCTTTTTTTCCCCATTCTAAAATAAATGTTCATTAAATCTAATTTTCACAAGGGGAAAATAAAGGGAAGGATATTCTCACATATTATAGTCATAAAAGCTTACTCAAAGTGTCTATATATTTTTTTATTTGTGAATGGGTGAGCCAGATTTCTCTTTGGAAGTGAGCTAACCTCTTTTGGAAGCTTTGCTATCTCTTCTGGGCCACTTAAGTAACAGGAAGATATGAGAGTTGTTAACACATCCCTGAGTGTCTCATTTATTGCTAAAGAATATGTAGGCTGATTATAGATTATATCCACTTGTGTGTATTCACTGTATAAAACAAGTATAACAGTCTGCAAAAAGTGAAAAAGTTATTGGCTGTCATTGTTGAAATCTCTTACAAATCAAGCTAGAGAGAGCTGAAAAGCCTATTTTATAACAACATATGAGGAAAAAAAAAGATTTTCTGGACAAATGTATGTTTTATGTGGACAAAATATTTTATAATGCTTCTCTATTTTAAATTGAAGTACTATTTTCTTATTATTCACTGCTCAAAGAAAAACTGGAAAACAAGGAAAAACTAGTTAATGAACAAATTACTATTATGAAACTGGCATAGTTGCTAAATTTATAAATTTTCTTCCATGTAATCTGAAACTTAAAAACTTAATAAACATGAACATAGTAAGGTATAGAATAGAAATTTCATGCAAATTCTCAATACAAAATGTTTGATTTTGAATAAATATGTCTAACACCAATAGCTAGGACGGTCTTCCCTGGTGGCTCAGAGGTTAAAGTGTCTGCCTGCAATGCTGGAGACCTGGGTTCGATCCCTGGGTTGGGAAGATCCCCTGGAGAAGGAAATGGCAACCCACTCCAGTATTCTTGCCTGGAAAATCCCGTGGACGGAGGAGCCTGGTGGGCTACAGTTCACGGGGTCACAAAGAGTCGGACACGACTGAGCGACTTCACTAATAGCTAGGAGTAGTCTAGTCTGCAATTAAGGATAACTTACTGGCAATTTTTTACATGAATGACTAAAATGTAAGTAAGTGGAACGTTCTTTCCTGTAAACCAGGGACAGGAACTGTTGACTATAATTCATCCAGTCAAATAGGCAAGAGGAAGGCACTAGGAAGACTCTGGCTTCATCAGGTAGAAGGGATTATCACATCAAAAAACACTGCTCATCCTATCCTGAAGGGATTCTAACTACCCAGATGCAGTGGCACATAGTTGGGCATAGAGGCATTGGTATGGTTTCTATGGTTCATCCACTGGCACTTCCCTGGCTTTGACATGGTTATGCAGGCACATGAGCCTGTGAACTTGTGGATGTAAACACACGCGCACGTGAACACATTTTGCCATAATCAATGTGCAGGACAGAGTCACAGAGTAATAATGCAAGGTTCTAAGCTTTTATAGGAAATGAGAGGAGGGTATTACCAAGTTTATGTTTCTAGAATTAGAAAGAGTTTTACAGCTTGGACTTAATCAGCTTCTCTCTCCAAGGAAAAGAAAGAGGTTTGAAAGTCAACCTGTGCCTGAAGCTCAAGCAGAACAGATAAAAAGATTTATGCAGGAGAGATCTACAGGATGATGCAATTAGGAGGAGAAACCCTTCGGCAGAGGAGTCACAAAGGCACCCTCCTTTAAATGTTAGGGTGAAGATCACCCTATCTAAAGCTGATCTGCATGTGAAGCTAGAGTTCTTCTGGTGAAGTAACAAGACTTCTGCTATGAGGAACTGGCTCTCTGAGCGCACCCCAGGATGGGACAAGAATAATAGACATTTAAAGGAGAAGATTGGAACATCTGGCCAAAGATCTTCAGCAGCTGTTAAGAGAGGAAAAATGAAGTACCAGAGCCTCATTGTAACTACATACACATACACACAGACAGATGTGTACACACACACACCCCACACAAGCACAAATACATGTCCATACCCTTGCACATATTCACATGCATATGCAAACACATGTGATATGTGTGAGCATTTTCATTTGCTTAATTTCTGTGCTTATATTTATTATTTTCTTCCTTGTGCTTTCTTTGGGTTTAATTTGATCTTATTTTTCTAGTTTCTTAAGAATATATGAAGCTTTTCATCTTTTCTAATCCCAATGGGTTATTTAGAAGTGCTTATTTAGTTTCCAAGTGTATGGAGAGTTTCCTGTGATCTTTCTGTTTTTCATTTTCAACTTGAGGGTACCATCTGTATGACTTCAAGTCTTTAAAATCTGTTGAGATTTGGTTTATGGCCCAGTTATGGTCTGTGTTTATGTTAGTATATATTCTGTGAATGCTCGAACAGACTGTATATTTTGTTGTAGTTGGGAGGAGTGTTCTGTATGTTTTGATTAGATCCTGTTGGTTGACAGTGTTGATAACATATCCTTGCTGATTCTCTGTAAAGCTGTTGTTCTATCAATTGCTGAGAGGAATATTGAAGTTTTTGATCATAATTGTGATTGTGCCTATTTTTCCTTTTAGTTTTACCAGTTTTTGCTTTTCATATTTTGGTTACTGGTTGTGTACACACTTAGGATAGCTATGCTGTTCTTGGTAAAGTGACAGTTTCATAGATGCATTGTCTCTGTCTCTGGTAATTTTCTTAGGTCCAAAGTCTACTTCATTTTACACTGTATTAACTACATCAGCTTTTTTTTTTCCTTCTTTTTACTTTATAAATAACAGTCTTACTGGTATAAATACATACATTACTAGCAAATAATTCAGATATCAAAATTCATACTTTTAAAGTATACAATTCAGTGGTTTTTAGCATGATTACAGAGTGGTATAACTTTTTATTTTCAATTTCCTTGCACTTGCAGAAGTATCGAATCACTTTTGAATGCAACATGACTACATCTTTATTATTCAAATGGTATTTTATATGCAATTTTCAAATGCTTTGAGATACAGGAAGGATTTCAAATCTAACTTTAGTACATTTTTTATCACCAAAATGAAGTCTTTCAGCCACTCCTCCTTCATTCAGCAGGTATTTGACAGAATTTTTGAGAATCAACTCTTGAAACTGATAAAAATACTCAGGTCAATAATAATTTGAATAAACAGAAAGAGATAATATGAACAAAAATTAATGCATATGAAATACTGATGATGTCTCTATAACCAAAACATGATGTAACCTGGGTCAGGGTTTCAAACTGTTTTCTGATGAACTGGGAAGTTAATAATGATTGTTAGGAAGAAACTACTGAATAACTTTCCTAATATTTCAATTTCTCCTCTGTAGTTTCTAGAAATATAGTTTCTGGAATCTAACACCTATTCCATATTCACCTCTTAATATAGGAAAGGTTGAAAAAGAAGGTGACACATGACTGCTTTTGTATTCATATTTACTGACAAATTTCATCTGAGCAACTGAAGGTACGCATTCAACCGCATTAACATCAGAAAAGTGTTACTTTCTTATACACTGCACAATTGGGAGATTATTTTTATTTTCAGTTTCCTTGCACTTGCAGAAGTATGGAAGCAGGCTACATCTTTACTACTCAAATGGTATTTTATATACAATTTTCAAATGCTCTGAGATACAGGAAGGATTTCAAATTCTGTGGCCCATGACTGATATTAATGCCAAGAACTTCCTATGGAGTAGGGGGGGACACAGAGCAAATACGAAATGGCAAAAGGAGACAGATTGGTGATTACAAAGAAGGGCAACAGTCCTGAGAAACTCTACATTCTGAGGAGGCAACAAAGCCAACATACTTCAGGAGATAATGTGTTCCAAAGTGGAAAGGGGGTAGGACAATGGGGAGAAACAACAGCCCAGGGCTTGACATTAAAGAAAATGAAACTTCCCAGAGACAGAGAGTAGGGGAATGCCATCCGATCCCATCTGTCACCAAGGAGACAATGGAGAGGGAGTAGAGAAAAGGAACAATCTTCTGGAAGCGTAATGAACAACCTGTTGAGAAACTTCAATCAGCCACTAAAAATTACTGATTTTGAGAGAATTTTGTATTTTACTGAGGAGGATATGGAAACTATCAATGTCTTTTAGTAGATATGAGACCATACTGTAGCGTACTATATCAACATTGCCTGTAATTAACTCCGTTTAAATTATTTTATTTCTAGTGTTAGATTTTTCTCATCAGAGTAACTGTTTTAAGTAAGAAAAGGCAGATGGTACATCACTCTTAAATTCATTTATTCTAGTTATTGGTATTAATTTGCTTCTTTACTGGTGAATGAAATATACTACTATATGTTTTTTAATGGAAATAAACACTTTTTAATGTGACATAGATGTGGAAATTTCTGAAGATTTTATGGTTTCCCATGCATTTGTTGTTCTTCTAACAACGAGTGGTAGAAGATTCTGGTAAAGTATAAAACAAATTAATCTGGGGCTTTCCCTAACACTGAAATATAAATAATAGTGTCAATAAGAAGGTTTTATACTAGGAATTCTTTTTTCATCTCACCTTCCTCACCCATCTTCAGTGAATACTCTACAGATTATCACAATAAAGTGTAAAACTACTGATTCACAAACACCGATTATGTACCTTACTCAAAATGTAATAAACCTGTTTATTTGAAATAAAAAAAAAAAAAAAAAAAAACCTGTCCACTTACCAAGTGAGAATCTACATCAGGTGACAAATACCAAAGGGTTTAGGACTGTAAATTACAACTTGAAGGAGTCCCTGAAACTATTATATGCTGTGCTGTGCTGAATCACTTAGTCGTGTCCAACTCTTTGTGACCCCATGGAGTATAGCCTGCCAGGCTCCTCTGTCCAGGGGAATTCTCCAAGCAAGAAAACTGGAGTGGGTTGCCATTTCCTTCTCCAGGAGATCTTCTTGACCAGGGGATAGAACCCAGGTCTCCTGCATTGCAGGCAGATTCTTTACAGTCTGAGCTACAGGGAAGTCTGCATATAAAATTCTTCTTGGTAATGACATTTCATATGAAAGAGAAAATAAAATAATTTCCCCTCACAATTTGCTTCCAAGTTTGAAAAGACAGTTCACTTTCAGCTTCATGGTGAAACTTAGCATTTGCAGAAAGGAATGAGGTTTTGTAAGTAATTCCTCAAGATGACATGTAGTACAGTCAGGATATCTTCAGTTCAGAGGTGATCTAATTACTAGGTAGTTTCAGGTTTATAGCCTATACTAGCAAGATGGCTGGAAAACATATGCCTTGGGATCTGTGACCTTGTTACACCGCATACCTCTTCCCTTGGAAAACATCACTGGTGACAAGCCACACAGCCTTTCCAAGGGGAGGAGCTTGAAAGTTGCCAGGACACCTAATCCTGGAAGAAAGACATTTGAGGTCTATAGTATTTGACATTACCAGTTGAAATACATTTATTCATTCTAAGCAGTGGCAGAATGGGGGGGNTATTAAGATGCTCTAAATAAAGGACTGACAAAGGTGTATGGTATTGGGGCTTCATAACAATTATTTTGGTACAGATTCTACACCTTACCTTCACTTGTGTTTCAAATGGTGTCTGTGCCAAGAAAGGCGGCTGTCCCACCAACATTTCAAAAAGAATGACACCAACACTCCACCAATCACACAACTGTGTATAGCCTAAAATTAGACACCAAATTTATGGTTATTCATAAGCACTTTTGAAAAAACTTCTCAGAATGAATACAATCACAATATTAAATCACCAATTTATACTATAGAATTAATACTTTTATTGTAAACCTGAACCATTAGCCATATTCTCGTCTACAGGCATACTGAGATTCTTTATAGGACAAACATCTACCTGTTCGTAACAAGACTTCAGGCGCAATATAATTAGGAGTCCCAACCAAAGAATGTGCGAGACACCGCTGGTGCTGGCGTGCAGCTCTCCGCTCCAGTGGTTTCAGTCTATCACCACATCGACAGTTAGAGGGGTCACCCCATTCATTACTGAAATCCATGCTATCTTGCCGTGGATGGTCACCTGTATAGTAAAATAAATAAACACATAAATAAAAACAACAAGAGTAAGCCTATCTGTTTAATCTTTAGACATCCTAAAGTTAACAACACATTCCCGTGTTGACAAGCTAAGACACAATGTATGCCAAATCACTGATGCTGTGCTTATTAATAACTAGAGACTGTACTCTTGAAATACCAAAGAATAAGTCTTACACTAAGAAAAATTAGCCTAAGATGCAGTAATTTACCCAACAACAAATGATGACAATAAAAGTTATTGAGTAGGCAGGACTGATAAATTTGTTATTCAGGCTGCTCTCCAATTATTCTGGACAAAGTTTCAAACAAATTAGATTTGTGTTTCATTTATTCAGCAAATGACAACAGTAACAATTAAAG
This sequence comes from Oreotragus oreotragus, assembly GCA_006410675.1. Classification (NCBI taxonomy): domain Eukaryota; kingdom Metazoa; phylum Chordata; class Mammalia; order Artiodactyla; family Bovidae; genus Oreotragus; species Oreotragus oreotragus. The sequence continues at coordinate 263,893 of SJYX01012151.1, forward strand.
ACAATATTCTTCTCTCAGGCAGGTTATCTGTAGGGGAAAAATAGAACAAATACATATGTAAGAACCAGTGATGCGTCCCATACAGAGAATCAACATGTGGTGATATGGCAAATGTGCTGAGGTGACATTTGTTTAAAAAAAAAAAAAAAAAGAGGAACTCAACAATATGAAAACCAGACAAGGCATTCTACACACAACAGTACTTGAGAGGACCAGTGTGGTTAGTAAAGGGGAGAATGGAACGAAATGGAGCAGGAGACAGCGCACATGGGTTTTACAAGCAAAAGAAACGGTTTGCCTTTTACTCCAAGTACAGTGAAGATACTGGAATATATATATATATGTGTGTGTATATTTATACATATGAATATACTTACATATATACATAAGTATTAAATGAAGGCATTTCTTTTAAAACACTTATCAGACCTTTTCATTCTCTTGAAGTGATGAAAAGGTCTGATATATGTTTAAAAAAGAAAACTTTTAACTGCTGTAGAGAGAATAGAGTACAGGGAGGACAAGGGTGAAAAAGAGACCAGGTAAGAGGCTATTACAGTTAAGTTTGGACTATGATGATAATAGTGCAGATGGAGAAAAGTGAACACATTTAGAATCAAGGATGGGTGGTGGTAGTACAATTTACCAAAAGGGAGGGGGAACAAATAGGGAGGGGGAGAAATTAAGAATCATTGATTAGCAGTCTTAAGTTTGAAAGGCCTATTAGGAATCCGTGTGAAAGGGAGAGGACACTTCTGAAGAGAGATTTCGAAGTCATTGATGCAGAGGTAGTGATTAAAGCTATGACTGGATGAAACCACCTAGGGAAAAAAAAAATCTGAAATTAACCTATCTGTAATAAACTGGGATGTTTGATTAAAACAAAATTTCTACCCTCTAGTGGAGATTTTCAATTAGAAGACTGGAAGAGAGCCTAATAATCATATTTTTAAGATAAGCCCCAGATAAGATTCAGGTAAATCTGGGGAGATTTTAAATTATGGAGAAGGCAATGGCACGCCACTCCAGTACTCTTGCCTGGAAAATCCCATGGAGGAGCCTGGTGGGCTGCAGTCCATGGGGTCGCTAAGAGTCGGACACGACTGAGCAACTTCACTTTCTCTTTTCACTTTTATGCATTGGCACCCACTCCGGTGTTCTTGCCTGGAGAATCCCAGGGTCAGGGGAGCCTGATAGGCTGCCATCTATGGGGTTGCACAGAGTTGGACACGACTGAAGTGACTTAGCAGCAGCAGCAACCTGAACATTAAAGTAGGTTCAGATATCTTAAATTCTATCTATTTAATGTAAATCCGCTTGTGTTCACAAGAAGCACTGGAGGCAATAATACTTACCTCAGAGAATTGCTGTGAACATTAAATTAGAATATATATAAAGCACCTAGTCATGGTAAGTATTCAACAAATGTTAGATTGACTTACACTTCCATTAGTGCTTGGAGGGATCTTGGTGAGGCAGTGTGGTATAGCAGAAATAACATGGGCCCTGTAAGCAGACAAACCTGAGTTCAAAGCCTAGCCCTTACACTTATTTTCTGTCCGACCATGGGCAAATTTCTAACTTAGCCTCAGGTTCTTCACTCTGCCTCACAATGACATTGTGAGGATTAAAGAGAATCATGTACATAAAGTGTTTAAACAAGCTGTATAACAGTCATACAATGGAATCCTAAAGAGCTGTGAAAATAAATGTTATTACTTATTTATATGCAGGAACACAGATGAACCTCAAATAAATATAGGAAGTCAACATAGAAGAATACATGTAGAATGATTACATTTAAATAAAGGTTCGAGGGTAGGCAAAATGAAGTAATATGTTGTTCAGGGATATGCATAAAACTATACAGAAAAGTAAAGAACTGATTATGGAGTTTTGAAATAAAGGTTACCTCTATGGAGGAAAGAAAGCGAAGTGATTGTTTAGGGACTTCAAAAATACTAATAATCTAGTTCTTAAGCTGAGTGGTGTGTAGGGGGCTTCATTTAAAAATTATTTCCAAACTGTCGTATGACAGAAAACCACAAAATTCTGTAAAGCAATTATCCTTCAATTAAAAAATTAAAAAAAAAATTATTTTCAAATTATTTGTCTGACACATTTCACATTAACAAAATGTAAAGAGATTAACTCAAAAATGTTAATGACATTTAGAAATAATTAATTATAACACACACTTTCATTTTATAAATCTAAGTATCTAAAGGATTCACTCACATTTATTCAATGGAGTTAAGACCTGACCCAGGACTTCTGGCTCCCATTCAGGGATAATATCATCTTATATTTTATTACACTAATAAGTCATATGAATACATATAAATTTTATGAATTTACTCACCACTCTGGTAGTACTTAGAGTCATGTGTCCATCTGAAGCCAGTGCAGAGGCCGAAGTCAGTCAATTTAATATGACCATCACGATCGATCAAAATGTTATCAGGTTTAATATCTCTATGAATAAAACCCATTTTATGAACACTTTCGACTGCACAGGTAAGTTCTGCTATGTAGAATCGTGCCAGATTTTCTGGAAAGATGCCCATTCTAATTAATAGGCTCATCATATCACCCCCAGGAATATAGTCCATTACAAAGTATAAATTGTCTTTGTCTTGGAATGAATAATAAAGACGAACTACCCATTCATTGTCAGCTTCGGCCAGGATATCTCTCTCAGCTTTGACATGAGCAACTTGATTTCGAAGCAGAACATCTTTCTTTCGAAGAGTTTTTGTTGCATATAAAGCCTTGGTATCTACCTTTCTTGCTAGACAGACTTCACCAAATGCTCCTATTCCTAATGTCTTTATCTTCACAAACATAGATTTGTCCATTTTAGCTCTCTTAAGACGGATGTAATTAGACTCTTTTTGGCAAAGCATCTTTCTCATTTGATCTTGGGCATCTTGAGATAATCCAACCTAGGCAAATAAACTTAATATTAAATGAGGAATTATCTTCTATATTAAATATTAAGAAATCGCTTGGGAAAAGTTCAGGCATATATATTTAAAGGTTAAATGCACAATAATTTTTAATAAAGCATGTTAGAAATCTAGAATATATTTCAGAGAAAATTAATTATCAAAAGTGCAGCATAAGAGATAGTTAACAGGATACACAAGGTGAATACATATGCAGAGTCTGCTGTGGAGAGCAAGGAGAAGATGCTATCAATGGTCAGCTTTCTACTCCTCTCTAATGCACTAAAAAAGAGTTCCCAGTATGCAATCGCCAAACACGTTAACATGCACCCTCGTCTATCTCTCCCTGCACATTCATCCCAAGCTACATAATCAGATTGCTTTCATTGTAGAATGCCCATGTCTCAAATATTCTCATTTTGGTCTTCATGAACAGAAATTCTTCCACTCCAGGTTCATTTATTCTAAAAAACTGATGTATTAAGAACAAAAGAATATCTTCTGTAGTCAGCCCACTCACTACTAAGTCAGTCTTTCCTTTTACCTTTTTCAGGGCATTAGAGTAAAGGTAGGACTCACAGCCATCACTAGCACAGAATGCACAGAGTATGTCCTACCTTATTTCAAACGGACTACTTGTTTGACTATAAGGTGTCTTTTAGATATTGTGGAACATTTCAAAGAAGAGTCAGTGTGACTTATGAAGATACGAAAAAAAAAAAAACAGATAAGAACAAAAACCAAAATCCAATGTCTAAGTAGACATGGAATACCTGGATTTAGAAGGAAAGAACAGTCTATTTATGACTAGTTAATAAAGGATTAATTTAAGAATCTAAATAGAAAAGGAATTTGTTTTGAAAAGTAGATAACTCTAGAAACGCAAGACTAATTAAAATACATCAACCTCATGCTTCTGTTAGAATAGGCATTTGCGTGCAAAATCTTTTAAGAAGGGTGGCATGCCAGACTTAGTGAAGAACTGTTTCTCTTAAAATCTTACTTGCCTACACAGTAATGGAGGCTACAGAAGTCAGCAAAGCTTCCAACACCATAAAAGTTTAAATCAGCTATTAGTGAAAGTGAAGAGGAAAAAGGAAAAATAAACTAAGAAAATACATACAGACAGACTTTAGTAAGAAATCCTAAGAGCTAAATATGGATAAGCCATATAGGTTATTATGGTATTTCTCACAATAAAATTCAGTTTATAGCAAGAGTAACTATACTGTGAAGTCAGATCCAGAAAAATCATTTTAAAAGAACAGCTCTCTCAAATGTCATGAGAAACTTTAACACAAATGAGCCTCTTAAGATTTGGGGCAGTAGATGTAAGACTGGGAGTCAAACCTCTGAACTGTAAACATGTGATAAAAATAACAGTACCACCACAGTATCTAAAGAAGAGAGTTACATGGAATCACAACAGAAATTAATCTAAAGGGTTTAATTATTTCGATCTCCTTTTTAG
>SJYX01012151.1:276730-328508 GCA_006410675.1 Oreotragus oreotragus
AGTTGGACTGTGAAGAAGGCTGAGCGCCGAAGAATTGATGCTTTTGAACTGTGGTGTTGGAGAAGACTCTTGAGAGTCCCTTGGACTGCAAGGAGATCCAACCAGTCCATTCTGAAGGAGATCAACCCTGGGATTTCTTTGGAAGGAATGATGCTAAAGCTGAAACTCCAGTACTTTGGCCACCTCATGCGAAGAGCTGACTCATTGGAAAAGACTCTGATGCTGGGAGGGATTGGGGGCAGGAGGAGAAGGGGATGACCGAGGATGAGATGGCTGGATGGCATCACAGACTCAATGGACGTGAGTCTGAGTGAACTCCGGGAGATGGTGATGGATAGGGAGGCCTGGCGCGCTGTGATTCATGGGGCCGCAAAGAGTTGGACACGACTGAGCAACTGAACTGAACTGAAAGATGTGAACAAGGGGATGGCTGGCACAGCATGAGGCTGGGGCAGGTGTACACATGATCAGATCAAGAATCTTGTGGGTAATGCTAAATGACTGGCCTTTGGTTTTAAGAGTGGTGGATAGACACACTCAACAAGTATGCAGCAAGAAAAGAAATGTGCTTTAAAAATAACATTCTGCTTACTAGGTGGAAAAGGGTTTGTAGGAGTCAAGAATGGAAGCAATTGAGGATGACATGTACGAGAGTTGGCATAGGAAAACGATTCGGAAACTGACATGGATGTTGAAAACTTGAAGAGCACCGGAAATGGCACAAGGCCATAAAGGGAGACCTTTGACTTGCTGCTCCAGATCTCTGCTATATTTCCTTGTACCCAGGAGGCTGACCTACCGACTTCATCCACAAGTTCCCTCACCCACTGTATTCTGTCTGTGTTCAACTGATGGATGTCATCAGGAGGTGATCAAAGGATGGCAGAAGAGTGAGGTTAAGGCATTTACTGACCTCTCCTTCTAGATTGTTAGTGGCTGTGTTCCTCCTCCTAAGGGCCTGGCTCTTGTCAGATTTTACTCTCTCCACTTCCCTTGATCTCTCCCTCTCCTTGCCCTTCAAGCTTAGGGACTGTGACAGATTTCCACTGTTGCCCAAATGACGGTGTCATCACTCATTGTTAGTTTCCCTTAACTTTGCCCACACATTTCTAAATAGTCCCTTCATTAATCTCTTCTTGGTTAAGCCCATTTGTTTCCTGCCAGGATCTTTGGCCCCACCCAAATTATTACCAGGAAATTGGTCCAGCTAGGTGCTTTTTAAAACTCCTAATCCTAGTATCTTTAAAGGTAGAGGCAAAAGAAATGACACTAGAATCACAATGACAAATCCAAAAGAAAACCATTCAATAGGAGTCATTATGCCTGCCATATATAGCTGGTTCATTTTGGTATACAGTAGAAACTAACACAGCATTATTAAGAAATTGTACTCCAATAATAACAAGAGCATCAGGAACACAGACGCACACAGGAGAGGGACAGAGAGGGAATTGTAGTGGATGCCATTTTGCGAGGGGTGCTGTGGTGTGTTACACAGACAGACACCCTCTTCAGGCCTGCCCTCAGTTCTCATTATCAGTTGCTAGAGGGTTGGTGGCTGATGAGTCTCAGCTGAGCTGCACCCCAGGCCCTGCCCTTCATCAGAGAAGGCCTGCAGGTGATGACTGGTTGCTGAGGCCATGGAAAGGCCTAGGTTGGTCAATTGTGAATGGGTGCCCCGGCTTCTGTTTGAGGTTCTGTTGCAGCTGCAGCATCCTCTCCTTTATCAACCCTGCTTCCCAACAGCATCACAGATGTTGATCCCAGGGAACCTCTCCAATAACCTTCCCGCATGCTTGTCTCTATTTCAGAGCCTGCTTCTTGAGTAACCAGGCTTAAGACAGGTATTATGAACCATTCTCTGACACAAACGAAGTATAAACTTCAAATGTCAGAATTTTAAGCTGAGGCATGATAATCAAAAAATATTATGAGTTTTATTAAAGTCTGCAGAGTATTATACTTTTAATACAGATTTCTATGCTAGGAATTGGAGGTAGGCAACTTGTCTTTTTACGGAGCTTATTGACACACAAATCCTATGGTAAATTATAATATGCATATCATTTTGGAAAGCAGTATCATTTTAAGGCTAAGGCAAACAATCTTTTGAGAAATGTGCCCAAGGATATAGATCTACTGCACTAGACTGGGGAAAAGGGCAAACAAAGGTATCTGGTCTGGTATATTTTTCCTTCAGGACATCTGTAGGTTCGGCTACTGTCTTCTTACCTTTGAGTAGGTATCAGACCTGGCAGTCAGCTTCCCATGTGTGCTGCCTTAGGCAATCCTCAAAATAAGCACTTATTATCTTAATATGATCTTATTATCCCCACAAGTGCAGGAGAAGAGGATCAAGTTCAATAGTAAGATACTGTGTGTCTGAGTCACTGAATCTCTCTGGACATCTGCTTCCTTGGTTGAAAATGGGTACAAGAATGACCTACTGGTAGGCAGTGGGTACAAAATGAGATGTAGCAGGTTGATGGAAATGCTTTCCAAGGTAGACTGTCATACAAATATTACAAATGACAAGCAACGTAGTTTATGTGGGTGTGAATTAGTGAGGGAGTGTGTGTGTGTGTTAAAGAGAAAGACAGAATTAATATTCAACAGACCAGAAAACCGGCACTTTCATTTTATCTGTGAGCAACTGTAATATATATGAAATAAAATTTCTATTTCAAATAATTCATTTGACATGAACCAGGTGATCATATGCCATTAGGAAGAAAAAGATGAGGTATCAAAAAGAAGATAGATTTGAAAGGCATTTTAAATACAGACATGCTTTCTGCTGCCCCCTTTTCCTTTCTAAAAACAGTGTTGATTATTGTTGCTGTTATTCAAGGTAGAACATGACAATTCCTTTATTCTACTGAGTGAACTGGTCCCTCTGCTCCTCGTACTCTTGACAATACTCTGCCCACCCTCTTAAAAACATAACTTGATTAGAGGACTTTTAAGTTTTGCCAGTTCTCTTTGGAGTGATAAAACACTAGTTGCAAAGACAAGTGAGATTTCTGAGCTGAGTGTCATGGTGACTGGTGGGATTCATGTTGGAGCTTTGTAAGAAATATAATAAATTTCATTTCTATCATCTGGAGTGCTGGTTCACTGGGAAACATTTATAACTAAAGCTGTTGTTCATGTGCAGGCTATGGAAAAAGAATGCAGCTCCAAATGGGAAATATGATGAAAACCTACCTGCATAAATTTAACTTAATATTACTAACTTGGGTGGATAGATCATTGTTCATAGGCCTGGGTGAGAAGAACTTGTGTCTTAGATACTGAATTATAGGGACAGAAACACTGGCTGTTAAGACAGGCTCCCAATGTAAATGTAACAAAGGAATTGCCATAGATTCTGCTCTGATATAAAAAGAGAGATTTTTGAGAGTCTTGGAGAAGGCACTACATGAAGTGCTGACCTACTGTGAAGCCTCTACTTCATATAATGGAAGCAAGAAACGCAATCTTGAAAATGAGTTTTTAGGAACTTCAGGAGTGTTTAAAAATTGTAGCACAGTTAGCTACATAATTTTGCCTATAAATGGACCCAAAAAAGTGGAGGGAGAACTTTCTAGTGATCTGGGAATGACTTTAAAGCTTCATTCATTCATTCAAAATACAATTTCTGAACATCTGCTGTATTCTAGGTACTGTACATAGGTTGAATACTGAGCAAAAGGAGTAATGCATGATCGTTTACCCTCACAGTTCTCACAGACTTAGAAATCATGATGTAACAATACGTAGGTCCTTTTACTCTTTTCTGGATAATAGATATTTGTTCACTTTAGAGTATGCATTTGTCATTATAGTTACAATGGCAGAATGGGAAGGAATTTAGTAAAGATAGAGGGCAGAGGGGAAGATGAGAGAGGAGAAAAACATTAAATTAAATAAGGAGAAAATCAAATCATGGCTGCTTCATTGAAGCTAAATCATGATTCAAAACTGAACTATGAAAAGAAAAAAAAAAAAAAGCTAATTATAGCATAAAAATCACGCCCCCCCCCCAAAAAAAAAACAAAACAAAACTGAACTATGATTGCCCCCGACGTGATCAGCTCAGTAACACTCTTGGATATTTGTTTCCTCTTCCCCAATTCTACCTTCCTTCTTGGGATAATTTTCTAAAAATAAATAACTACATGCAAGCTCTAAAAAGGTCTTGTAGGTCTTCATAGAACCATTGAACTTCAGCTTCTTCAGCGTTACTGGTTGGGTCATAGACTTAGATTACGGTGATAGTCAATGGTTTGCCTTGGAAACGAACAGACATCATTCTGTCATTTTTGAGACTGCATCCAAGTACTGCATTTTGAACTCTTTTGTTGACCACGATGGCTACTCCATTTCTTGTAAGGGATTCCTGCCTGCAGTAGTAGATATAATGGTCATCTGAGTTAAATTCACCCATTCCAGTCCATTTTAGTTTACTGGTTCCTAGAATGTCTACGTTCACTCTTGCCATCTTCTGTTTGACCACTTTATTGTTGACCATGATGGCTACTCCATTTCTTCTGAGGGATTCCTGCCTGCAGTAGTAGATATAATGGTCATCTGAGTTAAATTCACCCATTCCAGTCCATTTTAGTTTACTGGTTCCTAGAATGTCTACGTTCACTCTTGCCATCTTCTGTTTGACCACTTTATTGGGACTGGAATGCAAAAGCAGGAAGTTAAGAAACACCTGGAATAACAGGCAAATTTGCCCTTGGAGTACGGAATGAAGCAGGGCAAAGGCTAATAAAGTTTTGCTAAGAGAACACACTGGGTCATAGCAAACACCCTCTTCCAACAACACAAGAGAAGACTCTACACATGGACATCACCAGATGGTCAACACCGAAATCAGATTGATTATATTCTTTGCAGCCAAAGATGGAGAAGCTCTATACAGTCAGTAAAAATAAGACTGGGAGCTGACTGCGGCCCAGATCATGAACTCCTTATTGCCAAATTCAGACTTAAATTAAAGAAAGTAGGGAAAACCACTAGACCATTCAGGTATGACCATGATTATATTCTTTGCAGCCAAAGATGGAGAAGCTCTATACAGTCAGTAAAAATAAGACTGGGAGCTGACTGCGGCCCAGATCATGAACTCCTTATTGCCAAATTCAGACTTAAATTAAAGAAAGTAGGGAAAACCACTAGACCATTCAGGTATGACCTAAATCAAATCCCTTATGATTATACAGGGGAAGTGAGAAATAGATGTAATGGACTAGAGCTGATAGAGTGCCTGATGAACTATGCAATGAGGTTCATGACACTGTACAGGAGACAGGGATCAAGATCATCCCCATGAAAAAGAAATGCAAAAAAGCAAAATGGATGTCTGGGGAGTCCTTACTAATAGCTGTGAAGAAGAGAAGTGAAAAGAAAAAGAGAAAAGGAAAGATATAACCATCTGAATGCAGAGTTCCAAAGAATAGCAAGGAGAGATAAGAAAAGGCTCCAAAATCACTGCAGATGGTGATTGCAGCCATGAAATTAAAAGACACTCCTTGGAAGGAAAGTTATGACCAACCTAGATAGCATATTCAAAAGAAGAGACATTACTTTCTCAACAAAGGTCCGTCTAGTCAAGGCTACGGTTTGTCCAGTGATCATGTATGGATGTGAGAGTTGGACTCTGAAGAGAGCTGAACGCTGAAGAATTGATGCTTTTGAACTGTGGTGTTGGAGAAGACTCTTGAGAATACCTTGGACTGCAAGGAGATCCAAACAGTCCATTCTAAAGGAGATCAGTCCTGGGTGTTCACTGGAAGGAATGATGCTAAAGCTGAAACTCCAGTACTTTGGCCACCTCATGAGAAGAGTTGACTCACTGGAAAAGACTCTGATGCTGCGAGGGATTGGGGGCAGGAGGAGAAGGGTAAGACAGAGGATGAGATGGCTGGATGGCATCACTGATTCGATGGACATGAGTCTGAGTGAACTCCAGGAGTTGATGATGTACAGGGAGGCCTGGCATGCTGCAATTCATGGAGTCGCAAAGAGCTGGACATGACTGAGCGACTGAACTGAACTGAACTGAATTGAACATGCAAGGTCTTTTCAAATATTCTTTTTTGGGGAAATATAACTATGGACAAGTACCATTTAGACAAGATTTAGCTGAAATATCAATAACATCAGATATGCAGATGACACCACACTTATGGCAGGAAGCAAAGAAGAATTAAACAGCGTCTTAATGAAAGTGAAAGAGGAGAGTGAAAAGCTGGCTTAAAGCTTAACATTCAGAAAACTAAGATCATGGCATCCAGTCCCATCACTTTATGGCAAATACATGGGGAAACAATGGAAACAGTGAGAGACTTCATTTTGGTGGGACTCCAGAATCACTGCAGATGGTGATTGCAGCCATGATATTAAAAGACACTTGTTCCTTAGAAGAAAAGCTATGACCAAGCTAGACAGTATATTAAAAAGCAGAGGTATCACTTTGCCAACAAAGGTCCATCTAGTCAAAGGTTTGGTTTTTCCCATGATTATGTACTGATGTGAGAGTTGGACTGACTATAAAGAAAGCTGAGCACTGAAGAATTGATGCTTTTGAACTGTGGTGCTGGATAAGACTCTTGAGAGTCCCTTGGACTGCAAGGAGATCCAACCAGTTCATTCTAAAGGAAATCAGTCCTGAATATTCATTGGAAGGACTCATACTGAAGCTGAAACTCCAATACTTTGGCCATTTGATGCAAAGAACTGACTTATTGGAAAAGACCCTGATGCTGGGAAAGATTGAAGGTGGAAGGAGAAGGGGACGCCAGAGTGTGAGATGGTTGGATGGCATCACCAACTCAATGGACATGGGTTTGAGTAAGCTTTGGGAGTTGGTGATGAACAAGGAGGACTGGAGTGCTGCAGTCCATGGGGTTGTAGTGATGGATACGACTGAGCAACTGAACTGAACTTAACTGAACTAGCTGGGGTTGTATCCATGTTCACTGACCTTTGACAAATTTAAACACATAGATATATAACAAGTATCATGGCCCAAGTAGCTGTATCTCTGAGATCAGGCCCAATATCTAATTATTCAGCAGGGTAATGTACACAACATCTTGAGCTGGCAAATAAGCAGATAAACAAAAAAATGGTCAACATCATAAGTCATTTGGAAAATTTAAATTAAAACCTCAGCAAGATACCACTATACATATTGGGCTTCCCTTGTTGCTCAGATGGTAAAGCATCTATACATATTAGAATGGCTTAAATTTTTTAAAATCTGATAATACCACTTGCTGATGAGAATGCAGAACAATTATTATTTTCATATGTTGCTGGTGGGGAAGTAATATGATATAGTTGCTTTAGAAAGCAACCTGACATTTTCTTATTAAGTTACACAAGCATTTACCATATAACTGACAGTTCACTCAACCCAATATTCTTCAGTTAATGAACTTGCTTTAAAAAAAAGTTGTAGTAAAAAATAATAAATGCTGGAGAGGGTGTGGAGAAAAAGGAACACTCCTACACTGTTGATGGGGATGTAAAGTGGTGTGCCACTATGGAGAACAGTATGGATGTCCCTTAAAAAACTAAACACAGAGTTACCACGTGACCCAGCAATCTCACTCCTGGGCATATATCTAGACAAAACTTTAATTTGAAAAGATACATGCACCCTATTGTTCACAGTAGCACTATTTACAACATCCAAGACATCGAAACAACTTAAGTGTTCATCAACAGATGAATGGATAAAGATGTGGTACACACATACACAATAGAATATTGGTCATAAAAATAATGAAATAATGCCTTTGAAACAACAGAGATAATAATACTAAGTGAAATCAAAGACAAATATCATAGGTCATCACTTAAGTGTGGAATCTAAAAAAAATTATATAAATGAAATTATTTACAAAACAGAAACAGACTTAACAATATAGAAAACAAACTACGGTTATCAGAATTGGGGGTGCAGATGGGGGGAGATAAATTAGGAGTTTGTAATTAAATATACATACTATTATGCATAAAATAGATACATAAGGACTCTTTTTATAGCACAGAGAACTATATTCAAAGCCTTGTGATAATCTATAATAGAAAAGAACCTCAAAAAGAATATACACACATATACACATGGAACATAATCACTTTGCTGTACACCTGAAACTAATGGAATGTTGTAAGTTAATTATGTGTGCTAGCATACCAAGTTGTTTCAGTCATGTTCACCTCTGTATGACCCTATGGACTGCTGCCTGCCAGGCTCCTCTGTCCACAGGATTCTCCAGACAAGAATGGTGGACTGGGATGCCACGCCCTCTTCCAGGGGATCTTCCAACCCAGGGGTTGAACCTGCGTCTCCTAACTCTCCTGCATTGGCAGGTGGGTTCTTTATGACTAGTGCCACCTGGGAAGCCCAAACCTTAATTATACTTCAATTATAAAAAATGTTGACAAATTGTAACACATCTAGGCAGTAAAATATCAGTCAGCAATAAAAAGGAATGAACTACTGACTGACATAATAACACAGATGACTATCAAATGAATTATGCTAAGTAAATTAAGCCAAATTCAAAAGGCTAAGTACCGTATAATTCCATTTATGTGGCATTATTACAAAGATGAACAATAGAGACAGAAAAGACAGTGATTTTCTGAGTTTGGAGGTAGGGGGAAGGGTTGATGACAAAGAATAATGGGGGAATTTGGGGATGCTGTAACGGTTCTGCATATTAATTATAGTGGTGACTAGAGCACTATGCTGCTGCTGCTGCTAAGTCGCTTCAGTCGTGTCCGACTCTGTGCGACCCCATAGACAGCAGCCCACCAGGCTCTGCCATCCCTGGGATTCTCCAGGCAAGAACACTGGAGTGAGTTGCCATTTCCTTCTCCAATGCATGAAAGTGAAAAGTGAAAGTGAAGTCACTCAGTCATGTCCAACTCTTAGCAACCCCATGGAATGCAGCCTACCAGGCTCCTCCGTCCATGTGATTTTCCAGACAAGAGTACTGGAGTGGAGTGCCACTGCCTTCTCCTTATTTGTTGGTAAAAATCCGTGAGATTTACAATAAAACAATTTCATTTTACTCTATACAAATTATACTTCAATAAATGAGACTTAAATATAGAGATTAAGTAGCAACCGTCAAAACTGTTCTGAGAATTTCATTTATATTTCATTTTATTTGAGTTCCAAAAACATGGTTACTGTCTTTGCACACAGTATGGAAGTTAACTTTCTTTTAAGATTATTAACATAGAGGTCATCAGTAATCACACCAATAATTACATCCTGTGGAGAGCAGTAAATATTATTGAATGGAAAGAAAAAATAAGTGAATGTGAGGATAAGCTATATTAAGTTGGCAAGTTGAGAAAGCTAACAGTAAGTTGCCTTACTTTTCTTACTGAAGAGGTATTGTTATGAGAAGGAGTGAATTAAAAGGTCGGAAAAAATACACAGGACAACTGATGAAGGGGGAAATGGCATTAGTTAGGAAAGAATACAGTTCTAAAAGAAGATCTAGCATGAATAATCTAGATATGGTAGCAAAAATTATACGCAGAAGCTAATACACACAATGCAAAGAAACAGGAAAACAATAAAATGGGAAAGGCTAGAGATGTCTTCAAGAAAACTGGAGATACCAAAGGAATATTTCATGCAAAGACGGGCATAATAAGGGACAGAAACAGCAGGGACCTAATAGAAGCAGAAGAAATGAAGAAGAGGTGGCACGAATACACAGAAGAACTATTAAAAAAAGGTCTTAATGACCTGTATAACCACGATGGTGTGGCCACTAACCTAGAGACAGAATCCTGGAGTGTGATGTCAAGTGGACCTTAGGCAACATTACTACAAATAAAGCTAATAGAGGTGACTGGATTCCAACCGGGCTATTTCAAATCCTAAAAGATGATGCTGTTAAAGTGCTACACTCAGAATGCCAGTAAATTTCAAAAATACAGCACAGACAAGAAAGGGTCAGTTTTCACTCCAGTCCTAAAGAAGGGCAATGCCAAAGAATGTTCAAACTACCATAGAACTGCAGTCACTGCACATGCTAGCAAGGTCATGCTCAAAACCCTTCAAGCTAAGCTTCAACTGTATGTGAACTGAGAACTTCATATGTACAAGCTGGATTTAGAAAAGGCAGAGGAGTCTACGGTAATACCACCCTGAACATGCTCGATCTTGTCTGATCTCAGAAGCTAAGCAGGATTGGGCCTGGCTAGTACATGAATGCGATAAAAGGCAGAGGAGCCATACACTGAATTGCCAACATTTGATGGATCACAGAACAAGCCAGGAAATTGCCAAAGAATCTGCTTCACTGACTACACTGAAGCCTTTGACTGTGTGGGTCACAAAAAACTGTGGAAAATTCTTCAAGAGATGAGAATACCAGACCACCTTACTTGTCTTCTGAGAAACCTGTATGCAGGACAAGAAGCAACAGTTAGAATCAGATATAGAACAATGAACTGGTTCAAAATTGGGAAAGGAGTACGTCAAGGCTATATATTGTCATCCTGCTTATTTAACTTCTACACAGAGTACATTATGTGAAATGCCAGGCTGGATGACTCACAAGCTGGAATCAAGATTGCCAGGAGAAATATCAATAACCTCAGATATGCAGATGCTACCACTCTAATGGCAGAAAGTGAAGAGGAACTGAAGAGTCTCTTAATGAGGGTGATAGAGAAGAGTGAATAAGCTGCCTTAAAACTCAACATTCAAAAAACTAAGACTATCACTTTATGGGAAAATAGATGGAAAAACAATGGAAACAGTGAGAGACTTTATTTTCTTGGCCTCCAAAATCACTGCAGATGGTGACTGCAGTCACAAAATTAAAAGATGCTTGCTCTTTGGAAGAAACGCTATGAGAAACCTGCTGCTGCTGCTGCTAAGTCACTTCAGTCGTGTCTGACTCTGTGTGACCCCATAGATGGCAGCCCACCAGGCTCCCCCATCCCTGGGATTCTCCAGGCAAGAATACTGGAGTGGGTTGCCATTTCCTTCTCCAATGCATGAAGAGAAAAGTGAAAGTGAAGTCGCTCAGTCTGTCCGACTGTTAGCGACCCCATGGACTGCAGCCCACCAGGCTCCTCCGTCCATTGGATTTTCCAGGCAAGAGTACTGGGGTGGGGTGCCATTGCCTTCCCCTAGACAGCATATTAAAAAGCAGAGATATCACTTTGCCAACAAAGGTCCATAGAGTCAAAAATATGGTTTTTCTAGTAGTCATGTACAGATGTGAGAGTTGAACCATACAGAAGGCTGAGCAACAAAAAACGGATGATTTTGGACTGTGGTGCTGGAGAAGACTTTTCAGAGTCCCTTGCACAGCAATGTGATCAAACCAGGCAATCCTAAAGGAAATCAACCATGAATATTCATTGAAAGAACTGATGCTGAAGCTAAAGCCTGAATACTTTGGCCACCTGATGTAAAGGGCTGACTCACTGGAAAAGACCCTGATGCAGGGAAAGTTTGAGGAGGAGAAGGGGGCAACAGAAGATGAGCTGGTTGGATGGCATCACCAACTCAATGGACAGGAGTTTGAGCAAACTCCAGGAAATAGTGAAGGACAGGGAAGCCTGGTGTGCTGCAGTTCATGGGGTCACAGAGTATGACACAACGCCGGGAGCCACCATGGGAGATCCCACCCATGACAAGTTCATGTGGAAAAGAACTGTTAAGCAACGCTTCAGAACTCAAGGGGCTCCCTAAGCTTTCTCGAGCATCTACCCCCAAACCAGAATCTGTTTTACTATTTCATGACTTTAACCAACTCCTCTGACATTAACAGGGGGCTAACCCTGACCACCTTTTCCCTAGGCTTTCTCGAGCATCTACCCCCAAACCAGAATCTGTCTGTTTTACTATTTCATGACTTTAACCAACTCCTCTGACATTAACAGGGGGCTAACCCTGACCACCTTTCTCTGGAAAAAATCAACTTAGGGCTATAGCTAATAAGTCTCCTGGACATGAGAGGAATATTTCAAATCAACCCCCCTCTGTTAGCATTCTAGCTTGCTTGGCAGGTATATCCAGACTCTTGCAGCTATGCATACAATTATTTACAGCCTCCTAACTGTGAGAAGCACAGAAAGCCTAAAACATAGAGCCTTTGAAAGAGTTAAAAGTTATTAGAGTAGTGCTAGTGCTGGTGTAGGATTTCATTATTGGGCCAATGCTTGTTGCTAAGTTCCCATATCTCTTATCCACTGTGCACCTGGGAATACATTAGTTAACATAGTGAGAATGCAAGAAAAACAAGTGTAGCCTTGAATTTAACCATATCAGACTTTTGAGCTAATTGGTTCTTTCTTGTAACTCACTGCACCTTTGCTCTGTGAAAAACGTAACTCTGTTTGGCATTTTTCTGAGGCTGACATAGATTAGAAATATAAAGAAAAAACACTTTGAGGGAAAATAAGTTTTCTGGTTGAGCAGCCTTTATCAAAAGAGGGTCATAAAATGTTCACAGGCCTCCAAGGCCAGAGGATACTGTACACAACATCATTTGTGGAAAAGGTATGCAGAAAAATCCTGGTTTCGATAAGGGCAAAACTGCTGGAATGTTGGGCTGACTCTGTATGACCCTGCATCTTTCATTTCCCTCTCTGTACAAAAAAAGTATATAAGTACCATTTAAAAATAAAGCTATGGATCTCGCTCATCAAAGCAGCTTGATCTCCTCATATCAACCATTTTCCTCCTGTTACTCTTTCTTTCAGGCTAGTTCCCATCTGGAGTACAGAAGTCCGCCGTGTCTACTTATTTGCCTGGGTTTCTAAGACCCGAACAGGAAGGCACCCTGCGCCTTCACTCCCTCGGGAGACCGGGAGGGCACCTTCAGCCTCACGTAGATGGTGCAAGTCTCTTGTCTTGAGACTTTATTGATTTTCTGTATAAACCAAGGAACATCAGCCTCTTTTCTTCTATTCTCTATTTTCTTATCTACAACATTCTTATCTATCTCTCTCTATATAAATCACAATCGCCAACGCCATTTCTCCTTCGGGTTTCCCTGGATCCTGTGGGGGCTGGACCCCGGCGACACAACTTAGTAACTGAACTACAACAATACATACAAGCCAAAAATATTTTTTTAATTCTGGTTCCTCTGACTATACGGTTAGGTAAAACTGTTGTATGCCATATATCTTCTCCCTTGGTAGCTCAAGCTTTTAAAGCCAAAGAAGAACCTCCATACTGTTTTCCATAGTGGTTGTAACAATTTACATTTCCACCAACAGTGATCAGTTTCCATGTCTTTATATCCTTAACAACACTTATCTCTTGTGTTTCTGATTACAGCCATTCTAAGAGGTATGAGGTGACACACTGCAATATGTAAATGTATCAAATTTACACACTGTTCACCTTATACTTTCAACATGCACAATGTTACATGTCAATTATATTTTACCAAAGCTGTGAAAATGTAAAGCCAAAGAAGAACTCAGATTAGTCTTAATAGTGATGTGTTTTTTGTAAGGCTATACCAGCAGCAGTATCATTCTATCGATGTATCTGCAACAACTCAGAGGGGCAGCTTTTGCCAAGGTCTCTAAGTGACAATGGCTAGGATAGTAGTTTCCAGGAAGCAAGTACTTGCTTGAAATATATAAATATGAATATAAATAATTGTATGTGTCTGTTTGCACACATTGAAAACACCATTCTGTCATCAATTTGCTCTTTAGAAACAGCAATATTAAAATCCTCTTCAGTTCAGTAGCTCAGTCGTGTCAAACTTTTTGTGACCCCATGAATCACAGCACGCCAGGCTTCCCTGTCCATCACCAACTCCCGGAGTTCACTCAAACTCACATCCATCAAGTCGGTGATACCATCCAGCCATCTCATCCTCTGTTGTCCCCTTTTCCTCCTGTCCCCAATCCCTCCTAGCAACAGAGTTTTTTCCAATGAGTCAACTCTTCGCATAAGGTGGCCAAAGTACTTGAATTTCAGCTTTAGCATCATTCCTTCCAAAAAATCCTTAGTAGAATGGAAAAAGGATGATGGTAAGACCAATTCTCACTCAGAGAGAACAGAATGAATGTGATTGGTATAACAATTCTTAAGATAACACACAAAAGTATACAGCAGGATTCAATACCTAAATTGAAAGAAGACTTCAACCACAAAGCTATATTCTGTTCCAATTAAACTACACATTTTCCTAGGTTAGATGAACAGAAAATTCAACTATAAGTAAATGGAAACTAGAATTCACATTTTAGTAATAGGTAATCCATGTAGCTACAGGAATAACTGCCCACTATGAAGAAACACTAGAGATCACTATGGGAAAGACTAGGGATCTCTTTAAGAAAATAAGAGACACCAAGAGAACATTACCTGCAAAATGGGCACAATAAAGGACAGAAATGGTTTGGAACAAACAGAAGCAGAAGATATTAAGAAGAGGTGGCAAGAATACACAGAAGAAGTATGCAAAAAAGATCTTCATGACCCAGATAACCATGATGGTGTGATCACTCTCCTAGAACCAGACATCCTGGTATGCGAAGTCAAGTAGGCCATAGGAGGCATCACTATGAACAAACTTAGTGGAGGTGATGGAATTCTAGTTGAGCTATTTCAATTTCTGAAAGATGATGCTATGAAAGTGCTGCACTCAATATACTAGCAAATTTGGAAACTCAGCAGTGGTCACAGGATTGGAACAGATCAGTTTACATTCCAATCCGAAAGAAAGGTAATGCCAAAAAATGTTCAAACTACTACACAATTGCACTCATCTTACACGCTAGGAAAGTAAAGCTCAAAATTCCTCAAGCCAGACTTCAACAGTATGTGAACAGTGAAATGCCAGATGTTCAAGCTGGTTTTAGAAAAGGCAGAGGAACCAGAGATACAATTGCCAATATCTGTTGGATCATCGAAAAAGCAAGAGAGTTCCAGAAAAAGATCTACTTCTGCTTTATTGACTGTGCCAAAGCCTTTGACTGTGTGGATCACAACAAACTGTGGAAAATTCCTCAAGAGATGGAATATCAGACCACCTAACCTGCCTCCTGAGAAATCTGTACACAGGTCAACAGGCAACAGTTAAAACTGGACATGGAAAAACAGACTGGTTCCAAATAGGAAAAGGAGTATATCAAGGCTGTATATTGTCACCCTGGCTTTTTAACTTACATGCAGAGTACATCATGAGAAATGCTGGGCTGGATGAAACACAAGCTGGAATCAAGATTGCCAGGAGAAATATCAATAACCTCAGATATGCAGATGACACCACCCTTATGGCAGAAAGTGAAGAAGAACTAAAGAGCCTCTTGAAGAAAGTGAAAGAAGAGAGTGAAAAAGTTGGCTTAAAACTCAACATTCACAAAACTAAGATCAGCAACAGTTAGAACTGGACATGGAACAACAGACTGGTTCCAAATAGGAAAAGGAGTATATCAAGGCTGTATATTGTCACCCTGGCTTTTTAACTTACATGCAGAGTACATCATGAGAAATGCTGGGCTGGATGAAACACAAGCTGGAATCAAGATTGCCAGGAGAAATATCAATAACCTCAGATATGCAGATGACACCACCCTTATGGCAGAAAGTGAAGAAGAACTAAAGAGCCTCTTGAAGAAAGTGAAAGAAGAGAGTGAAAAAGTTGGCTTAAAACTCAACATTCATAAAACTAAGATCATGGCATCCAGTCCCATCACTTCATGGCAAATACATGGGAAAACATTGGAAACTGACAGACTTTATTTTGGGAGGCTCCAAAGTCACTACAGATGGTGACTGCACCCATGAAATTAAAAGATACTTGCTCCTTGGAAGAAAAGTTATGACCAACCTAGACAGCATATTAAAAAGCAGAGACATTATTTTGCCAACAATGGTCCATCTAGTCAAAGGTTTGATTTTTCCAGTAGTCATGTATGGATGTGAGAGTTGGACTATATAGAAAGCTGAGCACTAAAGAATTGGTGCTTTTGAAATGTGGTGTTGGATAAGACTCTTGAGAGTCTCTTGGACTGCAAAGAGATCCAACCAGTCCATCCTAAAGGAAATCAGTCTTGAATATTGATTGGAAGGACTGATACTGAAGCTGAAACCCCAATATTTTGGCCACTTGACACGAAGAACTGACTCATTTGAAAAGACCTTGATGCTGGGAAAGATTGAAGGTGAGAAGAAAAGGGGACGACAGAGGATGAGATGGTTGGATGGAATCACCAACTCAATGGACATGAGTTTGAGTATGCTCAGGGAGTTGGTGATGGACAGGGAAGCCTGGCGTGCTGCAGTCCTTGAGGTCGCAGAGTCAGACACGACTGAGCAACTGAAGTGAATGAAGAGTGATTTTAAATAGTATTCCTAGAAAAAAAAGTCTGTTTTAATACTTGTAGAGAATGAAAGATACAGAGAAGGTGGTAATGGCTATAATCTATTAATATTCAAATGCAGCTTTTAAATTTACTTTAGAAACAAAGAAAGTGCTGCTTTGTTTAAGAAAATATCCACCATTGTTCTTCAGTATCATAATAGTAGTAATTTTATTTTCAATTTGAAAATAAATAATTGACAATTTAAATTTATAGCTAAAAACCTTCCTACAAAGAAAATGACAGTCTTCACCCGTGAATTTTACTAAGTATTTATAGAAAAAAGAATAATTCAGATAAGCTCAGCCAGTAAATGGAAAAGAAAAAAATACATTTCAGTTCATTTTATAAGGCCATTATAACCCTGATATTAGGGCTTCTCTGGTAGTCAATATTCCGCCTGCAAAGCAGGTGACCCAGGTTCAATCCCTGGGTTGTGAAGATCCCTGGAGAAGGAAAAGCCATCCCATCTAGTATTTTTGCCTAGGAACTGCCATGGACAGCAGAGTTTGGCAGGCTTCAGTCCATGGGGTTGCAAAAGAGTCAAACATGACATCCCTGATGAGCATAGCTGAAAGAATCCTTAACAAAATATTAGTGAATTGAGTCTGGCGAGTCATAAACAGGATAATACATTATAGCCAATTTCATTTGAGATTATAGATAGGCACAGTTGGTTTAATATTCAAAAATCAATGTAATTTATCGCATTAATAGACTGAAAAAAAGAAATATTATATGGCCCTCTCAATAGATGCAGAAAAAGTATTTGACAAAATCAACATGCTGTCAAGATAAGAACTCTCAATTAGGAACAATAAAAAAATCTCCCTTAACTTGATAAAAGACATCTAAAAGAAAGTCTTCACTTTATATTCATGTCTATTTTCTTTTCCCTAAAACTGGGAATAATGCAAGGATGTCCCCTCTCAATATGTTTAATAATAAATTATATTTCATTGTAGCTAATACAATAAGGCAAAAAAAGATAATAAAATCATACAGACTGGAAGGGAAAAAGCAAACTCTAATTTGCAGATGACAAGATTGTCCTTGTAGAATATCCTAAGAAATCGACAAAAGCTCTACAAGAACATATAAACAAGAAATTCTTAGAAATAAGAATAAGAGAAAAATATTTGTAGCATGCAGCTTGTAACAACCAAGCTCGTGCACCATAACTACTGACGTCCACACACCCTGGAGCCCATGCTCCGCAACAAGAGAAGCCACCATGATAACAAGCCCGTGCACCCCAATGAAGAGTAGCCCCTGCTCACTGGAGCTAGAGAAGGGCTGTGTGCAGCAATGACTACCCAGCACAGCCAAGACTAAACAGATACATTAATACAAAATTAAAAAAATTATATTCAACATCATCATTAATTTGGGAAATTAAAATTAAACCCTCAATTAGATACCAGTACATCCACTAGAGTGGTTAAATTAAAATGACTAACAATACCAAGTTTTTTAAAGGTTGTTGAGCTGAAATCTCATATATTTACTAGCAGAAATGCAAATGATACAGACTCTTTGGAGAAAGAGATCAGCAGCATTTCATAAAATTAAAAATACACACATCCTATGATGCAGGAATCCTTCTCTTGTGTATTTTCCCAATAGAAACAAAAATATACTTCCATACAAAGTCTTGTATGCAAGTGCTTGCATCAGGTGTATTCATAATACTCAATAACTTGATACAAACTAAATATACATCAGTTACACAGTCAATAAACAAATCATGGCATCTATACAATTATTCAGCATTAAAAGTAGAACTATTACAAATGCAGCACCATGGATGAATCCCAAAGCATTACACCAATGTAGGAAGCCAGAAACACAAAATACTTATTTCCAATATAGACAGTATGCTAGGCCATATAACAAATATCAACAAATTTGAAAGGATAGAAATAATACATGGTATGATCTTCAACTGTGAAGAGATAAACTTAGAAGTGAATAGCAGAAAAAAATTTGTAAATATGTGGAAATAAAAGAATATACTCATAAATAACCAATGGATCAAAGAAGAAATCAAAAGGGAAAACAGAAAATACTTTGAGATGAAAGATAAAAACACAACAAAACATGTGATATTGCTAAAGCAGTGCTAAGAGGAAAATTTATGGTTATAAATTCCTTTATTAAAAAAAAAAAAGAAGCACAATCTCAAATCAATAGCCTAAGAAATGCAAGCCATTCTAGTATTTCTGCCTTGACAATTCCATGGACAGAAGAACCTGGTGGGCTACAGTCCATGGGGCTGCAAACAGCTGGACATGACTGAACAACTCAGCACTAATGCACACCACCCTAAAACATCTGGAAAAGAAGAGAACCCATAATCCAAAGCAAGCAGAAGGAAGGAAATAACAAAGATTAGAGCATAAATTGGTAAAAATAGAGAATATAAAAATAATAGAAAAACAAAAACCTGGTTGTTGGAAAGATAAAATTAACAAGGCTTTAGCTAGATTAACCAAGGATAAGAGAGAAGAAAGGCAAATTATTAGAGTCAGAAATAAGGGACATTATCATTGAACTTACAGAAATAAAGCTGATCATAAAGAAATGCTACAAAAATTATATGCCAACAAATTAAATAACTTAAATGAAAAGTATAAATTCCTATAAAGATAAAAACTACCAAAACTGATTCAAGGTGAAACAGACCATTTTAATACTCCTCTCTAACAAGTGAGGAGACTGAACTAGTCACCAAACACTACCCACTAAAATGGTTAGAAAAAGAAGTCATATGTTAGAAAAAGAAGTCACATAATAGAAAAAGAAGTCACATAATAACAGGTGTTAAAAGACTATGGAGAAAATACAATCCTCATCTACTGAAGGCTAGAACATAAAATGATACAGATGCTTTGGAAAACAATCTGGAATTTTCTCAAATAACTAAACACAGAGTTATCCTATGACCCAGCAATTTACTACACCCAGGGAAACTGAAAACATGTGCACACAAAAATTGGGTACATGAATGTTCATAGTAGTATATTTATAACAGCCTAAGGAAGACAATCCAATTATCCCTTAGTTGGTAAATGCATAAGCAAAATGTGGCACATTTGTATGATGGAAGGTTAGTCACAGAAACAGATGAAGTACTAATAGATGCTACAGCATGGATGAACCTTGAAAACATTATGCTAACTGAAAGAACACAGTCACAAAAAGACTATATATTACATGATTACATTAGCATGAAATGTCAAGAACAGGCAACTCTTTCTGTCAACAGAAAATAGATAAGCAGTTGCTTAGGACTGGAGTGATATCTAAAG
The DNA here is from genome assembly GCA_006410675.1 of Oreotragus oreotragus. NCBI lineage: Eukaryota > Metazoa > Chordata > Mammalia > Artiodactyla > Bovidae > Oreotragus > Oreotragus oreotragus. The sequence goes on from SJYX01012151.1 coordinate 296,422, forward strand.
GGTGCAGAGTTTCTTTTTAAAGCTGATGAAAATTTTCTAAAATTGACTGTGGTGATTGTTCCACATATCCCTGAACTTATTAAAGCAAACACTGAACTACATATTTTAAATGGGTGAACTGTAAGGTATATGAATTACAGCTCATTAAACCTATTAATTTTTTTAAAGGAGCATTTTCCCATTTGCATGAAATTCTAGAAAAGACAAGAATTACAGTGCCAATAAGTAGATCAGGCATCATCAAGGATCAGGAGTGAGAGGAGGGGACTGTCTGTAATGGGACCCAAAGGAAATTTCTATGGTGATGGAAACGTTCTGTAGTATGTTTGTTATGGTGCTTAACATTACTATATATATTTTTCAAAACTGATCATTTATATACTATATATATTTGTTAAAACTCATCATTTGAACTTTTAAAATAGAAAACTTTTAATGTATATAAATTACACTGCAAATTTGATTTTAAAAGATGTTGTTAAAAAATGCCAAGTTATTTAAGGTTTTACTAGACCCTAATTCTAGAATATCAATGCAAAGTGATAGTACAAATATTTCAATGGCTTTGGTAAACACTAAATACTTTATCTGTTTCTTTTAAATAACAGACTTTACATATCATTGCAAAGCATTCCTCTATTAGGTAGGCAAAAGACATCGACACATTCAGTCATACATGAACCCCCAAATCAATAGTTGATAAAAGTTTTATCTGGATACAGGAGTTTTCTATGTTAGAATAGTTTCTTAAAAACAGGAAATTTCCTTGCAGTCAAGTCTTTATATATTGTCTCACTGCAAGGTGTTTTCTCAAATGCTTTGCTTTAAATCTGACAAAACTGTTTCTTAAAAATGAAAGAAGAAAAAGAAACTTGACACAAATCTGGTGCTTTTGAATTTTTCCTGGAAGAATGACCTCATTGTAGCTAGATTAGATGTCTTTGTAAACAAGCCTTTTAAAAAGCAATCCAGAAAGTGATTACATTGTGGAGATCAGGACTATAAACCTATAGGACAGATGATGACCCTTATTTACTAGCAAAATTAATATATCCAGGTTGAATGGGGTTGAATTTTAATAATCTAACATTTGGGGTCCATGTGCAGCAATCATAGTTTTCATTGTTACTAGGCAAATGTACAGTCATGCTTGCAGAGCCTAACATCCTGGTTCTCACTCTGTCTCGGGAGAGAGACTCAGACCAATGGGTATGCCAGAAGTTAATAGGAAGCTACATCTGGCTTTGCATTTCCGACTTGGGACCAAGACATCTGCTCATCACAATTGTTGCCAATTTCACTGTTAGTGGATGTGCAATTTTCACCAGGGACACTCTGAAAAGTAAAAAACCAGACCATTTGGTTCTCAGATAATGAGCAACAATAATAATATAGCACAATTTTAAGGGTGGTGGTTTTACACACTGAAACAGCTATTTTCCACAACAGTGACAAACTAGACTAACAGTTGTGCAGCCAGACCACAGCCAGACTACATGGCTTAGCATCTTGTATTCACCACTTGTGTGTTTGTATGCTGTGTAAAGCTGTTTCTGTCGTGTCCAATGCTTTGCCACCCTATGGACTGTAGCCCTCCAGGCTCCTCTGTCCATGGAATTTTTCAGGCAAGAATACTGGAGTGGGTTGCCATTTTCTCCTTCAGGGGATCTTCCCAACCCAGAGATTGAACCCGCACCTCTTGTCTCCTGCATTGGCAGGTGAGTTCTTTACCACCAGCGCCACCACTTAGAAATCATTAACCATCTCTTGGTGTCCCTCTCTCTCTTTTTTTTTTTCTGTAAAATGAGGAAATCAGTAGTATCTATCTAGACAGCTGCTGTGGCGGTTAAATGAGTTAGCAAATGTAAGGTGCTTAGTATAGTGCCAGGCATCATGGAAGTGTCATTTATCCCTTGAGGCAGGCGGGGCAGCTGTCATTATCCACATTATGTAGAAGGGAAAACTGAGGCTTAGAAAGACTCAATGACCCACACAGCAAGTCAGTGGCTGAATCAGAACTAAGCTCTCCAAAATCTTACTCTAGTGTCCCACCCTTTCTATGACATATAGCTAAATTTAGAATAAAGAAAGATGGATTTGTTCCATTCAACTATAAGGAAAGCAGTAATCGAGGATCTGTTCACTCTTCAACTTTTACACTAAAAACAGCAAGAACTTGCTTAGGCTATTAGAACAGTATTTTCAAAATGCCAGTGGTAACCCATTAGTGAGTTGAATATGCAATTTAGTGAGCTGCAATCAGTATTTTTAAAAAACAACAGAATAGGAAATATCAGAATGTATCAAACATACTGAGGGTGATTATTATTTTGTGACATTTTGGTTCAGTTACATATATACTCATACATGCATACATATAAAGTGGATTGCATTATTTCCCTCAGTATTTCCCTCCTCCCTTCTCTCATTTTCCTTCTTGAAGGACCATTCATCCTTCCTGGTTACCAGCTGACTTGCAGGATTCCTGAGAGAGTGGAGTGCTTCCTCACTGCACTGATATTTGGGAGGGGCTGAGGGACTCACTAGAGTCAACAGAACACAGTGTCCCTGACTTATGACAGTCTGACTTACGGTTTTTTGACTTTAGGATGGTGTAAGAGAAGTACACATTCAACAGAAACTGTACTTCAAATTCTGAATCTTGATCTTCTGCCAGGCTACCGACACGCAGTAGATCCTCCTTAAAGATGCTGGACAGCAGCAGCCCCCGCAGCTCCCAGGCAGCTTTGAAACAACCAGGGTGAACAACTGATACACTTATAACCACTCTGGATCGAATCATTCTGTATTTCACTTCTGGCACAGTAGTCAATAAATTACATAACATACGCAAACACTATAAAAAGAGATCTCGTGTTAGATACTTTTGCCCAACTATAGGCCAATGTAAGTGTTTAGAGCACATTTAAGTAAGCTAGACTGAGTTATGATGTTCTCTAGGTTAGGTGTATTAAAAAGACTTCCACTTAGGATGGGTTGACGAGGACTTGACCCCATCATAAGTAGAGGAAAATCTGCATAAGCATGTGAGATACTGGCAAGTCTCAAAGAAGCTGTGGGAGCAATTATGTAGCTTGGCTCAGGGCCTGACCCTTTCTCATGGCAGAGAAATTGCTCTCAGGATGGGGCTTCTCCTTTATCCTGAGTCCTGGGATGATGAGCTACTTGGAGCAGCATCACAGCCTTCCTACAGCCTAGAGAGAGCTACAGAGTAGAGCAGAGCAACTAGGGCCGCATAGCCTACACATCACATAATGAGGAAGAAATCAGAGATTCTGAGTTGTTTGTTACCATAGCATAACCTGGCCAAAGACTAATAAAGATGTATATGTGTATTAGACGGATTATTTCTTACTGAGGGCAATGATCAAAAAAATGTAAAAATTGCTTCATGGAATGAGCATTTTGAGAACTTGATTCTTTAAAATATTAGTTTAGCTCCCTTGACAGATTAGGGATTTCCCTAGACTTCCCATACGATGTGCACTTCACTTTTATTTTTGTCTGCTTTTCACTGGAAAGACTTAGACTCACTGTATCACTTAAGATATGAACCAGTATTTCTCTATTGAGAAATCTATTTCTCAATAGATTTTAAAGACATTCACATCACCATGTTTAGTAAATTAAAATATGTAACAATGCAACAACATTTACTATTTAATGATAATAAAAGTTAAATGTCAGTGGGAGAGATGGTTTTATAATACATTAATAATAAAGCTGGGCTCAATNCCAAAGCATTACACCAATGTAGGAAGCCAGAAACACAAAATACTTATTTCCAATATAGACAGTATGCTAGGCCATATAACAAATATCAACAAATTTGAAAGGATAGAAATAATACATGGTATGATCTTCAACTGTGAAGAGATAAACTTAGAAGTGAATAGCAGAAAAAAATTTGTAAATATGTGGAAATAAAAGAATATACTCATAAATAACCAATGGATCAAAGAAGAAATCAAAAGGGAAAACAGAAAATACTTTGAGATGAAAGATAAAAACACAACAAAACATGTGATATTGCTAAAGCAGTGCTAAGAGGAAAATTTATGGTTATAAATTCCTTTATTAAAAAAAAAAAAGAAGCACAATCTCAAATCAATAGCCTAAGAAATGCAAGCCATTCTAGTATTTCTGCCTTGACAATTCCATGGACAGAAGAACCTGGTGGGCTACAGTCCATGGGGCTGCAAACAGCTGGACATGACTGAACAACTCAGCACTAATGCACACCACCCTAAAACATCTGGAAAAGAAGAGAACCCATAATCCAAAGCAAGCAGAAGGAAGGAAATAACAAAGATTAGAGCATAAATTGGTAAAAATAGAGAATATAAAAATAATAGAAAAACAAAAACCTGGTTGTTGGAAAGATAAAATTAACAAGGCTTTAGCTAGATTAACCAAGGATAAGAGAGAAGAAAGGCAAATTATTAGAGTCAGAAATAAGGGACATTATCATTGAACTTACAGAAATAAAGCTGATCATAAAGAAATGCTACAAAAATTATATGCCAACAAATTAAATAACTTAAATGAAAAGTATAAATTCCTATAAAGATAAAAACTACCAAAACTGATTCAAGGTGAAACAGACCATTTTAATACTCCTCTCTAACAAGTGAGGAGACTGAACTAGTCACCAAACACTACCCACTAAAATGGTTAGAAAAAGAAGTCATATGTTAGAAAAAGAAGTCACATAATAGAAAAAGAAGTCACATAATAACAGGTGTTAAAAGACTATGGAGAAAATACAATCCTCATCTACTGAAGGCTAGAACATAAAATGATACAGATGCTTTGGAAAACAATCTGGAATTTTCTCAAATAACTAAACACAGAGTTATCCTATGACCCAGCAATTTACTACACCCAGGGAAACTGAAAACATGTGCACACAAAAATTGGGTACATGAATGTTCATAGTAGTATATTTATAACAGCCTAAGGAAGACAATCCAATTATCCCTTAGTTGGTAAATGCATAAGCAAAATGTGGCACATTTGTATGATGGAAGGTTAGTCACAGAAACAGATGAAGTACTAATAGATGCTACAGCATGGATGAACCTTGAAAACATTATGCTAACTGAAAGAACACAGTCACAAAAAGACTATATATTACATGATTACATTAGCATGAAATGTCAAGAACAGGCAACTCTTTCTGTCAACAGAAAATAGATAAGCAGTTGCTTAGGACTGGAGTGATATCTAAAGGGTGCAGAGTTTCTTTTTAAAGCTGATGAAAATTTTCTAAAATTGACTGTGGTGATTGTTCCACATATCCCTGAACTTATTAAAGCAAACACTGAACTACATATTTTAAATGGGTGAACTGTAAGGTATATGAATTACAGCTCATTAAACCTATTAATTTTTTTAAAGGAGCATTTTCCCATTTGCATGAAATTCTAGAAAAGACAAGAATTACAGTGCCAATAAGTAGATCAGGCATCATCAAGGATCAGGAGTGAGAGGAGGGGACTGTCTGTAATGGGACCCAAAGGAAATTTCTATGGTGATGGAAACGTTCTGTAGTATGTTTGTTATGGTGCTTAACATTACTATATATATTTTTCAAAACTGATCATTTATATACTATATATATTTGTTAAAACTCATCATTTGAACTTTTAAAATAGAAAACTTTTAATGTATATAAATTACACTGCAAATTTGATTTTAAAAGATGTTGTTAAAAAATGCCAAGTTATTTAAGGTTTTACTAGACCCTAATTCTAGAATATCAATGCAAAGTGATAGTACAAATATTCAATGGCTTTGGTAAACACTAAATACTTTATCTGTTTCTTTTAAATAACAGACTTTACATATCATTGCAAAGCATTCCTCTATTAGGTAGGCAAAAGACATCGACACATTCAGTCATACATGAACCCCCAAATCAATAGTTGATAAAAGTTTTATCTGGATACAGGAGTTTTCTATGTTAGAATAGTTTCTTAAAAACAGGAAATTTCCTTGCAGTCAAGTCTTTATATATTGTCTCACTGCAAGGTGTTTTCTCAAATGCTTTGCTTTAAATCTGACAAAACTGTTTCTTAAAAATGAAAGAAGAAAAAGAAACTTGACACAAATCTGGTGCTTTTGAATTTTTCCTGGAAGAATGACCTCATTGTAGCTAGATTAGATGTCTTTGTAAACAAGCCTTTTAAAAAGCAATCCAGAAAGTGATTACATTGTGGAGATCAGGACTATAAACCTATAGGACAGATGATGACCCTTATTTACTAGCAAAATTAATATATCCAGGTTGAATGGGGTTGAATTTTAATAATCTAACATTTGGGGTCCATGTGCAGCAATCATAGTTTTCATTGTTACTAGGCAAATGTACAGTCATGCTTGCAGAGCCTAACATCCTGGTTCTCACTCTGTCTCGGGAGAGAGACTCAGACCAATGGGTATGCCAGAAGTTAATAGGAAGCTACATCTGGCTTTGCATTTCCGACTTGGGACCAAGACATCTGCTCATCACAATTGTTGCCAATTTCACTGTTAGTGGATGTGCAATTTTCACCAGGGACACTCTGAAAAGTAAAAAACCAGACCATTTGGTTCTCAGATAATGAGCAACAATAATAATATAGCACAATTTTAAGGGTGGTGGTTTTACACACTGAAACAGCTATTTTCCACAACAGTGACAAACTAGACTAACAGTTGTGCAGCCAGACCACAGCCAGACTACATGGCTTAGCATCTTGTATTCACCACTTGTGTGTTTGTATGCTGTGTAAAGCTGTTTCTGTCGTGTCCAATGCTTTGCCACCCTATGGACTGTAGCCCTCCAGGCTCCTCTGTCCATGGAATTTTTCAGGCAAGAATACTGGAGTGGGTTGCCATTTTCTCCTTCAGGGGATCTTCCCAACCCAGAGATTGAACCCGCACCTCTTGTCTCCTGCATTGGCAGGTGAGTTCTTTACCACCAGCGCCACCACTTAGAAATCATTAACCATCTCTTGGTGTCCCTCTCTCTCTTTTTTTTTTTCTGTAAAATGAGGAAATCAGTAGTATCTATCTAGACAGCTGCTGTGGCGGTTAAATGAGTTAGCAAATGTAAGGTGCTTAGTATAGTGCCAGGCATCATGGAAGTGTCATTTATCCCTTGAGGCAGGCGGGGCAGCTGTCATTATCCACATTATGTAGAAGGGAAAACTGAGGCTTAGAAAGACTCAATGACCCACACAGCAAGTCAGTGGCTGAATCAGAACTAAGCTCTCCAAAATCTTACTCTAGTGTCCCACCCTTTCTATGACATATAGCTAAATTTAGAATAAAGAAAGATGGATTTGTTCCATTCAACTATAAGGAAAGCAGTAATCGAGGATCTGTTCACTCTTCAACTTTTACACTAAAAACAGCAAGAACTTGCTTAGGCTATTAGAACAGTATTTTCAAAATGCCAGTGGTAACCCATTAGTGAGTTGAATATGCAATTTAGTGAGCTGCAATCAGTATTTTTAAAAAACAACAGAATAGGAAATATCAGAATGTATCAAACATACTGAGGGTGATTATTATTTTGTGACATTTTGGTTCAGTTACATATATACTCATACATGCATACATATAAAGTGGATTGCATTATTTCCCTCAGTATTTCCCTCCTCCCTTCTCTCATTTTCCTTCTTGAAGGACCATTCATCCTTCCTGGTTACCAGCTGACTTGCAGGATTCCTGAGAGAGTGGAGTGCTTCCTCACTGCACTGATATTTGGGAGGGGCTGAGGGACTCACTAGAGTCAACAGAACACAGTGTCCCTGACTTATGACAGTCTGACTTACGGTTTTTTGACTTTAGGATGGTGTAAGAGAAGTACACATTCAACAGAAACTGTACTTCAAATTCTGAATCTTGATCTTCTGCCAGGCTACCGACACGCAGTAGATCCTCCTTAAAGATGCTGGACAGCAGCAGCCCCCGCAGCTCCCAGGCAGCTTTGAAACAACCAGGGTGAACAACTGATACACTTATAACCACTCTGGATCGAATCATTCTGTATTTCACTTCTGGCACAGTAGTCAATAAATTACATAACATACGCAAACACTATAAAAAGAGATCTCGTGTTAGATACTTTTGCCCAACTATAGGCCAATGTAAGTGTTTAGAGCACATTTAAGTAAGCTAGACTGAGTTATGATGTTCTCTAGGTTAGGTGTATTAAAAAGACTTCCACTTAGGATGGGTTGACGAGGACTTGACCCCATCATAAGTAGAGGAAAATCTGCATAAGCATGTGAGATACTGGCAAGTCTCAAAGAAGCTGTGGGAGCAATTATGTAGCTTGGCTCAGGGCCTGACCCTTTCTCATGGCAGAGAAATTGCTCTCAGGATGGGGCTTCTCCTTTATCCTGAGTCCTGGGATGATGAGCTACTTGGAGCAGCATCACAGCCTTCCTACAGCCTAGAGAGAGCTACAGAGTAGAGCAGAGCAACTAGGGCCGCATAGCCTACACATCACATAATGAGGAAGAAATCAGAGATTCTGAGTTGTTTGTTACCATAGCATAACCTGGCCAAAGACTAATAAAGATGTATATGTGTATTAGACGGATTATTTCTTACTGAGGGCAATGATCAAAAAAATGTAAAAATTGCTTCATGGAATGAGCATTTTGAGAACTTGATTCTTTAAAATATTAGTTTAGCTCCCTTGACAGATTAGGGATTTCCCTAGACTTCCCATACGATGTGCACTTCACTTTTATTTTTGTCTGCTTTTCACTGGAAAGACTTAGACTCACTGTATCACTTAAGATATGAACCAGTATTTCTCTATTGAGAAATCTATTTCTCAATAGATTTTAAAGACATTCACATCACCATGTTTAGTAAATTAAAATATGTAACAATGCAACAACATTTACTATTTAATGATAATAAAAGTTAAATGTCAGTGGGAGAGATGGTTTTATAATACATTAATAATAAAGCTGGGCTCAATAAATGGTATGGACAGAAATGGTATGGACCTAACAAAAGCAGAAGATATTAAGAACATGTGGCAAGAATACAGAGAAGAACTGTACAGAAAAGATTTTCATGACCCAGATAATCACGATGGTGTGATCACTCACCTAGAGCCAGACATCTTGGAATGTGAAGACAAGTGGGCTTTAGGAAGCATCACTATGAACAAAGCTAGTGGAGGTGATGGAATTCCAGTGGAGCAATTTCAAATCCTGAAAGATGATGCTGTGAAAGTGCTGCACTCAATATGCCAGCAAATTTGGAAAACTCAGCAGTGGCCACAGGACTGGAAAAGGTTAGTGTTCATTGCAATCCCAATGAAAGCCAATGCCAAAGAATGCTCTAACTACCACACAACTGCACTCATCTCACACTCTAGCAAACTAATGCTCAAAATTCTCCGAGCCAGGCTTCAGCAATACATGATTCGTGAACTTCCAGATGTTCAAGCTGGATATAGAAAAGGCAGGGGAACAAGAGATCAAATTGCCAACATCCGCTGGATCATGGAAAAAGCGAGAGTTCCAGAAAAACATCTATTTCTGCTTTATTGACTATGTCAAAGCCTTTGACTGTGTGAGCCAACATCCGCTGGATCATGGAAAAAGCGAGAGTTCCAGAAAAACATGTATTTCTGCTTTATTGACTATGTCAAAGCCTTTGACTGTGTGAACCACAATAAACTGTAGAAAATTCTAAAAGAGAAGGGAACACCAGACCACCTTGCCTTCCTCCTGAGAAATCTGTATACAGGAAAAGAAGCAACAGTTAGAACTGGACATGGAACAACAGACTGGTTCCAAATAGGAAAAGGAGTACGTCAAGGCTGTATATTGTCATCCTGCTTATTTAACTTATATGCAGAGTACATCATGAGGAACACTGGGCTAGATGAAGCACAAGATGGAATCAAGATTGAAGGGAGAAATATCAATAACCTCAGATATGCAGATGACACCACCCTTATGGCAGAAAGTGAAGAACTAAAGAACCTCTTGATCAAAGTGAAAAAGGAGAGTGAAAAAGTTGGCTTAAAACTCAACATTCATAAAACTAAGATCACGGCATCCAGTCCCATCACTTCATGGCAAATACATGGGGAAACAGTTAGAGACTTTATTTTGGGGGGCTCCAAAATCACTGCAGATGGTGATTGCAGCCATGAAATTAAAAGACACTTACTTCTTGGAAGGAAAGTTATGACCAACCTAGATAGCATATTAAAAAGCAGAGACAATACACTGCCAACAAAGGTCCATCTAGTCAAGGCTATGGTTTTTCTAGTAGTCATGTATGGATGTGAGGTTTGGATCATAAAGAAAGCTGAGCACTGAAGAATGATGTTTTTGAACTGTGGTGTTGGAGAAGACTCTTGAGACTCCTTTGGATTGCAAGGAGATCCAACCAGTCCATCCTAAAGGAGATCAGTCCTGGGTGTTCATTGGAAGGACTGATGTTGAAGCTGAAACTCCAATATTTCGGCCACCTGATGCAAAGACCTGACTCATTGGAAAAGACCCTGATGCTGGGAAAGATTGAAGGCAAGAGGAGAAGGGGACAACAGAAGATGAGGTGGTTAGATGGCATCACCGACTCAATGCATATGAGTTTAGGTAAACTGCGGGATTTAGTGATGGCCAGGTGATGCAATCCATGGGGTCACAAAGAGTTGGACATGACTGAGCGACCGAACTGAACTGAATAAAATGTTAATATCATAGGCTAAGGAAGTATATATAACGACTTGCATAAGTAGCATTAGCTGTGGTATATGTACTTCATCCACTCAGTTTATTTTTATATTCTTTATATCTATAAAATGATATCCAGGCCAAATATAGACATGGATTATGGGGAAAATTATCATTGAAGACCATTCCAGCCTACAGGATGCTAAAATAACAATACCACAAAACACATTCAAAGGCTGAAAGACTGAATGTTTACCTTGAAGGATCACAGCCAATGGAATGCCATTGCACTCTGGTTGTTTTTAGCCCTACAAAGTACATTTCCTTTTCCTATAGCAGCTTTTGGATGGGGTTTTAAACATACCCAATAATGTGTTAGGGCTTCCCTGTGGCTCAGACTGTAAATAATTTGCCTACAATGAGGGAGATCTGGGTTTGATCCCTGGGTCAGGAATTTCCCTTGGAGAAGGGAATAACTACCCACTCCAGTGTTCTTGCCTGGGAAATCCCATGGACAGAGGAGCCTGGTGGGCTACAGTTCATGGGGTCTCAAAGAGTTGGACATGACTGAGCATTTTAACTGAGCAACTAACACTTTCACTTTCTTTCAATAACATGTCAATGACTTCCTTCATAGATAAGTGGGGGGAGGGTGCCCACAAAGCATTTGAACAAAATTTGCAAAGACTGAGGTGTTTGCCCCACATTGTTGCTAAGAAATTTTGATGTCTTATCTTCAACAGTAAAAAGTAATGACACTATTTCCTTGAAGTGATAGAGGCATGCATTCAAGATTCTGGATAAATCAACAAAGTCTTCCACTTGAGAAACTGAAATCACAGAAGTAATCTTTCCTGGAATCATCAGTGTAATGAAGAAATGTGTTTTAAAATCTCACTTCTTGTTTTAAAGTTCATCTTTTTCCCTCAATAGTACTGTAGAAAAGTAAAACACTGAAATTGCTACATATGCATAATACTCTGTGAGGAGTTCAAACCAATTGCTATGATTTGATAGTCTTTGTATTTTAAAAGAAGTACCATAAATAAAATATTGGAGAAGGAAGTGGCAACCCACGCAAGTACTCTTACCTGGGAAATCCCATGGACCGAGGAGCCTTGCGAGCTAGTCCACGGGGTCACAAGAGTCAGACATGACCTACTGACTAAAACTACCACCACCACATATAAAATATACGCAAAATTATATGTTTGTTTATAACATATCACATATTGATATATGATATTTTACTTATATATTGATATATGATATATTACACATTCAATATTACAACTTTTATTTATATATAAATATAAAATAAAAATACATATGTTTACTATTTCTTCAATACTAGATCAGGATCCAGAGACATATTATTGACCACCAATTACTCTCTGTAAATAAAGTAGTTTTGGATTGATAATCAAGTGTAACTTTTAAAGTCCTTCATTATAATTTACATGTAATTGGTGCTCTTTCAGTATTGATTACAGCATACATTTTCTATTCCACCTCATATCTTTCAAATGACTTATCAGTGAAATAAAATATCTCTTCTGTACAATGGTTGCTCATTGGTAAACAGAAAACCATTAAGCACTTCTCTCTAGTAGCACATATCATGTACATACTAAGAAACTTAGCCTGGAATCCAATTGTAATGTAAAGCACCTGTCAACTCACACACCAGTGCTTTGTATTCCCCAGTGTACACTGCATACTTTATATAATGGCCATCAGTGTCACTTGATGAAAGAATTATGCTGAAAATCACTCAGTTCTCTCTCCCAAGTGTATATGCCATTAACTCTGCTGCTTTGTGTGTGTGTGTGTGTGTGTGTGCTATCTTTTCTCTTTTTCTTTCAAATGTTTATTTTTATTGGAGTATAGTTGATTCACAATATTGTATTAGTTTAATGTGTACAGCAAACTGAATCAGTTATATACATACATATATCCACTCTTTTAAAAGTTCTTTTCCCAAATAGGCTATCACAGAGTACTGAACAGAGTTCCCTATACAGTCAGGTCTTATTAGTTATCTATTTTATACATAGTAATATGAATATGTCAATCACAATCTTTCAATTTATCCCTCCCTCCACCCGTACCCTCAGTAGTGAAAGTCGCTCAGTTGTGTCCAACTCTTTGAGACTTCATGAACTATTCAGTTCAGTCGCTCAGTCATGTCTGACTCTTTGCGGACTATTAAGTCCTTGGAATTCTCCAGGCCAGAATACTGGAATAGGTAGCCTTTCCCTTCTCCAGGGGATCTTGGCAACCCAGGATCAAACTGAGGTCTTCCACACAGCAGGCAGATTCTTTACCAGCTGAGTCACCAGGTAAGCCCAAGAATACTGAAGTGGGTAGCCTATCCTTTCTCCAGGGGATCTTCCCAACCTGGGAATCGAACGGTGGTATGCTGCGTTGCAAGCAAATTCTTTACCAGCTAAACTACGAGGGAAGCCCTGGTAACCATAAGTTTATTTTCTATATCTGTATCTCTATTTCTGTTTTTTAGATAAGTTCATTTGCATCTTTTTTTAGATTCCAAACATAAGTGATATCATATATTTTGGATGGACCTAGAGATTGTCATGCTGAGTGAAGTAAATCAGACAGAGAAAGACAAATAACCCTGCTGCTTTTTACTATGAGAATGCAACTCTGTATGATACCTCTGTAGTCATGCCCTCCTCTGACTTTAACAACATAATTCATCAATTTTTGTACTGTCAATTTTTTTTTGCATTTCTTTTTCTGAGAAAACACAATTAGTTTATCTGCATATTATTTGAAAAAGATAAAAGCATGAGATACATTGTGGTATCATTATAAAAACTGATAATGGAGTGGTCCAATTAAATCCAACTTTCAGACGTTCCTCACTGTAATTCTTAGACACAATTTGCTGGTTTGGCTGCCTGAGTTATCTCACACCTATAACTTTGCTTGTCCCAGCAAACGCAGATTCAGAGCCTATATTTAGTCCATGGGCTTCCAACTGCATCTTAAGCTATAAAAAATAATGAAAAGTAAACAATTTTACTTTTTCTTTCACTACTTTTAAAGTTGAACTATTTCTATTTATTCATTTCAGTAAATCAGCAGAATAATGCAATAACAACAAAATGCACACTTAATTACAAACAAAAGCAATAACATAAAAAAATTACTTTATCATGGAAGAAATAAGTTTTGTTATCTACTTGGGAAAGTGCTTTTTAAAATGCTTTTTTAATGAGGCTATTAAATGAAAACATATGATTGGTTGATCTCTGAATAGTGGGGCTCTTGACTAGTATGCTCATTTTTCTCAAGTTTCTTCCATTTCTGTATTACAGTCCTCCCTTGGAAAGTCACCCAAGGGCCCTTCATGCAGTCCAATATTAATATGTCCAATATCATTCTACTGATTCAAAAAATTAATAAGCACTAAAAGATAAATTTTTCCCTATCAAAAGAGATCAGTGCAGTTCAGTCGCTCAGTCCTGTCCGACTCTTTGTGACCCCATGAATCGCAGCACGTCAGGCCCTCCTTGTTCATCACCAACTCCCGGAGTTCACTCAGATTCATGTCCATCGAGTCCATGATGCCATCCAGCCATCTCATCCTCGGTCGTCCCCTTCTCCTCCTGCCCCCAATCCCTCCCAGCATCAGGGTCTTTTCCAGTGAGTCAACTCTTCGCATGAGGTGGCCAAAGTACTGGAGTTTCAGCTTTAGATCAGTCCTTCCAAAGAAATCCCAGGGCTGATCTCCTTAGGAATGGACTGGCTGGATCTCCTTGCAGTCCAAGGGACTCTCAAGAGTTCTCCAACACCACAGTTCAAGTGCTTAGCTTTCTTCACAGTTCAACTCTCACATCCATACATGACCACTGGAAAAACCATAGCTTGACTAGACAGACCTTTGTTGGCAAACTTAGCTGCTTGAAACAAATACCTTCAGTATCTCAGAATTTCTGTGGGTCAGGAGTCTGGTTACAGATTAGCTGGGTTCTCTCTGCTCAGGGTCTCAGAAGCCTGCAAAGTTCTGGCTGAGTTGCGCCCTCATTGGGCATTCAACAAGGACAATTCACTTCCAGTCTCTCTCAGTTGCTGGCAAAATTCATGTTCCTGTAGTTGTATGACGGAAACCCTGGTCTTCTTGCTAGCTGTTGGCAAAAGATTGGTCTTAGCTCCTAGAAGGTGTCCTTAGGTCCTTGCCGTGTAGCCCCCTCCATAGTCAGTTCACATTGTGACTATATGCTTTCTCAAGGGCAGTAGGAGAATATCTCTGATTTGTTTTTGATCTTTAGATCTTCATTTGAAGCACTCATCTGATATGTCTGAACCAGGATAACCTCCCTGTTGATTAGCTTCAAGTAAGCTGATTGTATATGTAAAATCCCTGCACCTTTGTTTGTAATGTAACTTAATCACCGGAAAGCTGTCCTGTCCCATCTTTTTCTCTAGTCTTGCCCATTCTTGATAGGAGAAGATTAAATCAGGTAAGAATTCCTAGAAGATAGGACTCTTAGGGACTGCCTTAGAATTCTGCTTACCACAGTTTGCCCTTTGATTCCCAGAAGCTCACATCCTTCCAAATGCAACATTCATTTACCTTTCTAAAGTTCCCACAGGTCTCATGCTACTATAGCATCAGCTCACCATCTAGCAATAGGGTGTTAAAAGAATGAAATACAGCAAACTCTACCTACTGTACCAACTGGAAAGGAGAAGTAGAAAACAACAAAAAAAAACTGGTTTTACAGAAGACAAAAAACAAAACTACCAAAAGAGACACAAATAAATCCAGTTATCACAATAAAAAAATAAATTCATTTTTAAAAACAAAGATTTTTTAAATGGGTAGAAAATACAAGATATAGCTATATATATATTTTTACAATGGATAAACTAACACAAAACATGGAAAAATTTTAAGTAAGGAAATAAAAAAAAATATACCAGTAAAATGATGACCCCCCAAACTCTGGGTTCATAATACAATAACAAGCACCACAGAAGCTAAGTCCAAAGCATTAATGGGGATAAAGAATACTAACAATTATACTGCAAGGACTAACTCTCTTAAAGATATAATAATTATTCATTTATGCCACATCTGACAATATTATCTAATGTATATATAAAAACAAAATTAAACTGGGAAATTTCAACATAACTATTAAAGATGGAGAGTACAACATAATAAAATCTGATATGGATACAGAACATTTGAAAACAGAATTACTATGTTTGATTTAGTAGCAAAATATTGACTATACTAATAAATTCTTTTCAAATATAAATATTATCACCTATAGTAATTAACTGTCATAAAGAAATGTCAAAAAACTTCAAAATTTCACTATCATACAGACTATGTTCTCAACAGACTTAAAAGTTTCACTGTCATTGCAAACTACAGTAATAAAATTAAACAATATATCAAAAATTTTAAAATAGCTAAAAAGATTTAGAATCCTACAAAAATCACTGCTACATAATTCATGTTCCAAAAGGAAATAAGAGAATTATAAAATTTACAGTGAGAGAATTATAAAATAATTAGGATAGAGCACCAATAAAAAGATAACATAAACTAAAGAGACACAGCGGGAAAAAGAGGTAAGTTTAAATACACATGTTCAATATCAAGAAAGACCAAATATAAATGAGTAAATATTTAAACCAAAGAACTAGAAAAGTGTTTTGGAAAAAGTAAACCCAAAAAGCAGAAGAAAACATAATAAACATTATTAAGAAAACAAGAAAACAAAAATACAACAGGCAGGTTTAACAAACCAAAAAGTGGCTCTCGGAAAAAAAAATTTCTAGAAAGACTAATTTTAAAAATTAAAAAGAGATGGCATAAATAAACAATAAGAGGAACAAAAAGGAAACAAGACATACCACAAATACTAAAAATTTATTAAACTGAGAATCAACATAATTTCATTTCCCTTGCTAGTGATCAAGATAGGAAAAGTTATATGACAATTATTGAGAAAAGAACAAGACACAATGGGAAATTTTCTTAGAACTCTTTCATCAAGTTTTATTTTTTCTTTTTTCATGCTAAAGCCATGTCACAAGACAAAGAATAGCCCTTCCAGTGTGACTGTTGTCTGAAGAAGTGATGCTTGGTGCTGTAGCAGCCATAATGGATGATGACAACGAATTCAGAGAAACTAACAAGGATATAGCTGAGCCCTCTAAATAACCAACCCCAAACTGTCATACCTTCAGATTCTTGTTATGTGAGATAATATATTCCTTTTTGTCTAATTAGCTCTTATAAAATTATTCTGAGTTGGAGCCAAAAGCATCCTATTGGACACAGTATGCTGTGCTATTTTAAATTAAAAAATTGGAATTTGAAAATTTTATTTAAAAATATGGATTCAATGAAAAATTCACAGCTTTTATTCCCAAACAAAATGGAACAATCTGAGTAGCCTTCTTTCTCTTGTAACAAATGTCACTCTAGGGGCCAGGAATGGAGAGGTGCTGTTAGAGGATGACAGTTGTTGAACCTTTTGAACTCTCTGCTTCCTTTTCATCAAAGTATTGAACAAGGAGCAGAATTCAAAATCATGTTACATAAGATGTCTGGAGAGGATCCAGAGTCCATTTTCCATCTAATTAAGAAGCCAAGAATTAGAAATCTGATCATAGTCTTATTACACAATCTTTTCTTTCCCATAGTTTTCAAATGCCAGAACTGAAGTACACTTCTTCCACAAACTTCCTAGACACAGAATACCTAGACACATTCCTACAATATTGTTGGGGAATTGGGCACATATTCTCTTCAATTTTCTAATTACATTACTGGGTAGCTGAAGTTAAATAAAAAAAAATAATTCTGACAATATTCATTAATTTGTGAAGGTATTTTGGCAAAAGTATTCTAGCAAAATTAACCTTTAACATAAAAAAGATGCCAATGGGACACTTATTTAGATTTTTCTGGGTGACATACTCTTGGAGATCAGTTATATTTCCATTTGAGTACATACAACTTTCTTGCTTTTCTTAAGAGGGTTAAAGTTGAAGTCAGATTCTTGTAATGGTGTTTTTCCTTTGTAATACATTTAGACATACAAGATTAAGGGATCTATAATGCCTTGTTATTCCCATTCATTGATGGAACATAATGAAATACTGGTTCTTCTCTCACTGGAGGATTATGCTATGAAGACCACTCTTTTCCCCCCTCTCTTTCCCTCATCTTTTAGGAAAACAATTCTGAGGTCCCCTCAGATTGCTGACATTTGGATAAGGCAGCATGAAACTGATGTGTTTTCTTATCTCCCTATAGAGGTTAAAACTACACACAGAATTTTCTTCTAAAACAGAGAACAGAGTGACTATAATATAATCTAGATTAGAAGTCAAGACTCACGGGGCCAATTATTCAGTCTTAGACTTTTGAGATACTGGGTGGAAAACTACTCAGGAATCTCTTGGCACTTCTCTAGGCTGCATCTATAAATGGTAATTATACTTTTCTATTATGGAGCTCTGGAGAAGGAAATGGCAACACACTCCATTATTCTTGCCTGGAGAATTCCATGGACAGGGAACCTGCCCGGCTACAGTCCATGGGGTTGCAAAGAGTCAGACACGACTGAACGACTAACACACATGCACACACACACATTATGGAGCTCTCTACCATCTATTGTGAAATGTTACCATCTCAAAGGAATAGCTGACAGCTTAGTTAAAAGGATGGAGTATATATCACTTTGAGCTTCTCACAGGAATGCAAAAACACATATTAAATTCAAAGTCTAGAGATACTAAGAGGGAAATAAAAGCAGTGATTCATGAACACAGCACCAACAGGATAGGAGTTATGAAGAATACAACTGCAGCCTGTAGATGAAAAAAGAAAATGATGCAAGTGATGGAAAGGGTTAATTTCTAAGGAAGGGCTGAGTAGATAGATGAGGTAGATTTTTGCCACAGGCTTGCAAATGGGCAGTTGTGTAGTCATGGCAACTTAGGTAGAGCTTAAAGTCCAAAATGGTCTGGGCCCTGTTCACCTCTTTGTTATGAGATTGATTACATCAATGGCCCAATTCATCCTTTCCTGTATCCATGACTTTTGGCATGTGATTTTAAGTAACACCCACCAAAAGCAGAGAATACTTGTAATATCCTGATTCTAAATTTGGCCATGTAACTTGCTTTGGCCAAAGAATGTTAGTGGTTATGATGCAAACAGATGTCTAAAAAAGTGCTTACATGTTTTGGGTTTTGCTCTTCTTCTCTGATTGTGAGAACATGCCTTGGCTAGGATGTTGAAGGATGAGACACACAGAATAGAGCCAAACTGTCCAGGTGCCCCAGCCAAAGTCAACCTAAAACAACCATCAGCTAGCTGGTTCACAGACATGTGAATGAGCCAAATCATAAAGAACCCAGCCCAAATCACTAATTCAGACTCAGGAGCAAAATAAATGCTTATTGTTTTAAAACACTGATTATACAGCATTCATGTGGCAATTGGCACCCAACTCCAGTACTCTTGCCTGGAAAATCCCATGGACGGAGGAGCCTATAAGGATGCAGTCCATGGGGTCGCTGAAGGTCAGACACAACTGAGCTACTTCACTTTCACTTTTTACTTTCATGCATTGGAGAAAGAAATGGCAACCCACTCCAGGGTTCTTGCCTGGAGAATCCCAGGGATGGGGGAGCCTGGTGGGCTGCCATCTGTGGGGCTGCACAGAGTCGGACACGACTGAAGCGTCTTAGCAGCAGCAGCAGCAGCTAACACTTTTCCCCTTGCTTTTGTACTCAAACAGCATTAGACACACTGATTTAAGAGAATGTGCCACGTACCCCACAACAGGATCCTTGCACGTGCCATTCCCGCTCTACTTGGAACTGTCTCTTAGGCTTCTCTCCCTCATCCCTTATTAGCCAGTTTCGTAATTCAGTACATGTATTCATCAGTTCTTAGTTCAAACGCAGTTTCCTTAGGTAAGACTTTCTTTCCATCCTGGGGTAAGACAAATTTCTTTATTAGAGATTCAAGTTACATTATGCTAGAACAGTTTTTTTTCAGATGTTCCTGCTATTAGTTATACTCTGATGTTTGTGACATTGATTTTAAGTCTGTCCTCTACACTAGATCAAAAAGCCCAAGAGTTTAGTGAAAACAACTGCTATCTGGGTCTCTACTGTGCCCGAACGCCGTGGCAATACCTAATACAGTGACTGCTGCTGCTGCTAAGTCACTTCAGTCGTGTCCGACTCTGTGTGACCCCATAGATGGCATCCCACCAGGCTCCCTCATCCCTGGGATTCTCCAGGCAAGAATACTGGAGTGGGTTGCCATTTCCTTCTCCAATAATACAGTGACTAGCACCAGCATTTACTGAATAAAGAAGTTGTGGCAGGTCTACCAGTCCTTTACCTCTGGTTGGTGATGACATTTCACAACTTACATCTGTACCATTCTCCAGAGGAACATCCTTGAATGACAGGAGTTGTCTCATTCAGAAATACCTGTGAGGTTACCCCAACCCTTCCCTCCATGCTGCTGCTGCTAAGTTGCTTCAGTCATCTCCGACTCTGTAATCCCATAGACCGCAGCCCACCAGGCTCCCCTGTCCCTGGGATTCTCCAGGCAAGAACACTGGAGTGGTTTGCCATTTCCTTCTCCAATGCATGAAAGTGAAAAGGGAATACAATAACCAAGGATAATGGAGGTATTGAATAGTCCAGCCTGCTCTCCACTGGATGATCTGTGGTGAAATTTATGCCCAAGAGCTCCCAAGGGATGTAGCTTAGGCTGGACAGCCTCCTGCAACTGCATATTTATCTAGTCTCTTATTTTGGACTGTGCCTTTTCTCTCATCTCTTTTATGCTTTTCCAAAGAAAAGTGGGTTGCTGTTTCCTACTGCAGGGGGTCTTCCTGACTCAGGGATCGAACCCACAACCTTAAGTCTCCTGCGTTGGCAGGTGGGTTCTTTACTACTAGCATCAGCTGGGAAGCCCTTTTCCAAAGAACTTATTTCAATAAATTATTTGCAGAAGAATTTTTGTTTCAAGTTCTGCTTCCAATCAAACCAAACTAAAGACATGAGTTCAGGTTGAGAATTTCTCACTTACCCAAGAAAACTTTGAACCCTGAAATATTATCCATTGGGATAACTCTTTGGATAGATTAAACTAAGAGCTCATTTTCCTCAAAGGGTCCAGTAATTCACAAATATCTAATAATTTCAGGATTGGTTACAGCCTCCATAATTATTAACTCTTTCAAATTTAAGATTTTAAGTGGGTTATTAAAATGTAGGAGCACACAGCAGTTTTATTTCTTCCTGGAAATGTGGGTTTCCATATTTGTACCACTGCATATTACTGCAATTCTGAACAGAACCGACCAGGTAAAAAGCATGTTTGACTACCAGGATTTTTATCTCATCTATAGATGGGGGTTGCTGCTTTCAGAAGGTAACTAAAGAAGAGATGATGGTGGCTGCAAAAATACCCATAATGTAGTGTTAAGAGAAAAATGATACAAAGCTGCACATAGTGCAATCCTAAATAGTAAAACAAACAACCAACCAAACAAAACTATCCATCTATTTATCTATCAACACATTAAAAGATAAATGAAGCATACCAAGATGTAAACAGTAGCAGTAGGGTCATGAGAGATTTTAATGTATATTTTCTTAATTTCAAAAAACCTTGCAAAAAGCATGACTGCAATTTTTTAAATGGTAAAAACTAAACAAAAAACCCCAAGAAACAACCAAAATGTGCAAATAAGCAAAAAGATAGTAAATCTTTTTAATGCATAGAAGTTGCTCCCAAAGACATAAAATCCCTCACACTGGCATACACATTACTGAACCCATGGTATGATTATCATCTATGGACAATTTTTCTCAGCTGTTTCTAGTGTTTCATTTTCCATTACTTTCCTAAGTTCTGTCAAGTGTCAGGGAGTAGTTCTAAGCACATCTGGATGATCCACTCCTTGAGTAAGGGGTTTGTCTTTATTGGTTCAGACAGTAAAGAATCTACCTGCAATGCAGGATTTCCAGGTTCAATCCCTGGGTCTGGGAGACTCCCTGGAGAAGGAAATGGCAACCCACTCCAGTATTCTTGCCTGCAGTATTCCAAGGACAGTGGAGCCGGGGGGGTATAGTCCATGGGGCTGCAAAGAGTCAGACATGACTGAGCGACTAACACTTCCACTTTCACCGTGTTCTCCCAGCAGCTGCCATGTTGCTGGGGAAGAGCAGATGTTAGATAAACATTTGTTTGAATTAAACTTAATTAGCTACGTTTTTCAAACTCTAATTTTAAAATGACATTTGCTGGGGATGCTGAAGAGGTTTTGTGCTTATGGCACACTTTCAAGTACTAGAATTTTAGATATGCTTCCAAGGACAAAAAGGCTCTGTAGACCCTGCAAAATACTAGCCATATTTGCAACCTGAGCACTTAAGTGATTATACGTTGAAGTAGCACTTGGTCCTCTCCAGCACTCTGTTGCTGGTTGAGAAAAACTGTTGAATAGCTCAAACACAGTTTTTACATACTGGGGAGGCAAAGTCTGCCATGTTCCCCTTAACCAATCATGTTTTCTGCAATGCTGGCTTGTCCTTACACTACGCTTCTACCTAAAAAACAAGTTTTTTCTCCGGGAAAGTCTTCAACATAGATCCACATACTATTTGACATACATCACTTGAACTTAATGGGGCATAATTTCAAGTATTAGAATATTAGACACCCATACTTCAAAGGTTGAAGGGACTCCAAACAACAGAACACTCCTAATATCTCATAACTCATACTGTAGAAAAAATAATTCCTATGTATTAAACAATACTGGGGGGTATACCCATGAAATATATACTAGTCGAGAATCACAAATTATTCCAATCCTAGGCTCAAGATTAAATTATCATGTATTCTCCAGTATTACAATATAAAGTGAATGAGGAGATCTTAATATGTTATTTAAATAGAGCAGTTTAAAACTATACTTTTACTGGAACTGTGTTGAGCATATTTTCTAATTCGGTCTTTATTCTCCCAACATAGAACATTATTTAAAATAACAGTATACTTTACTAACTTTTCACTTAGTGGAGATTGCAAATTTGCATTGCAAATTAAGTCAACACCCCTAACAAAGGACTATATATAAAAATGAATTTATATCTTTTTGACTTGAACACATTCATCTACTAAGCATAATCTACTCCAGTTTCAATTGATACAGCATTTCTGGGTAACTTTATTTTACTTTTTATTTTTGAATTTTAAAAAATTTTATTTTTTTCTGTGCTCGCCTTTTTATTTTTCTTTTTAAGTAAAATAAAGTAAAATGAAAAAAAGAGAAAACTTTATTTTTATTATATCAGTAACCCTTTTTTATTATAGCAAATTAGTAAATACAGGTAAGTCAAGTTTTCTCAATCTCATCCCTATTGATTTGGGCAGGAGGATTTATCCTTGTGGAAGGCTGTCCTATGTGTGAGAATATATATCTGTATTTTCAGAGATACTACAAGTGAGCTGCATTTTCCAAGGTGTAACAAACAAAGTCTCAGATATTGCCAGATACCTTTGGGGGAGAAAAACTGTCCCCAGATGAGAACCAATAAATTAAAACAAAATTAATTTATATCCTTACCATAAATTTTCTATGCACACAGATACAAACGTATGAACAAATTCTTTAAAATATTATCTCATATATTGTTACTATTCTTCTGCAGCATATATTATGAGCACTTTTTAAATTAAACTATAATTTGCAATATTATGAGTTTAAGGTATATGAAATAGATTCAATATTTTTATATATTATAATCCATTTAAAGTTATCATACTGATTATATTCCCTATGTTGTACATTACATTCATATACCTTATTTATTTTACAAACAGTAATTTGCTTATACATTTTGGATATTAACCCCTATCAGACATATTGTTTGCAAATGTTTTCTCCCATTCCATAGGTTGTCTTTTTCCTTTGCTGGTGGTTATTTTTATGATCATGGTATGGAATCAATTTTGTACATCCTTGAAATTACCTTGCTAATATTTTGTTGATCATTTTTGCATTTATATTCATCCCAGTTATTACTCTGTAATTTTCTTTTTTTGCTTTGTCTTTGTCTGGTTTTGGCATCAGGATAATGGTGGCCAGATTGAATGAATCTGGGAGTCTTCCTTCCTCTACAGTTTTTTAGAATAGTTTGATAAGGACAGTATGCAAGCATACTGTTCTTTTAAATAATGTTCTATGTTGGGAGAATAACGACCAAATTAGAATTTGATTAGCTCTTCTTTATGTGTTTGGTAGATTTCCTCTGTGAAGCCATCTGGTCCTGGACTTTGTTGGGAATTTTTTGATTATTGATTCAATTTCAACTGCAGTGATACTCGGGTCATCAAACTGAACAGTTGCAGTGATAGGTCTCTTCAGATTATCTACTTCTTGATTTAGTTTTAGATTGTATGTTTCTAGGAATTTATCCATGCTTTCTAGATTGTCTGCTTTGTTGGTATATAACTTTGTGGTATTCTCTTATGATTGCTTGTATCTCCGAAATATCAGTTGTAATTTCTCCTCTTTCATTTCTTTGTGTTTGTGTCTGTATACTTGAGTCATCTTTTTTCCCCCTAATGATCCTGGCTGAAGGTTCCTCAATTTTGATTATCTTTTCAAAAAATCAGTTCTTGGTTTCATTGATCGTTAGCTTTTTATTTGGGGGGGTGGTTTCCATTTTATTCCTTTACTCTGATCTTTATTAATTTTTTCCTTTTTCTGACTTTGTGCTTTGTTTGTTCTCCTTTATCTAATTCTTTTAGAAAGTAGGTTGTTTGAGAATTTTTTGTTCTTTTTTTCTTGTGGTATGCCTGTATCACTATAAACTTCCAAGAACTGCTTTTGCTATATCCCACAGACCTTTGGATGGTTATGTTTTTATTTGCATTTGTCTTGAGGAGAGTTGATTCATTGGAAAAGACCCTGATGCTGGGAGGGATTTGGCGGTAGGAGGAAAAGGGGATGACAGAGGATGAGATGGCTGGATAGCATCACCGACTCGATGGATATGAGTTTGAGTGAACTCCGGGAACTGGTAATGGACAGGGCGGCCTGGTGTGCTGTGATTCATGGGGTCGCAAAGAGTCGGACACGACTGAGAGACTGAACTGACTATTATCTGATTTCCTTTTTGAGTTCCTCACTGACCCAGGGTTTTTTAATTAGCATGCTATTTAGTCTACAGGTGTCTGTCTTTCTCTTTATTTCTGTGATTTCTCATTTCATACCTTGATGGTCAGAAATGAAATAATTTCTATCCTCTTAAATTTGTTGAAATTTCTTTTACAGCCTAGAAAATGAACTATCCTGGAGAACATACCATGTGCACTTGAAAAGAATGTGTATTCTGATGCTTTTGGATAAAATGTCCTGTAGGTATCTGTTAAGTCCAACTACTATAATGTGTATCAGGAACACTTCTTCACAAATAAGCCCATATCTATGTCATCATTCTTAAAGGTTACATAGTATTCTACAAGTTAGAAACTATATAGTTTATTTGCTCAATTACCTGTACTTAGATTTTGAAATTATTCCTAATATTTTCACAGACAGTAACATGACAAAAGTGCTCACTTAGTTGGCTATTTTTGGGTGACTCTTTCCCTAAGAATTTTACAGATTTTGTTTCATGTCTTTTGATATTAAAAGTTGGTTATAGAGAGAAATATAAGTCCAGTATGATTGCTTTTCTCTTGTATATTCTCATTTCCATGTTTAGGCAGTGAAAGATTCTCTAATCTCAAAGTTGAGAAATTTGGGCTTTAAAATGTAAATTTTTGTTACTGATATTTTCTGGAGTATACTGTTCTTTTCATGGTTGAGGCACAATTCTACATTCTTTTCAGTGAGATTTTCCTTCTATCAATATCTTTAAATTAACTTTCATTTTCAGTTGCTGGTATCCCTTTTTCACTGCCACCAATTTTCCTTATATTGTATTATTCGTGGCTTTGTTATTTTCTCCTAAGTGCTTTCTTTATTTTCCTCTTTGCATTCATTGTGAATCATACAATCCTTCATTTAAGTCAGTGTTTCAGCTTTTCTCTCCTTTAGTATTTTTTCTTTTGTTATCTTTATTTTAATGATACAAACAACCCACATTTACTATAGTTATGCTAATTAACGCAGCTAAATGAGGGCTTCTCAACTTTGACTCTAATAACATTTGGGCTGGAAAACTCTTCATTGTGAGTGTGGGGTCTCTTGTGCACTGCAATATATTTAAGATTTATTGAACTTTGTAACTTATTTATTAGTTCTTGAATAGTGTTGTTCTGGTCCTCTATTGGTGTCCTTAGCTTCTTTTTCTCTGTAAGTCATTATGAGCATGTTTTTGTTTATTAACTGAATATTCTTCTTAAGGTTTTCCATATGATGAAACTCTGTCAGGAATTTATTTCCTTAAAAAACTGGAAATAGAACTGCCTTATGACCCAGCAATCCCACTGCTGGGCATACTCACCAAGGAAACCAAAATTGAAAGAGACACATGTACCCCAATGTTCATCGCAGCACTGTTTATAATAGCCAGGACATGGAAGCAACCTAGATGTCCATCAGCAGATGAAAGGATAAGAAAGCTGTGGTACATATACACAATGGAGTATTACTCAGCCATTAAAAAGAATACATTTGAATCAGTTCTAATGAGGTGGATGAAACTGGAGCCGATTATACAGAGTGAAGTAAGCCAGAAAGAAAAACACCAATACAGTATACTAATGCATATATATGGAATTTAGAAAGATGGTACCGATAACCCTGTATGCGAGAAACAGACATAGATGTATCAAACAGTCTTTTGGACTCTGTGGGAGAGGGAGAAACTAGGATGATTTGGGAGAACGGCATTGAAACATGTATAATATCATATAAGAAACTAATCACCAGTCCAGGTTCAATGCAGGATACAGGATGCTTGGGGCTGGTGCACTGGGATGACCCAGAGGGATGGTACAGGGAGGAGGGAGGGGGGTTCAGGATGGGAAACACGTGTACACCCGTGGCAGATTCATGTTGATGTATGGCAAAAGGAATACAATACTGTAATTAGCCTCCAATTAAAATAAATATAAATTGTTTAAAAAAAGAAAAAAAATAATTTGTTTTTTCTATCTTTAGTAATATGTTTTATGTTTTTCCAAAAGAGGTCAATTGTTGGTTATAATAGGACAGATATTATGTTCTTCATTTTCTTGCTCATGATTGACACAGCTGATCTCTTTGTTATTGTCTTTGTTATGAAATAGTATGTGCCAATCCTCTTTGACTCACTGCCCACCTAATCAGAGATCAGCTGCCTACCTGTCTGAGACCTACAAGGTGATGTTCAACTCCTTTCCTCAGTCTGTGTGCCAGTGGTAAAAATTCTAGGGGAGCAGATGGAAACTGTTCCACTGGGCCAGGGTCATCTTGATGTAATTAGTAGTGTGTACTGTTACCATTCACATTTCCTCAGTGATGGTGAGGAAAAATATCCTTTGGCATCAAATCATTCCTGCTTTTAGCACAGAGCTTCCAGCCATTGCTTTAGTCAGATCAAGCCAGTTTTCCCCTCTTTCTGATTCACCTGTTGCCACAGAGCAGTCATTTCCAAACTCTGAAGAGGTAAAATTATGAGCATTAATAAA
Source organism: Oreotragus oreotragus (assembly GCA_006410675.1). Lineage (NCBI taxonomy): Eukaryota > Metazoa > Chordata > Mammalia > Artiodactyla > Bovidae > Oreotragus > Oreotragus oreotragus. The sequence goes on from SJYX01012151.1 coordinate 323,869, forward strand.
TCTTTTTATATTTGACATTTTAAGTTTTACTGAGATACAACTGAATGCAGAACTGTGTAAATTTAAGGTGTACAGTGTAATGATTTTAGTAACATGCATCATGAAATGATTACTGTAAGGAATTTAGTGAATATTTATCATCTCATATAGATACAAAGGAAATAGAAAAAATAGTGCTTTCTTGTGATGAAAACCTTTGAATTCACTCTTTAACAAGTTTCATATATAACATATACCACAATTAATTATACTAGTTATGTTGTATGTTGTACACTACATTCCTAATATTTATCTTGTGACTATCTTCATCCAATTCCTCCTACCTCTAACCAATGCCTCTAATAACTACAAATCTAATCTCTTTTTCTATGAGTTTACTGTTTTTGAAGTATAATTGACTTACCACACTATGTTAAATTCTGATACACAACATTGTGATTCCATATTTCTAAACATTTCAAAATGAGTATGATGATAAATATAGGTGTCACCTGTCACCAAACGATGATATTACATAATCATTGACTATATCATCACATATTTTATTTCATACCTTAGTTCAGTTCAGTTGCTCAGTCGTGTCCAATTTGTTGTGACCCCATGAATCGCAGCACGCCAGGCCTCTCTGTCCATCATCAACTCCCGCAGTTCACTCAAACTCATATCCATCGAGTTGGTGATGCCATCCAGCCATTTCATCCTCTGTCATCCCCTTCTCCTCCTGCCCCCAATCCCTCCCAGCCTATGACTCATTTTTTAACTTAAAGTTTGTGCCTCTTAATCTCCCTCACTTGCTGCTCTCCTCCAATCACCCCATCCCTCTGGCAATCAAGTATATCTATGACTGTTATGTTTGGTTTTTTCAATTCCACATATAAATTATACAGTATTTGTCTTTCTTTGCCTATTTCAATGAGCACAATACTGTCTAGGTCCATCCATGTTGTTGCAAATGGCAGTATTACTTTCTCTTTTAACGGCTGAGTACTATTCCATTGTGTGTGTATAGCATCTTTTATCTGTTCATCTATTGATCTGCACATATGCTGCTTCTTTATCTTGGCTACTGTAAATAATGCTGCACTGAATATAAGGGTGCGTATATCTTTTTAATTTAGTGTTTAAAAATATCCAGAAGTATATGCTCTAGGAGTTTGGGCTGTGTAGGCCCTTCTGTTATGATAGGGTTGACTACTATGGGCACTCTGATAGGTGTGGCTGCTCCTGACCCAGTTGGCTGCCAACTCCAGCGTAGTGTGAAGGTTGCTGGCTATTGGTGGATGATGCCAGGTCATGGCATGGCTGGCTGCATGACTCAGAAGTCCCAGTCCTGGTGCTGTCCTGCTCGTGAGTGGAGACAGGTCTTGGAGTGGCTGTCTGCAGATCTATGGATCCTGGAGGTAGTGTTGGCCTGATAGTGGGCAGACCTGGGGCCCAGGAGTTCCAAGTTTGATGACAGCCCTTTCATGAGTGGGCTGGGTTGTGATTTAATCGGCTCCAGCACTTCAGGGATCCTGAAGTTGATGTCATGCCAGTGGTGGTTGGAGATGGGACCCCACATGGGTAGCTGTTTATCTTGGGGAAGCCCCAGTTGACTGGATAGTGAAGGATATCAGATCTCAGTGCTAATAAGCCAGATGGAGTATTCCAAAATGCAACTCACACAGCATCAGTGTTTTCATGGTAGAATGAGTTCTTCAAAATGGCAATGCCTGGCCAGCATCTATGTCCTCAGGATGAGTCCCAGTTGCCTCCTCCCTCTCCAGAAATGTCCAAGATCAGCTAGTGCATCTGACCTGGCTCGATCAAATTATTGCTTCCTGTCCTGGGTCTCGAAGACTGTGAGAGTCTGTGTGCAAACTTTCAGAGCAGAATCTTTGTGATTGTATTCCTTCATTTGGTTTAATGAAGGTTCATTAAATTTTTTGAGGTTTCCAGTTCATCCATACTGTAGCATTCCTGTACTTCATTTGTTTTATTGATGAATATGGATATACACCATTTCATTTATCCAGTCATGAGCTGATAGACATTTGGGTTGTTATAGTCCTCTAGCTCTCCTGAAAGTAAGCCCCAATGGTCTTCAAAGCAAGGTGTTCTGGGGGCTCTTCTGGGGGCTTGGACCCATTGTTACTTAGGGAGAATCTCTACAGTTGTGATTATCCTCCTGTTTGGGAGTTACTTACCTGAGGTGTGGGTTTTTACCAAGACTCCGCCCCTCCTACCCAACTTACTGTGGTTATTTCTTTATATCTTTAGTTGTGAAGGATTTTTTCTTAGTCTTCAGGGTTGTTCTTATCAATAGTTGCTCTTTAAATAGTTACAATTCAGGTGGGCATATGGGAGGAGGTGAGCTCAGGTTCTTCCTACTCCATCATGCTGGCCACTTGCCCCTTAACTATAAACATTTTTACAGCCACCGAGCCTTACTAAAAAACTGCCCTCCAGAAAGGTTTTACTGATTATAAGACAATTGCACATGAAAGCAGTGTATTTACCTCCCTATATTCTTGCCAACCTTGTTTATTTGCTTTCTTATTAATATAATTGGACTTTTGTAAAAAAATTAAAACTATAAAATGCAATCTAATGTATTTCAAATGTATTCAAATAATTTATGGTTATTTTTTGAAATTCACATGCAATATCTGAAAGCTTATAAATGTCATGTACACACAAACTGTACAATATTCTAAAGACTTAACAGAAATGTAAAGGATTCTTATTAATGTGTAGAAAGGAATCTTTAAAAGGCAATTTTTAAAGCAACTATATAAAATGGGGGGCAATTTATAAAATAGACTTAAATGTTTAAGACACAGTGTTGATGGTAGGAAAAAATGACTTTTAAAGTAAAGGATTAAATGTTTTTCAGAAAGTAATAGCTGTTTCTTTGAAATCCAGAAAGAAAGGTTACTAACTATTCTTCCCATGAACACATGTACAAAATGATCACTATCTCTAAGGTCACCTGATTGTATCCATGAGATAATATAAATGAGCAGGAAATAAAATCCAACTATTGCCTTTATTAACACATGCAACTCCTAATACAAGTCCTCCTACCTATCTCTGTGTCTATCCATCCTGAATCTAGAATAGCTTTATTGAGAATTCATATAGTATAAAATTTATCACTGAAAAGTATAGTTTACTGGTATTCAGTATATTCAAGTTCTGTAACCACCACAACTATCTCATTTCACAGCACTTTTGCCATCCCAAATGAAAATGCATTAGGAGTCACTCCCCATTCTCCTCTACTCTCTAGTCCTGACAAACACTAATCTACATCCTATTTCTTTACATTTATGTACTGTCAACATTTCCTAAAAGTGGGATCACATGATATGTGGCCTTTGTGATTGTATTCCTTCATTTGGTTTAAGGAAGGTTCATTAAATTTTTTGAGGTTTCCAGTTCATCCATACTGTAGCATTCCTGTACTTTATTTGTTTTACTGATGAATATGGATATACACCATTTCATTTATCCAGTCATAAGCTGAGACATTTGGGTTATTACCACTCACTGGAAAAACTTTCTGCAAATGGTTTAAGTTTTTTTAATATATTCAACTTGTCTTTCTTTGCAGATTGTACTCTTAATACAAACTCAAAAATTATTTTTTTGAGGAAAAATAATTATAAGGATTTAGAGTACATGAATATTCAACATTAAAATATAACTTAAACTCCAAATAAGAACCTCCAAACCTTGTAGTCCATACAAGTCTCTGTCTGATCTCTGAGAACAGATCTACAAATGACTGCTAGATAATGATTCAATTTCATTTCTTTCTCCTCTAGCTAGAAAAGGGCTAAAAGCGCTCCCAGTTTTTAAAACAAATGTCTCCACATATTTCCTGTCCACATAATGGAGGAACAAGAAAAAAAAAGTATTTTCTCACAGTTAACATAAAATCTAATTAATTTTGGATTTGTGGAATTTGGCAAAATGTACCTGAGAACTGCTACTGGCCTATTTTGAATATCAAGACATGAGACAAGAGTTATGGATCTAAATTGTCCAGAAGAATAATGATACATTTAACTAAATTTTCTCCTACTACTATGGTAACACTGTCTCAGCTTTCACCTCTCATCCCTCTGCCTTTTGTCTTGTTTTGGTATCATTCTGTGTATTAGAGAAGGCAGTGAATTAACAAGAAAGCACTTGGAATTAAGTTCCAGAAGGTGGCCCCTATCTTAGACTTTACTATGTTGGGTATGGAAATGTGCCATTCCCCTTATAGTCTATACAACTTGTCCAACTGCAGAGGGCAATCTTTCAGCTTTTACATTTTCATTCCCAGGGCAGGGGGTACACTAAAAGGAAAAAAACTCAAGTATTCAGCTTGATAAATATCTTTGCTTCCATCATTCTTTCCAATTATCCATCACGTCAGTTCAGTTCAGTCGCTCAGTCGTGTCCAACTCTTTGCAACCCCATGAATCGCAGCACGCCAGGCCTCCCTGTTCATCACCATCTCATGGAGTTCACTCAGACTCACGTCCATCGAGTCCGTGATGTCATCCAGCCATCTTATCCTCAGTCGTCCCCTTCTCCTGCCCCGATTCCCTCCCAGCATCAGAGTCTTTTCCAATGAGTCAACTCTTCTTATGAGGTGGCCAAAGTAC
>SJYX01012151.1:331024-341755 GCA_006410675.1 Oreotragus oreotragus
GCATTCCAGTCCCCTATAATGAAAAGGACATCTTTTTTGGGTGTTAGTTCTAAAAGGTCTTGTAGGTCTTCAGAAAACCATTCAACTTCAGCTTCTTCAGCATTCCTGGTTGGGGCATAGACTTGGATAACTGATATTGAATGGTTTGCCTTGTAGACGAACAGAGATCATTCGGTCGTTTTTGAGACTGCATCCAAGTACGCATTTCGGACTCTTTTGTTGACCACGATGGCTACTCCATTTCTTCAGAGGGATTCCTGCCCGCAGTTGTAGATATAATGGTCATCTGAGTTAAATTCACCCATTCCAGTCCATTTGAGTTTGCTGATCCTTAGAATGTCGATGTTCACCCTTGCCATCTCTTGTTTGTTTGACCACTTCCAATTTGCCTTGATTCATGGACCTGACATTCCAGGTTCCTATGCAATATTGTTCTTTACAGCATTGGACCTTGCTTCTATCACCAGTCACATGCACAACTGGGTATTGTTTTTGCTTTGGCTCCATCTCTTCATTCTTTCTGGAGTTATTTCTCCACTGATCTCCAGTAGCATATTGGGCACCTAATGACCTGGGGAGTTCCTCGTTTGGTATCCTATCATTTTGCCTTTTCATACTGTTCATGGGGTTCTCGAGGCAAGAATACTGAAGTGGCTTGCCATTCCCTTCTCCGGTGGACCAAGTTCTGTCAGACCTCTCCACCATGACCTGCCTGTCTTCGGTTGCCCCGCAGGCATGGCTTGGTTTCATTGAGTTAGACAAGGCTGTGGTTCTACTGTGATTAGACTGACTAGGTTTCTGTGAGTATGGTTTCAGTGTGTCTGCCCTCTGATGCCCTCTTGCAACACTACCATCTTACTTGGGTTCCTCTTACCTTGGGTGTGGGGTATCTCTTCCGGCTGCTCCAGCTATCCATCACTATCAGCAGCAAAACTGTATTGAATTTAGGCTCTGACAGATTTAAACAAAAAAGCACTAGTTGTGGACTTAGAAAATCAGAGTTGAATTCTGACTGGTCAAATATTAGTTTTGTGTCTTGGTCATGTTATATTTTCCCTGAGATATATATCACCTGTAAAACATTTCTTCTGTAATAGAGGAATGAGAGATTCACAGAGATGCTAAGATTAATTAAGGCAACATCTGTAAAGCTCCTGGAACACAGTAAACACTGAATCAATGTGAGCTCCTCTGACGTCAAAGTAACGCATAAAAACCCAGTAGATTTAGACTGAAGGGCTATGCTGTACAAAATGGTAGCTACCAGCAACAAGTGGCTAAATTTTTTTTCGCCATATGGCATGTGGGAGGTACACAACCGCCATCCCCTGCACTGGAAGTATGGAGTCTTAATCACTGGAAGGCTAGGGAAGTTTCAGGTGGCTACTATTATCGAAATTAAGTAATCTTTAAAATTAAGTTTTCAGTGCTTAATAGCCTCATGTGGCTAGTAGCCATATACTGGATAGCACCAATATTTACCAACACCATCATCACAGAAATTCTACTCAACAATGATGCACTAGAAGTGACAGAACTCAATGAAAACCAGAAGCCTAGAAGCCTAAATTCTTGCCACCAACTAGGTAACTTTAGCAAAGCAACTTTATCTCACTATGCTACTATTCCTCAAGATAAAATGTAATAATGCCTTTAAAGCAACATTGCAGAGATCAGGTGCACTGAAATAATTTTTCTTTGCCTTCTTACCATCTTCCCAGGACCCCAAGATTAAATCATGCACAAAAATTAGCAAGGATCACTTTGAGTATGACTCAATAGACACAGATCTTTGGGAGTTCAATATTCATAGCCATGATTTTATGTTATTCCAACACACCTGTAAGTAGTTAAGAATAGCGTATTTCAGAAGCACACCTAGCTACATGCAGGCACTTCTTGGGGTGATGGAAAGAAACAAAGTAACATAGTTAAAAAGGTATTCATTGGCAAATGTCCTTTTGTAAACCAATCAATTTTCATTGGGTTTAAAATGCAAAGGTCAGATATCCTATTTTCTACTTATTTACTTGTTTCACTTTAATGCATAAATCTGCCTTTCCCAGATTTAGAAATAATAATCTGGGCTGTCATTGTGAGGATAATACTGTAATTTTTTTTTTTAATACAGAGAAGGGGTTGACAAACTTTTTCTGTAAAGGTCCAGAGTAAATGGTCTAGGGCCATGGATTTTCTATCACGGTTACTTAATTTTGCTGGTGTGGCATGAAAACCACCACAGAATGTAAATAAATGGCATGGTTGTGTCAAAACTATATAGTCCCTCAGGCCTACATTTGCCAACTTCATATGCAGAAGGACATGGAAGAACNCTTTTTCTGTAAAGGTCCAGAGTAAATGGTCTAGGGCCATGGATTTTCTATCACGGTTACTTAATTTTGCTGGTGTGGCATGAAAACCACCACAGAATGTAAATAAATGGCATGGTTGTGTCAAAACTATATAGTCCCTCAGGCCTACATTTGCCAACTTCATATGCAGAAGGACATGGAAGAACATAGCTTTTCCTGCTCTTCTTCACAGTATTTTTTTACCATGATTATATGATTTTTTCATTTATTTTATTTGAATATACATTGTATCCTACAAATAATCAGTTTTAAATGTTTAATTTAGAAATGTCAAAACATTTTTTCTTCTCATTTTTATTGACATTTAATATAAATAATTCTTTAGGACAATACTTTTATTTTCATGCTGATAGCAAACTGAGAAGGATGGTCACAGTATATAAACTGTAAAATAACAAACCAAATGATTCACAGATCTAATAAGGTCATTCAAAGTTTCCTACCTATTTTACTAATTCATGAGTTGAATTAAAACTTAAATAGAAAACCAAAATTGAGCTAAGAGCCTCAAAGTCATTACTTCTTAAGTTCACATTACTGTTCTAGACAAATAAATCAAGGTCAAATATTTAGATGACTCAAGCAGCATCTATTCAAAAAACTTGGTAACTTGTATGCATAGGTTAAGAATGGACTGCCAAGAAATGATGAGAAGTTAATAAAATAAAATCATGACATTTCAGAGTTCGAAGAGTCCTTATAGAACAACTTGTTCAACATCAATGCTCTATGGATGATGAGTGTGGTAATCTTTTATTTTTCCTTTCCAGAAAACACTGTTTATTCTTATTAGATCCTCGAATTTCTTATGGAATTACCCCTTCCTTTTCTTACTCTCAGCTCTGGTAGTTTGAATGAGGGTGGTCTCGGTATCAAGCCATCAAGTGGGGATTTAACCCAGAGAGGACTCATGAGAGCCCTGTAAACTCTTGACCAGACGACTGGTTCAGAGGTAAGTTTCTGACCTAAAATCGTCATCTAAATTCTGGGATGTTTCTTAGAATTTCCAGGAGAGAACCAACCTTCCTTCCCTTTTCCTTCGCCCTCCCTCCTTCCTTCCTTTCATTCTTTACTCTTTCTTGCCCCCTGCCCCATTCTTTCTCTCTTATGGATACAAACTTTTGAGAATACCTACCTGGGATGGCCAGCAGCCATTTTGCCACCTTGTGGAAATGGCCCATCTGAGAATGAAACCAATACAGAGACTAGCATCTCTGAGATGCAGAGTTCACATTCTGAGGCTCTGAGTTTCTGGATCTAGCCTTAACTGTAGCTGAAAATGTCTGTCTTTTGTAATTACAAGAACAAAATCATCCCCCCTTCAACCTTTTTTCTTAAGCTTGAGTTGTTTTTTTGCCACTGCAAAAGAGCTTATACAAATACAAGAGGTTGTTCAATGCAAAGAAGTGAATGTTGGTAATTGGGAAGGTCAGGACTTCAGTCCCCTCTAAATCTGATGCTGGTTCTATGAGACTGACAGGATAGACTAGCAAACCCATTAAAATCTTACATGTAAAGCAGTTTGGGTGAAAAGTGTGTATTACTCTTTAAGCTTCTTTGAGTACTGTATTTAGACTCTCGCTTCCTTTCATAGATACTCTTGTTTAGGATAGGGCCATGTATAACAAATACTGATCAGATTTAAAGGAAATTATTTTTCACCCTTACATATAGTACAGCTGAAGACTTGAAGGGGACATCAGAAGGTCAGAAATATAGAACACACTGGAGTAGGTAATATATAGGCTTCAGATCCACACCACCAATTGCCCCCAATTCTCCTGTGTACCCTCAGTCTGTGTGGCTGTGCCTTAACATATACCAGTAATTCACTCAATAAAAATCCATGGAAACTGTACTGTGTTCAGCACCAGGGATACTATGCAAACCACATCAACTCAATACTTTGAGCTTCCAAGAAAATATAGCTTCCCACATCTTTGAAAACAAAGGGCTCTTTATTATTATTTAACAAAATAATCACACAAATGATTTCATTTCCTTACCCCCTCCTCCAAACTGTATTGATTAGAAATATCCATATACACAGCCGGATTAACAAGCCTTAACAAAGGGTAAAGGAGTCAAATATGTAGTTTTTGTTTAATTGATAGAGTATACATGATTTCTTTTATAATACTGACTAGTTAAGCTATCACAATTGAAACACACTTAAAAAGACACTGTTAATATTTTTCATGTACTGTGTAACAATTAATAAAGGATGTAAGACTGATCTATAAAATGAGTTCTTCCTCCATGATAAACACAGATGTATAAAAAAATGGTGTTTTGACTTCTGTCCAGATATGAAGCTTTTGAGAACAACGTACAAACTGGTTAAAAAAAGTATGGTCTGTGACACATTTGTACATTGAGAGGAAAACAGCTAATGTTGGAACCTGAGCCACATAAGTGAGATTACGTCTGAATATTTCCTACAATGCAACGCAAACTAAGGCCATGTTTTAACTGTCAGATATCTGTGGCACTTACCTGGGCTTCCAGGGTATATAAAATTTTCATCCTTTGATTAAGTAATCTCCTAACAGATACAGTCACTGAAAAAGCTGAGCAGAACTGGAATAATCCTTGGACAACCCAAATTTTCTATCTCTGGCTATATTGCCTAAGACACTAGTATCTTAATAAAAGAAAAAAAAATTGATTAATAAAATGGATTAAAATGAGAAATACACAGATCTTAGAGTTTATAAAACAGAAGATTTTATTCGAATTTACATATAGATAAAAGTTCACCAAAATTTTAACACAAATCTAAATCACATTCTTTCCTACCACAAAAATGGACACTATGCAAAAAAGCCACATTCTCTCAATTACATTTTCCCAGGTGGTAGATTCAGGGGGGAAACAGGAAGGGAGAAAAGACAGTGACACTCACAGCATAAATTGNAGTTCACCAAAATTTTAACACAAATCTAAATCACATTCTTTCCTACCACAAAAATGGACACTATGCAAAAAAGCCACATTCTCTCAATTACATTTTCCCAGGTGGTAGATTCAGGGGGGAAACAGGAAGGGAGAAAAGACAGTGACACTCACAGCATAAATTGATTTCAGTGTTGTCTCATCTTGAAATGACTCAGTCAAGAGATTTCCATAAGAATCAACCTTCAGTTCTGATGTTAAAAGAGAAACTTCTACTCCAAAATCACAAGTAAGGCTTTTGGCTTCATTTTTAGTATGAGGTAAACAGCATATTCAATATTAAGGCAAATGGTAGGACACATGTATGTGGTATTAATTATGAATCTTCCATTGTAAAATACATTTCATGGATTTTCTATACATGTTGGAATTCAAAATAGTAAAAGTGCTTGCAGTTTATAACAGCTACTTGTTTCAGTGTCTTAGCTGCACCTTTGTGATGGCAAATCTGTTCAATGTAATCTTGTCTGGCTTTTTTTTTTAATAGCATGCTTTTTTTTTTTTTTTTAAACACAATACAAATGTTCACCAAAATAGCTGCAAATGAACCAGGGCCTGATCTCAAATGCTGTATACACACACACTGCCTGGCCTTGTAGACTGCTCCATTGGCAAAATAATGGTGAGCTGACTCACTATGACAGAAGATTATGAGAACGCAGGTCATTAAATTAATAAAGACCATAAGGGAAATTAACTTGTCTAGACATCTTATTCAAAAAATACAGATTTAAATTTTTAAACAGAAAACTTGTAATTCTTGCTCTTCCCCTTCCCCACCCCCCGCCCCCTTTTCCCCAATGGAATAACCATTTTCTTCACAGTGGTGTGAGAACCATCCCTTTTTATGGGTAAGTGCACTTCTTCCGAAGGATCAGGGCAAGTCATCACTTCTTAGCCACGCTGGCCACAGCTTTCTTGGCTGCATCCTCCAGGTCGACAGCTGAAGTGATGGGGAGTCCACTGTTACTGAGAATGTTCTGGGCCTCATGGACATTGGTTCCTGGAAGGGAGTGGGGGGATGTTGTACAGTCACTGAGATGGAACTGAAGGTGATGCCCCAGGAAGTTTCATACAACCTGAAGTCGTGAGATGCCTGAGTCTCCTGTACATGCATGCATGCTAAGTTGCTTTAGTCGTGTCTGACTCTTTGCGACCCCATGGACTGTAGCCCACCAGGCTCCTCTGTCCATGGGATTCTCCAGGCAAGAATATTGGAGTGGGTTGCCATGTCCTCCTCCAGGGGATCTTCTTGACTCAGGGATAGAACCTGCATCTCTTGCATCTCCTGCATTGGCAGATGGTGCTTTACCACCTGGGAAGACCGCCTGAATCTTCTAATACCATTTAATTACAATTCAGGTCAATTTTTTATGATCCAGATCTGGCTATTCAGATATATTTAGATGACAAATTTATTGTTTTCCTCTTCTTAATTCAAATGCCTGGCATTAAAAAGATATTGTCTCTATTTTCTCTGGCATTAAAAAAAATTGAAATAATGAGGTTCTTAGAAGATCATGAACAAAGATTAACAACCACTTGTTCAACTAGTTTGAAAGAGGAAAATCTTCTGAAATAGACATATCTTTTGATTGGATAGTCTGAATATGGAATATAAAGAAGAAAGCTTTGTGCACACAAAAATTAGCAAGAGAATGGTAAGTCAGGGCGTTAGAATGATATGGAGTATGGCAGTAACACAGGAAGATGCTCAGGATGAATCTACTTACAGCTTTTCACCAGGAAAAAAATTAAAAAACAGATTCTAATCAATGTCACAGACAGGAAAGATGATGTGACAAAACCTGTATCAAATGAAAGTATAGCTACAAAAAAAGATGAAAGACAGGATTTTCAAGAGACTAATGGACATTTTTTTTCCTGATAAAAGCTAAAATTGCTGCTGTTAATCCATACAGTCAAGTGAATTTAATGTAGTTTTGGCTCATTCCAGAAGTCCTTTGTCTTAATCTCTTGAAACAAAACGTCTGAGTCATGAGCTAATCTGAGATCTGAAGTTAGAGAATCTGCTCACTGGCTCAAATCCACTGCCTGGAGACAGTGACAGTATTCAAAGTATCCCTTTATGCTTCATCCTCATTCTACCTAATAAACATGGAAGAAGCGATGAAAATGAGCACTGTAACCTCTAATGACACCTCTTGGCCGTTTCTGGTGGATCTGTAGCATATGCAGGCCAAACCACCCCACCTAATTGTGTTCTTCAGTGACTATTTAACATGCAAAACACCACTCTGTTCTTTCCAATGTGAACAAGCCCCTGGGAGAAATGTGATAAAAATTTTTAAGTGTCTAATGAAATATCTCATCTTACATCATCTCCAGTGCTTTTATCTAGTTAGTAAGACAGGGCCTATTTATAAACAAAGACCTTGAAATATAGGCCTTGGAGGACCTCAGAGTACAAATAAAAAGGAGATGCTTGGTCAGCATGTTTCATACCAAAGGCAAAGGCAAGAATTAAGGAGGAACAATTGAGCTGAGAAGGCAGTACAGTACTGATTCTCCCGGTACACTGGGTCCACCAAAGCAGTGTTGAAGGGGACACTGGACACTGTGTCTTTGGCTCAAGGCTGACGCAGGGCCACCTTACACAGGAATCTGATGAATGGACTCCATGACAAGCAAGAACTTAAAACACAGGGAAGTTGTTACTTAAAATCCCTAGACTCCCATCCTGACTCTGTCATGTATTAATTGTGTAGTTTTGGATAAATCATTTAAATCCTTTGAGCATCAACTTCTTTATCTTCAGACATAATACTGTGATCATCTTCCTCACAATGAAAATTGATTAAGCATATGTCAGGTACAGTGCTAAGGGATTTACATGTGACACATGAAAACTTTACAATGAATTTGGATAGGTCTGGTTGTACCTATTTCACAGATGAGATAACTGAGGCACAGAGAGGTTAAAAAAACTTCTCTACAGTCACACAGGTTGTAAGAGGCAGAGATGGTTCTTGAATCCTGTTCTAATTATGTCCTAAAGGTATACTAGTCTGTTTTCCTATCTTTAAAATGAGGAAAATAATGCTGGTAGCATAGATCGCCATGAGAACCAAATGAAATAATAGGTGTGAAAGCATTCTGTAAATGGCAATCTCTGTGGCAGTTGTGGCTGTTTACCAAAGCTCCATGCTCCTCTGCTACAGTGGGGAGCTAATGCTGGGAAAGAGCTGCCAAAGAGGAACTGCAATTCCCAGGCCCCATTCCAGGTGGGGGAGGAGGGTCGTGTGACTGAGTCCTGGTCAATATACTGTGAATAGCACAGAGTCGGACACAACTGAAGCGACTCAGCAGCAGCAGCAGCAGCAATGAAACACATGCCTGTGAAGTTTCTTCCACTTTTACTCTCTGTATTTCCTGTTTTCCTTGTCTGCCTTCTGAAATGTTGCCAGCCAGAAAAATATTGGATGGCAGCTTTTTTTTCAGATGACAATGACTCCCTTAGCATTCATGTTTGGGTAACCCTGCAGAGCCAAGCACCCAGCTCCTCATCCTCTCTGACTTCATATGAATTAGAATGAAAACCCTACTATATTGCTTCTGAACATATCTGTTGTTATAGGAGTGAGCATTACATTTTTATAAAAAATTCATTTATCTTTGTTGATTTTTGCTATGGTCTCTTTTGTTTCTTTTGCATTTATTTCTGCCCTAATTTTTAAGATTTCTTTCCTTCTACTAACCCTGGGGTTCTTCATTTCTTCCTTTTCTAGTTGCTTTAGGTGTAGAGTTAGGTTATTTATTTGACTTTTTCCTTGTTTCTTGAGGTATGCCTGTATTGCTATGAACTTTCCCCTTAGCACTGCTTTTACAGTGTCCCATAGGTTTTGGGTTGTTGTGTTTTCATTTTCATTCATTTCTATGCATATTTTGATTTCTTTTTTGATTTCTTCTGTGATTTGTTAGTTATTCAGCAGCGTGTTGTTCAGCCTCCATATGTTGGAATTTTTAATAGTTTTTCTCCTGTAATTGAGATTTAACCTTAATGCATTGTGGTCAGAAAAGATGCTTGGAATTATTTCAATTTTTTTGAATTTACCAAGGCTAGATTTATGGCCCAGGATGTGATCTATCCTGGAGAAGGTTCCATGTGCGCTTGAGAAAAATATGAAATTCACTGTTTTGGGGTGAAATGTCCTATAGATATTCAAATGGGTCTAACTGGTCTATTGTATCATTTAAAGTTTGTGTTTCCTTGTTAATTTTCTGTTTAGTTGATCTATCCATAGTTGTGAGTGGGGTATTAAAGTTTCCCATTATTATTGTGTTATTGTTAATTTCCCCTTTCATACCTGTTAACATTTGTTTTACATATTGTGGTGCTCCTATGTTGGGTGCATATATATTTATAATTGTTATATCTTCTTCTTGGATTGATCATTTGATCACTATGTAGTATCCTTCTATGCTCTTTTCACAGCCTTTGTTTTAAAGTCTATTTTATCTGGTATGAGTATTGCTACTCCTGCTTTCTTTTGGTCTGTATTTGCATGGAAAACCTTTTTCCAGCCCTTCACTTTCAGTCTGTATGTGTCCCCTGTTTTGAGGTGGGTCTCTTGTAGACAACATATATAGGGGTCTTGTTTTTGTATTCATTCAGCCAGTCTTTGTCTTTTGGTTGGGGCAGTCAACCCATTTACATTTAAGGTAATTATTGATAAGTATGATCCCGTTGCCATTTACTTTATTGTTTTGGGTTCGAGTTTATACACCCTTTTTGTGTTTCCTGTCTAGAGGATATCCTTAAAGATCTAAACGTAAGACCAGAAACTATAAAACTCCCAGAAGAGAACACAGGCAAAACACTCTCCAACATACATCACAGCAGGATCCGCTATGACCCACCTCCCAGAATACTGGAAATAAAAGCAAAAATAGGGATTGCATTGAATCTGTAGATTGCTTTGGGTAATATATTCATTTTCACTATATTGATTCTTCCAATCCATGAACATGGTATATTTCTCCATCTATTAGTGTCCTCTTTGATTTCTTTCATCAGTGTTTTATAGTTTTCTATATATAAGTCTTTAGTTTCTTTAGGTAGATATATTCCTAAGTATTTTATTCTTTTCGTTGCAATGGTGAATGGAATTGTTTCCTTAATTTCGTTTTCTACTTTCTCATTATTAGTGTATAGGAATGCAAGGGATTTCTGTGTGTTGAGTTTATATCCTGCAACTTTACTATATTCATTGATTAGCTCTAGTAATTTTCTGGTGGAGTCTTTAGGGTTTTCTATGTAGAGGATCATGTCATCTGCAAACAGTGAGAGTTTTACTTCTTCTTTTCCAATTTGGATTCCTTTTATTTCTTTTTCTGCTCTGATTGCTGTGGCCAAAACTTCCAGAACTATGTTGAATAGTAG
>SJYX01012151.1:354875-416787 GCA_006410675.1 Oreotragus oreotragus
AGATACAGATGTGTAGAGCGGACTTATGGACTCTGAGGGAGAAGGAGAGGGAGAGGGAGAGGGAGGGATGATTTGGGAGAATAGCATTGAAATATGTATACTATCATGTAAGAAATGAATTGCCAGTCTATGTTCAATGCAGGATGCAGGATGCTTGGGGCTGGTGTATGGGGATGATCTGGAGGGAAGATGTGGGGTGGGAGGTGGGAGGGGGGTTCATGTTTGGGAGTTCGTGTAAAAAAATAAATAAATACAAAAAAAAATAAATGTAAACATCTCTTACTAAAATAAATAAATAAATAAATAAAGACATATTAAAACATATTGGAATATGTCTGTATGCATATATATATATATGTCTATATATGGCATGTGTGTGCATTGCATATGAATATATGGCACATTTGTGTGTATATGTACAAATATATGTCATCCAAAAGCAGCTGAATGCATGTTATATTCAAGTACCCATTGACATTTGCCAGTTTATATCATATGCTGTAAGACTGCTTTCCTGTTACCTCAGTTGGTAAAGAATCCACCTGCATTGCAGGAGACCCCCATTCAATTCCTCGGTTGGGAAGATCTGCTGGAGAAGGGATAGGCTACCCGCTCCAGTATTCTTGGATTTCCCTTGTGGCTCAACTGGTAAAGAATTCACCTGCAATGTGGGAGCCCTGGCTTCTATCCCTGAGTTGGGAAGATCCCCTAGAGAAGGGAACGGCTACCCACGCCAATATTCTGGCCTGGAGAATTTCATGGACTGTATGGGGTCACAAAGAGTCAGACACGACTGAGTGACTTTCACTTCATTTTACTTTAAGGCTACACTCTCATGTCTGTTCCACTCCCAGACATGAGGGGGCTAAAGTAGCAGCTTATTAGTGCTCACTTTCTCATTTGGGCTAAGGAGAAGGAAAGGCATAGCAGACACAGATTGGATGTGTGGGGAGTGCCAGCTGGGACTGAGACTTGAGGGAAGTCTCCACAGTCTGAAGCAGGTCGTGTCCTTCCCCAGGGGAGTCGGCCCAGAGTTCCTGGTTCTTCAGCAGAGTCAAGCTGCTCAGGCTTCCAGGAAGGTATGGGTAGTGGCCTGTGCCTGCTCACAGCTTGGTAGCAGCTGCAATCCGTGGGGTCAAGACCATAGTGGCCTCCTGTCCTTAGCCTCTGGCACCCACGCCAACCCTGGCAGCAATCAAGCAACCTGTATTCTCCCCTTTGGTATTACAAACTGCAGTTACATCTAATTCCACTTTTGGCATTCACACCTACTTTTCTACTTCTGAAGCTGCAGACCACAGCCAACTCATCCCACTTATGGCATTCACAGAATCCCACATTCTGTGAGCTTGCCCATTAAGAGTGTTCCTTTGGCAATACTCTCTTGCCTCTCTGGTGGACCCACTAGCTCCCTCAGAGTATCTTCATAGCAGCCAACCCCAGTCCTCCCCCTGGGGTCTGACCCCCAAAGCCCGAGCCACAGCACCCAGCCCCCACTTGCAATAGTGAGTGTATAAGCCACTGTTTGGCAATTATCTCTGTGGTGAATTATCTCCATTTTGCCTTCCAAGTGCCTATTGCTGCGTTTCTCTCTGAGGTTCTGAAGTTCCCTCTGACTCCACCTTTGAGGGAGTTCCCAAGTATGTGGAAATTTTTCTTCCTACACGACTCCCTCCCAGGGTGCAGATCTCCAACCCAAAGTCTTTTGTCTCTTTTTTATCTTTATATTTTGCCCTACCTTGTTCTGAGAAAACTGGCTTGCTTTCTGGTGAGTCTGGAGTCTTCTCCCAGTGTTCAGAATGTGTTCTGTAGAAATTGTTCCACACGAAGATGGGTTTTGATGTATTTGTGTGTGTTTCTGGGGGAAAGAGAGGGTGATCTTCCCATCAATTTCCTCCTCCATCTTCAAAGTTCTAAATTCTAAGGTTTTTAATACACATATAATCTATGCCTTTTTTGGTTGAAAGTTAGATACTGTGATAAGGATAAAGCAAAGAAAAGTAAAGGAAAAAAGGAAAGAAAAAATATCTATAAGACCTTCTACAGAAAAAAACTTATTTCTCTTACTATTTTGCCATTACATTGTATATGCTTTCTGAATATTTGTGTTTATGTATGTAAAACAGAAATTAGGATTATACTTCATAATTTTATAATTTTGTTTTCCCACTCAGAAAATTGTTATTAACATGTTTCTAAATCAATAAAGATACCGGCCTGGTTATTTTGAATAATTCAAATAACATCAATTATACCTAATATGAATTAAGCCATGGTGGGACATATTGTATAAATTTAAAGGAATTCTATGCTGAATATTCATCAGAAGGACTCGTGCTGAACCTGAAGCTCCAATACTTTGGTGACCTGATGTGAAAAGCTGACTCATTGGAAAAGACTTTGATACAGGGAAAGATTGCAGTCAGGAAGAGAAGGAGGTGACAGAGGATGAGATGGTTGGATGGCATCATTGATTCAATGGGCATGAGTCTGAGTAAACTCTGGGAGATAGTGAAGAACAGAGAAGCCTGGGATGTTGCAGTTTGTGGGGGTCACAAAGAGTTGCACATGATTCAGTGACTGAACAACAAAACCCACTGAAAAAAAAAAAGTTACCTACACTGATGAACACTGGTTTTATTAAATGAGCAAGAAAATTTTTTTATAAAATCAAACCCAAGAAAATGAAATGGGTGGCAAGAAGGTCATTGTTTTTCAGTCATTAAGTCTTCTCCAACTAATTTGCAACCACATGGACTATATAGCCCACCAATATCTTCTCTCCATGAGATTTTACAAGCAGGAATACTGGAGTGTGTTGCCATTTCCTTCTCCAGAGGATATTCCCTAACCCGGGGTCAAATGTGCATCTCCTGCATTGCAGGTGGATTCTTCAACACTGGGTCACCAGAGAGGCCTTCAAAAGGGTTATCAGTTCAGTTCAGTCACTCAGTCATGTCCGGCTCTTTGCAACCCCATGAATCACAGCATGCCAGGCCTCCCTGTCCATCACCATCTCCCGGGGTTCACTCAGACTCATTTCCATCGAGTCAGTGATGCCATCCAGCCATCTCATCCTCTATCATCCTTTTCTCCTCCTGTCTCCAATCCTTCCCAGCATCAGAGTCTTTTCCAATGAGTCAACACTTTGCATGAGGTGGCCAAAGTAATGGAGTTTCAGCTTTAGCATCATTCCTTCCAAAGAAATCCCAGGGTTGATCTCCTTCAGAATGGACTGGTTGGACCTCCTTGCAGTTCAAGGGACTCTCAAGAGTCTTCTCCAACACCACAGTTCGAAAGCATCAATTCTTTGGTGCTCAGTCTTCTTCACAGTCCAACTTTCACATCCAACATGACCACAGGAAAAACCATAGCCTTGACTAGACGGACCTTAGTCGGCAAAGTAATGTCTCTGCTTTTCAATATAGTATCTAGATTGGTCATAACTTTTCTTCCAAGGAGTAAGCATCTTTTAATTTCATGGCTGCAGCCACCATCTGCAGTGATTTTGGAGCCCCCCAAAATAACGTTTGACACCATTTCCCCATCTATTTCCCATGAAGCGATGGGACTGGAAGCCATGATATTCATTTTCTGAATGTTGAGCCAACTTTTTCATTCTCCACTTTCATCAAGAGGCTTTTTAGCTCCTCTTCACTTTCTGCCATAAGGGTGGTGTCATCTGCATATCTGAGGTTATTGATATTTCTCCCAGCAATCTCTATTCCAGCTTGTGCTTCTTCCAGTCCAGGGTTTCTCATGATGCACTCTGCATAGAAGTTAAACAAGCAGGGTGACAATATACAGCCTTGACATACTCCTTTTCCTATTTGGAACCAGTCTGCTGTTCCATGTCCAGTTCTAACTGTTGCGTCCTGACCTGCATATAGGCTTCTCAAGAGGCAGGTCAGGTGGTCTGGTATTCCCATCTCTTTCAGAATTTTCCACAGTTTATTGTGATCCACACAGTCAAAGGCTTTGGCATAGTCAATAAAGCAGAAATAGATGTTTTTCTGGAACTCTCTTGCTTTTTCCATGATCCAGCGGATGTTGGCAATTTGATCTCTGGTTCCTCTGCCTGTTCTAAAACCAGCTTGAACATCAGGGAGTTCACGGTTCACATATTGCTGAAGCCTGGCTTGGAGAATTTTGAGCATTACTTTACTAGCGTGTGAGATGAGTGCAATTGTGCGGTAGTTTGAGCATTCTTTGGCATTGCCTTTCTTTAGAATTGGAATGAAAACTGACCTCAGCGCGGGTCGATTGCGAGAGCCGGGCCGGCGCACTCAGCGCGGGCCGCTTGCGAGAGCCGGGCCGGCGCACTCAGCGCGGGCCGCTTGCGAGAGCCGGGCCGGCGCACTCAGCGCGGGCCGCTTCCGAGAGCCGGGCCGGCGCACTCAGCGCGGGCCGCTTGCGAGAGCCGGGCCGGCGCACTCAGCGCGGGCCGCTTCCGAGAGCCGGGCCGGCGCACTCAGCGCGGGCCGCTTGCGAGAGCCGGGCCGGCGCACTCAGCGCGGGCCGCTTGCGAGAGCCGGGCCGGCGCACTCAGCGCGGGCCGCTTGCGAGAGCCGGGCCGGCGCACTCAGCGCGGGCCGCTTGCGAGAGCCGGGCCGGCGCACTCAGCGCGGGCCGCTTGCGAGAGCCGGGCCGGCGCACTCAGCGCGGGCCGCTTGCGAGAGCCGGGCCGGCGCACTCAGCGCGGGCCGCTTGCGAGAGCCGGGCCGGCGCACTCAGCGCGGGCCGCTTGCGAGAGCCGGGCCGGCGCACTCAGCGCGGGCCGCTTGCGAGAGCCGGGCCGGCGCACTCAGCGCGGGCCGCTTGCGAGAGCCGGGCCGGCGCACTCAGCGCGGGCCGCTTGCGAGAGCCGGGCCGGCGCACTCAGCGCGGGCCGCTTGCGAGAGCCGGGCCGGCGCACTCAGCGCGGGCCGCTTGCGAGAGCCGGGCCGGCGCACTCAGCGCGGGCCGCTTCCGAGAGCCGGGCCGGCGCACTCAGCGCGGGCCGCTTGCGAGAGCCGGGCCGGCGCACTCAGCGCGGGCGAGAGGAGCTACCCCACGTCCGAGGTCAGGGGCAGCAACCTAGAGTGCCAGGCTGCGACGGCGCAGGAACGGCCGAGAGGAGCTACCCTGTGTCTGAGGTCAGTGGCGGCCGGGAGGAGCTACCCCTCATCCGAGGTCAGTGGCGGCCGGGAGGAGACACCCCGCGTCTGAGGTCAGGGCGGCGGCCGGGAGGAGCTACCCCGTGTCCGAGGTCAGGGGCGGCCAGGAAGAGACACCCCACGTCCGAGGCCAGGGGCGGCCGGGAGAAGCCACCTTGCGCCCGAGGCCAGGGGTGGTGACCCGGAGGAGCCACCCTGAGCCCGAGGCCAGGGGCGGCAGCTGGGAGAAGCCACCCACGCCCGAGGCCACGGCCGGCGGCCGGGAGGAGCAACCCGAGGAGCAGGGGCTGCGCAGGCGCAGGAGGGCCTAGAGGAGCTGTCCCACGTTGAAGGTCAGGAACTGCGGCGGTAAGGAGATACCCCTCGTCCAAGGTAAGGAGCAGCCGTGAAGAGACAACCCACGCCCAAGGTAAGAGAAACCCAAGTAAGATGGTAGGTGTTGCAAGAGAGCATCAGAGGGCAGACACACTGAAACCATACTCGCAGAAAACTAGTCAATCTAATCACACTAGGACCAGGGCCTTGTCTAACTCAATGAAACCAAGCCATGCCTGCAGGGCAACCCAAGGCGGGCGGGTCATGGTGGAGAGGTCTGACAGAACGTGGTCCACTGGAGAAGGGAATGGCAAGCCACTTCAGTATTCTTGCCTTGAGAACCCCATGAACAGTATGAAAAGGCAAAATGATAGGATATCAAAAGAGAATCTCCCCAGGTCGTTAGGTGCCCAATATGCTACTGGAGATCAGTGGAGAAATAACTCCAGAAAGAATGAAGGGATGGAGCCAAAGCAAAAACAATACCCAGTTGTGCATGTGACTGGTGATAGAAGCAAGATCCGATGCTGTAAAGAACAATATTGCATAGGAACCTGGAATGTCAGGTCCATGAATCAAGGCAAATTGGAAGTGGTCAAACAAGAGATGGCAAGGGTGAACGTCGACATTCTAGGAATCAGCGAACTAAAATGGACTGGAATGGGTGAATTTAACTCAGATGACCATTATATCTACTACTGCGGGCAGGAATCCCTCAGAAGAAATGGAGTAGCCATCATGGTCAACAAAAGAGTCCGAAATGCAGTACTTGGATGCAATCTCAAAAACGACAGAATGATCTCTGTTCGTTTCCAAGGCAAACCATTCAATATCACAGTTATCCAAGTCTATGCCCCAACCAGTAATGCTGAAGAAGCTGAAGTTGAACGGTTTTATGAAGACCTACAAGACCTTGTAGAACTAACACCCAAAAAAGATGTCCTTTTCATTATAGGGGACTGGAATGCTAAAGTAGGAAGTCAAGAAACACCTGGAGTAACAGGCAAATTTGGCCTTGGAATGCGGAATGAAGCAGGGCAAAGACTAATAGAGTTTTGCCAAGAAAATGCACTGGTCATAGCAAACACCCTCTTCCAGCAACACAAGAGAAGACTCTACACATGGACATCACCAGATGGTCAACACCGAAATCAGATTGATTATATTCTTTGCAGCCAAAGATGGAGAAGCTCTATACAGTCAACAAAAACAAGACCAGGAGCTGACTGTGGCTCAGATCATGAACTCCTTATTTCCAAATTCAGACTTAAATTGAAGAAAGTAGGGAAAACCGCTAGACCATTCAGGTATGACCTAAATCAAATCCCTTATGATTATACAGTGGAAGTGAGAAATAGATTTAAGGGCCTAGATCTGATAGACAGAGTTCCTGATGAACTATGGAATGAGGTTCGTGACATTGTACAGGAGACAGGGATCAAGACCATCCCCATGGAAAAGAAATGCAAAAAAGCAAAATGGCTGTCTGGAGAAGCCTTACAAATAGCACTGAAAAGAAGAGAGGCGAAAAGCAAAGGAGAAAAGAAAAGATATAAGCATCTGAATGCAGAGTTCCAAAGAATAGCAAGAAGAGATAAGAAAGCCTTCTTCAGCAATCAATGCAAAGAGATAGAGGAAAACAACAGAATGGGAAAGACTAGAGATCTCTTCAAGAGAATTGGAGATACCAAGGGAACATTTCATGCAAAGATGGGCTCGATAAAGGATAGAAATGGTATGGACCTAACAGAAGCAGAAGATATTAAGAAGAGGTGGCAAGAATACACAGAAGAACTGTACAGAAAAGATCTTCACGACCCAGATAATCATGAGGATGTGATCACTAATCTAGAGCCAGACATCTTGGAATGTGAAGTCAAGTGGGCCTTAGAAAGCATCACTAAGAACAAAGCTAGTGGAGGTGATGGAATTCCAGTTGAGCTGTTTCAAATCCTGGAAGATGATGCTGTGAAAGTGCTGCACTCAATATGCCAGCAAATTTGGAAAACTCAGCAGTGGCCACAGGACTGGAAAAGGTCAGTTTTCATTCCAATTCCAAAGAAAGGCAATGCCAAAGAATGCTCAAACTACCGCACAATTGCACTCATCTCACACGCTAGTAAAGTAATGCTCAAAATTCTCCAAGCCAGGCTTCAGCAATATGTGAACCGTGAACTCCCTGATGTTCAAGCTGGTTTTAGAACAGGCAGAGGAACCAGAGATCAAATTGCCAACATCCGCTGGATCATGGAAAAAGCAAGAGAGTTCCAGAAAAACATCTATTTCTGCTTTATTGACTATGCCAAAGCCTTTGACTGTGTGGATCACAATAAACTGTGGAAAATTCTGAAAGAGATGGGAATACCAGACCACCTAACCTGCCTCTTGAGAAATCTGTATGCAGGTCAGGAAGCAACAGTTAGAACTGCACATGGAACAACAGACTGGTTCCAAATAGGAAAAGGAGTACGTCAAGGCTGTATATTGTCTCCCTGCTTATTTAACTTATATGCAGAGTACATCATGAGAAACGCTGGACTGGAAGAAACACAAGCTGGAATCAAGATTGCCGGGAGAAATATCAATAACCTCAGATATGCTGATGACACCACCCTTATGGCAGAAAGTGAGGAGGAGCTAAAAAGCCTCTTGATGAAAGTGAAGGAGGAGAGCGAAAAAGTTGGCTTAAAGCTCAACATTCAGAAAACGAAGATCATGGCATCCGGTCCCATCACTTCATGGGAAATAGATGGGGAAACAGTGGAAACAGTGTCAGACTTTATTTTTTTGGGCTCCAAAATCACTGCAGATGGTGACTGCAGCCATGAAATTAAAAGACGCTTACTCCTTGGAAGAAAAGTTATGACCAACCTGGATAGTATATTCAAAAGCAGAGACATTACTTTGCCGACTAAGGTCCGCCTAGTCAAGGCTATGGTTTTTCCTGTGGTCATGTATGGATGTGAAAGTTGGACTGTGAAGAAAGCTGAGCGCCAAAGAATCGATGCTTTTGAACTGTGGTGTTGGAGAAGACTCTTGAGAGTCCCTTGGACTGCAAGGAGATCCAACCAGTCCATTCTGAAGGAGATCAACCCTGGGATTTCTTTGGAAGGAGTGATGCTAAAGCTGAAACTGCAGTACTTTGGCCACCTCATGAGAAGAGTTGACTCATTGGAAAAGACTCTGATGCTGGGAGGGATGGGGGGCAGGAGGAGAAGGGGACGACCGAGGATGAGATGGCTGGATGGCATCACGGACTCGATGGACGTGAGTCTGAGTGAACTCCGGGAGATGGTGATGGATAGGGAGGCCTGGCATGCTGTGATTCATGGGGTCGCAAAGAGTTGGACACGACTGAGCGACTGAATTGAACTGATGCAATATTGCTCTTTATGGCACTGGACCTTGCTTCTGTCACCAGTCACATCCACAACTGGGTATTGTTTTTGCTTTCGTTCCATCCTTTCATTCTTTCTGGAGTTATTTATCCACTGATCTCCAGTAGCATATTGGACACCTACTGACCTGGGGGGTTCCTCTTTCTGTATCCTATCATTTTGCCTTTTCATACTGTTCATGGGTCTCGTAAGGCAATAATACTGAAGTGATTTGCCATTCCCTTCTCCAGTGGACCACATTCTGTCATGCCTCTCCACCATGACCTGCTCGTCTTGGGTGGCACCACGGGCATGGCTTAGTTTCACTGAGTTAGACAAGGCTGTGGTCCTAGTGTGATTAGATTGACTAGTTTTCTGTGATTATGGTTTCAGTGTGTCTGCACTCTGATGCCCTCTTACAACACTTACTGTCTTGGGTTTCTCTTACCTTGGAGACAGGGTATTTCTTCATGGCTGTTTCAGCAAAATGCAGTCGCTGCTCCTTATTTTGGACAAGGGGTATCTCTTCACCGCTGCCCCTCCTGATCTTGAATGTGGAAGAGGGTTATATATGGACATAAAATTTAGTAACTTGTGTATGTGGTAAGGCGTGGGGATGCAGAAATTGAAGTAGCCAATAAGACATTTTTTGCTAGGAAAAATGCCTTTTGATTTCCAAGTCAGTAGAGCAGTGGTGAGGTGAAGTGAAGTGTTAGTTGATCAGTCATGTCTGACTCTTTATGATCCCATGGACTGTAGCCCATCAGGCTCCTCTGGCCATGAAATTCTCAGGCAAAAATAGTGGAGTAGGTAGCCATTCTCTTCTTCATGGGGTTTTCCCAACCCAAGGATTAAACCCAAGTCTCCTGTATTGTAGGGAGATTCTTTACCATTTGAACCACCAGGAAAGTCCAAAGCAGTGGAGGACAGGAAGATAGGATAATACTAGTAGACATACAAAGAGCATGAATTCCCCTATTGCCAAACAGTGTAGAGAAAAGAACGGAGGTGTAACAAAAGCAGAAAGTCACAGGTGCTAACTGGGAAATCAAGTCTAAACTAGCTAGATGTGCATATAAAAGAAGCCACTTGTGACTAGGTTATTTATGATTCAACATTGACTTAGATGTGCTTTACAAAATTCTTTCTGTTTAAATTATTACGTACCCTATTTTTGAGAATATCGATAGTCCAATTAGAGACATATATTAAACCTAAATATTGTGATGGGTTGAGAGGTAAACAGTGAGCACCTGTACTTTGGTTTCTCCTTCACTTTCTGTCCTGCATCTCAATCAAACATCAAATCTTACTGACTTTACACTTCTATCTTTACTATTTTGGTACAGGAAGTTACCGTTTCTTGGTTGCATAAGTAGAACAATTTTCTAGATGGAAATCTCTGCCACCATATTACTTTCTTCATTGACATTTAAGAGAGCTATTTGCCTATTACTGTATTCACCACATGTATGTAGAATACATTGTACATTTCTCACCATCAGTTTATCCTAATTTTATAGAAAATATTTATATATAATATTTAAACTTATTTTGTATCAAATTTACCAGTTTTTGGCATTGTGACTTCATATGTCTACTGCCTATACCCAGTTCTTTTATGGTAGAAAGTACTTATCAATGCTAAGGTCAAATAAATGTCAACCTATAGTTTCTTCCATTAAGCTATGGTTTCACTTTTAAACCACTATGATATAGTGTAACGTTTCAACATTTAATACTTTGGTTTACCTAGACCTTTTATGTCACTTTTTTTTCTTTTTTAAACAAAATACAAAACTAAACTACATAATTCTGATATTTAAATGTAATTCATTCTGAACTTACCACATACATGCTGAGCTGGAAATAATTAGACTGATGTAATTAAGATGGCTGTGATTCACTGTGTAAAGGGGGAGCCCTAAGTTAAAAGAATATAAAATATTAGATTTTCTTAAATTACTTATTCTTCTAAATCAATGCCCAATATTAATTAGACAGCCTTGTGAATTATGTCACTATTTTCAGATGGACTGGGCAAAATGACCTTTCTTTCTTTTTTTTGCTTCATTTATTTTTTAAAATTAATGTTTACAATTTTCTGTTACTTTCTCCCATACAGCAATGCAAATCAGCCATAATTATACATATATTCCCTCTTTATTGAGCCTCCCTCCCTTCCATCAATGTACCCCTCTAGGTCATTAAAGAGTGTCAAGCAAGGGTCCCTGTGTAATACAGCAATTCCCCACCAGCTACCTATTTTACACCTGATAGTGTACATATGTCAATGCTACTTTCCCCATTTGTCCCACTCGCTCTTTCCCCCACTGCGTTCACAAGTCCATTTGTACATCTGAATCTCCATTCCTTCCTGGAAAATAAATCCATCCAATAACATTTTTCTATGTCTTCCCTGGTGGCTCAGACACTAAATCTTCTGCCTATAATGCAGGAGACCTGGATTCGATCACTGGGTTGGGAAAATCCTCTGGAGAAGGAAATGGCAACCCCCTCCAGTATTCTTGCCTGGAGCGTCCCATGGATGGAGAAGCCTGGTAGGAGCCTGGTCCATGGGGTCGCAAAGAGTCAGATAGGACCAAGCGACTTCACTTTCACTTTCATACTATTTTTCTAGATTCCATATATATGTGCTAATACACAATATTTGTTTATCTTTCTGAGTTATTTCACTCTTTATAAGAGGATCTAGGTTCATTCAACTCACTAAAACTTACTATAAAAAAACCTTTTATGGCTAATATTCCATTATGTATATGAACTACATCTTCTTTATCCATTCATTTGTTGCTGGACATCTAAGTACCTTCCATGTCCTAGATATTGTAAATAGTACTTCAATGAATACTGAGGTATATGCTGCTTTAGAATTGTGGTTTACTCGGGGTATATGTGCAGTAGTGAGATTACTGGGTCATATGGTAGATTTATTCTTAGTTTGTTCCCCCTCCCCCAAGGGATCTCCATGATTTTATCCATAATGGCTCTAACAGTTTACATTCCCACCAAAGTGTAGCAAGGTTTCATTTTTTCCACATCCTCTATAGCATTTATTGTTTGTAGATCCTCTTTTTTTTTCACTTTGCCAACAAAGGTCCGTCTAGTCAGGCTAAGGTTTTTCCAGTGGTCATGTATGGATGTGAGAATTGGACTATAAGGAAAGCTGAGTGCAGAAGAATTGATGCTTTTGAACTGTGGTTGGAGAAGACGCTTCAGAGTCCCTTGGACTGCAAGGAGATCCAACCAGTTCATCATAAAGGAGATCAGTCTTGGGTGTTCATTGGAAGGACTGATGTTGAAGCTGAAACTCCCATACTTTGCCCACCTGATGCGAAGAGCTGAGTCATTGGAAAAGACCCTGATGCTGGGAAAGATTGAGGGCAGGAGGAGATGTTGGAGAAGACTCTTGAGAGTCCCTTGGACTGCAAGGAGATCCAACCAGTCCATTCTGAAGGAGATCAACCCTGGGATTTCTTTGAAAGGACTGATGCTAAAGCTGAAACTGCAGTACTTTGGCCACCTCATGCGAAGAGTTGACTCACTGGAAAAGACTCTGATGTTGGGAGGGATAGGGGGCAGATGAGAAGGGGATGACGGAGGATGAGAGGACTGGATGGCATCACGGACTCGATGGACGTTTGTTTGAGTGAACTCCGGCAGTTGGTGATGGACAGGGAGGCCTGGCGTGCTGCAATTCATGGGGTCGTAAAGAGTCAGACAGGACTGAGCGACTGAACTGAACAGATTGCAGTATCTCTGTGAGTTTGGAAATTCTCTTTGGGATCATGTGACCAAAGTGAAGCTGAACTTTTCTGAACATTATTCAAAGACCTAAAAATAATTATATCAACCAAATCATATGTTCCCTATGTGTATATGGAAACTAAGTATAAATCAGCTTCTATGTTATTATGGGGACAATTGTGAGAAAATTTTTAATGATCTGGAAAGAAAGCTCATAATACCCACACCTCAGAGAGAAGAGGCAAAGAAAGAAAAGGAAACTGAGATGCAGGTGAAAGGAAAACACTGATACTGCCTCAATTCAGTTTGTGGAGGGTGCTGGCTATTCCAGCATGCATCTCCTGTAGTCTATTAATAATAAACCACTTTGAAAATTTACCACAACCTGTTGTCCATTCTTCCTCAATGTCTTTCACTGTTGATTTTTCTGTCCACAGTTCACCCAAATAACTCCCTTATATACCTCATCCCTGTAATGGAAGGTAATACCAAGTCTTTTTATGGTTACTTACGTTTTTCTTATTTCTCAGTAACATTTTGAGGCAGTATATTCTCTTCTCTGACAGCACTTTATTTAAGCTCCAGAGACCATATTCCTCAAACGTTTACATTTTAAAAAATGGCACTTAACAACTTTAAGTGCACAACTCAGTGGCATTGCTTGTATTTACAATATTGTGTAATCGCTATATATTTCCAAAACATTGTCATCACTCCAAACAGAAACTTCGCACACATTAAGTAATGACTCTTCATCCTCCTTTCCCTCTGCCACTGATATCCTTGAATATACTCTGCCTCTGTGAATCTTCTTATATTTCATATAAGTGAAATCATGCAATGCTTGTTTCTCCTATTTTTTTTTTTTAATAGCTTAGTTACTTTGGCTGTATCAGGTCTCAGCTGTGGCACAGGGATCTCTCATTGTGCTGCCTGGGCTCTTCACTGCAGTGGGGGGTGTCAGTTGCTCCTCCACAGGTGGGATTTTAGTTTCTAACGAGGGATTGAACCCATGTTTCCTGTGTTGTAAGGTGAATTCTTAACCACTGAACCACCAAGGAAGTCCCCTATCCCTTTTTTACTACATTCCAATTTAATCTTGATTTCTCGCAAAGTTCTTTTTTGTTTTAACAATCTCTTTCTTGAATTCAACCAACTCTTTTTTGGTATAATCTCTTTTTTCTATTCATGTTTTATTTAATATTTATGACATATTTTTAATATTTTCAAATAATTATTTAAAGAGATTTAGTTCAATTCAGAGTGTTATGGGTTTTGTCTGTTTTCTCTGAGTGTGTCTTTGTGTACATGTGATGTTATTACAGGGACATATTCATTGTTTGGAATGTTTTGACACATTTTATGCTTTTCCCCCTCCCTTTATAGTAACATTATATAGATACATGATATAGATTTTTTTTAATAACTTAGTGGAGTAAATTTTGGGTTTTCTGTCTTATAAGGATTCTAGTTTAGTGCTGTTTTCTTCTGTAGTGTAGTGAAGTGACGTATATGTGAATACACACACACACACACATATATATACTCACAAATACATACATGGATATGTATGAATGTATATATTTTGTTGTTGTTCAGTTGCTAAGTCGTGTCTGACTCTTAGAGACCCCATGGACTGCAGCATGCCAGGCTTCCTTGTTCTTCACTATCCCTCAGAATTTGCTCAAATTCATGTCTGGTGAGTCAGTGATGCCATCCAACCATCTCATCCTCAGCCACTCTCTTTTTCTTTTGCCTTCAATCTTTCCCAGCATCAGGGTCTTTTCCAACATGTCAGTTCTTCACACCATGTGGCTAGAGTACTAGAGTTTCAGCTTCATCATCAGCATATACCTATATATATATATAAATGCATGGTTGTTGAGAGATTTTGATAATCAGTTTTTTGTGTGTATGTTTCTTTTATCTTGTTTCTGGAAGATCCTTAACACAATCTACTCGTTTTGCTTCTCTTAACATTTATAACTCTATTGTCATCCTTTTCCTTTCCTCTTTTGTCTTAGAAAGAAATTTCCCTGAAGTTTGCACCTCAAATCCTATACAATCGCTAGCTTTCTTCTTGCAGCCAGTGCTGCTTCCTATCAGACTTTTGACCTACTTTCAATTACTGGTTATGTGAGTAGAACTTTATTATTTATTTTACCTGTTTTGTCCCACTAATAAGATCTCCACTTTTTCTCTTTTCTAAACTGTGTCTTCAGATTCTTCATTCTACACACTTAGAATTATGGTAATTTGAGACCCAGAGGTCTTTGGCACTTCTTTATTTACTTACAGGTAAATTTCACTTCATGCGGTTATCTTTCCCACAATGATGAAAAAGTATGATTTATTCATTTGATTCCCCTGGTCTGAAAAGTTTTTGGGAGGATGAGTGGGAAGATTAAATTTTAGGCCTTAATAGTATCTTAAGGCCTTTTAATAGTCTTTGCCAGAAGAATGCTTTACCTATTTTAATTTTGTTAATATCAGTATGCTATAACATGTAGCTTATTTGGGTTATCACCTAGATTATATCTCATATAGTAATTTCTGCTATGGTAGTCTATATTATTCCTTTGTGATTTTTTAAAGGCATGATTTTACAGTTTAAAATAGATTGCCTTATTTACTCTTGTATTTGCTAGTAACCAATAAATGATAATTTTATTATTAAAATTGTTGTGTTTTATTTATGGGCTAAGACATAGTCAATTTTTTAAATTCCTTAAGAAAGATTGGAAAAAATTCTATTCCTTATTAGTAGATTTCTATGATATAATGTAATTGTGTTATTTGGGATTATAACAGAAACACAATCACATATATATATATATATCATATATTGTTTTTAGTTTGAATTTAGAGTCTTTATTTCTCCTCTCATCTCCTATAGTTTTTGGCTTATGAGTATTTTTGCTTTGTCATTGAATTATATGAATATGATAATAGCATTATAACTTCCTTATGCATTCTTATTTTTGTAATATATTAATAGTATTAGCTTCTGTAAGGATTTTCATATTTATATTAGTATCTGCACATATTATTAACCATATTTTGTGTATTTACTTCTTATAAAATTAATTGAGATGAAGTGTTAACACTCTTCATTACCTAAACTATGTGATTATGTAAGTGACCAAGAGCCAACACAGCACTTCTAGTTCAAAAATGAAAATTGGAAAAACAAAGATAAAAATCAAAAGTGAATTGCTGCTTGAATGTGATCTCGTAAATTGCCATCTTTGAACACTGGTTTCCTTATTCCTGAAAGAGACATGAAATTACCAATGGACCAAAAAACAAACAAAAAAACACAACCTAAAAACAATTATTATTTTAGTCTATGGACTTAAACCTAGAAAATAAGGGGCTTCCCTGGTGGCTCAGATAATAAATAATTCACCTGTAATATAGGAGGTCCAGGTTCAGTCCCTAGGTCAGGACGATCCCCTGGAGGAGGAATTGGCTACCCACTCCAATACTCTTGCCTGGAGAATCCCATGGACAGAGGGGCCTGGTTGGCTACAGTCCATGAGGTCACAAAAGAGTCGGACATGATTGAGCTGTCACACACACACAAACCTCAGTTAGTTCAGAGAAACTGCTCTGAAAAGGGAATGGAGGAGTGAGAATGTATATGCATTTTGCAACAAAAACCAGGAAATTATAGAAAACCAGAAAGCTCACGTTAATGAATTTAGGGCTTTTGTGCACGTGGGAAGAGGAAATAGTCTGGGCTCCTTGAAATCATTCCTTTGAGCTGCACCTTAACTACTTAGGGCCAGTACCCTATTCTTTTCTATCCTGTGTTCCCTCAGGTTGCAGCTCTGTTTCAATCCAGAGTTTCTCGGGGCTCACCAACCTGAGTGGGAGGTGGGGGTGCAGGAGCCGTGCTGACGGCTTGGTGGCCTCAGCATCCTCCGACGGTCAACATGACAGATCACATTTTTCCTTCACGGAATGAAATGTGTTCAAAGCTATGTTTAAACCATGAACATCTTGCTTTCTATCAGTTTCTGCTACTTTCTCTGAAGCAATCAATGCACATTATTTGTGCCTTAATTTAAATTACCCCTGGAGAAGGAAATGGCAACCTATTCCAGTATTCTTGCCTGGAGAATCCCATGGACGGACGAGCTTGGTGGGCTACAGTCCATGGGTCGCAAAGAGTCGGACACGAGTGAGAGACTTCACTTTAAATTACAGTGTCACTCTGCCATCTAGTGGATATGCTATTTTCATCACTTACTGCTGCTGCTGCTAAGTCGTTTCAGTCGTGTCTCTGTGCGACCCCATAGATGGCAGCCCACCAGGCTCCCCCGTCCCTGTGTCTCCAGGCAAGAACACTGGAGTGGGTTGCCATTTCCTTCTCCAAGGCATGAAAGTGAAAAGTGAAAGTGAAGTCGCTCAGTCCTGTCCGACTCTTAGCGACCCCATGAACTGCAGTCCACCAAGCTCCTCCGTCCATGGGATTTTCCAGGCAAGAATACTGGAGTGGGTTGCCATTGCATCACTTGTTAGGGAAAGACAAATTCATACTCTTTGCTACTAATTTGCAGAGGGATTTTATGTTACTTGTGGCTCAGAAGGTAAAGGATCCGTCTAGAATGTGAGAGATTATGAGTTCGATTCCTGGATCAGGAAGATACCCTGGAGAAGGGAATGGCAACCTACTCCAGTATTCTTGCCAGGAGAATTCCAGGCACAGAGGAGCCTAGTGGGCTACAATCCACAGGGTTGCAAAGAGTCAACCATGACTGAGCGATTAGGACTTTATATTCTTAGATCCTATGAAAAAAATTCTACCAATTACTATGTAATTTCCTGAGAATGAGACCATAAATAGATAATGTAGGGCCAAACTGGGAATTTTGGGGAAAATAAAACCAACATTTCCTTTCCATTATGTCAAACTAGTATTTAAACTGTATATAAACTTAAGGGGGAAAAATAACCTCTTGTGTAATAAGAAATAATACTGGACTAAGATAATCAGATTTACTTTAATTCTTTAATCTTTTCTGAAATGTGTGTCAGGCTGGAAGCCCAGACCAGATCAAAGAAAGATAAATAAACTGCCTGTGAGCACACTGAGTAACCCTAGACACCAGGGTGCCCATGATGGCCTGCAGTTCATACTTGCCATTCTCAGAAGTATCTACACATAAATACATGTGAGAAAAAAAGTGCAAGTGTTAGTTGCTCTGTTGTGTCTGACTCTTCATGACCCCATGGACTATAGCCCACCAGGCTCCTCCATTTATGTAATTCTCCGGGTAAGAATACTGGAGTGAAAAAAGAAAAAAAAAAAGAAGAAGAAGAATACTGGGGTGAGGAGCCATTCCCTTCTCTAGGGGATCTTCCAATCTAGGGATAGAAGTCAGGTCTCTGCATTGCAGGTCAAATCTTCACCATCTGAGCCACTGGGGATCTATCTAAAATTATGTATTTACATGTCATACTAAATTTAGGAAGCTATTTTGAATTGAATTTCTTACTTTTTGAAAGTATGATTTACCTACATACACTTATAGGAATGATCTCCTCAGTTATGTGCTGTGCTCAGTCACTCAGTCATGTCTGACTCTTTGCGACCCCATGGACTAGAGCCCACCAAGTTCCTAAGTCCATGGGAATTCTCCAGGCAAAAATACTGGAGTGAGTTGCCATTCCCTCCTCCAGGGGATCTTACCAACTCAGGGATCAAACCTGGGTCTTCTGCATTGCAGGAGCATTCTTAACCATCTGAGTCACCAGGGAAGCTCTTCCTCAGTTATAGACAAAGATTAATAGAGTTTGTACTGAACTCAATCCTTATGTGTTAAGGTGGTTAGAATGTACTACTTATAGTAATATATTTTTTATCAGATGGAATAGTTAAATCAACCTGTTACAGTTGTGTAAATGATGGATTTTGAGAATTATGCAGATAATTTTAAAACAGTATCTTGAGAACACCAAGCAAAAAGTGATCTTAGTGAAAGCTCTAAGCCAATGTGAGGACCAGTCATAGAATATGGGAAATGTAGAGAGACATTGTGGAGTTTAATATCTTGTCTGCATTCTTCCTGAAGAGTCTCCCCCTTCCTTTTGTTTACATTAAAGTTTGTGTCTCTAGAGCCCTTTCTTATATACTTTTAGTGAAACTGGGAAACCCAGAGACTACAAGTCATTCAAACTAATCTGTTTATTGACACTGGAGAAAAGAAATAAAATTATTTTATTGTTGTTGTTCTGAAATTAGCTTCCTGTGGCTTTTAAAAGTTAATTCATTTAAAGTCAAATGTCTCTCCTCAAGACACAGAAAAAAGGTCAGTGTTTCTTTCATATCGTAGCGTTGAAATATTTGAAGACAGTGTTAAGAGTCTCCTTTTGTTTTCCTTCTGTGTTCCAGATATCTTCAGGCCTTTGATTGGTTTATCAGATGCTCTAGCTCCCATATTACACCTCACTGTTTATTACTTCATACTGCTGCTGCTGCTGCTGCTGCTGCTGCTGCTACATCGCTTCAGTCATGTCTGACTCTGTGCGATCCCATAGACAGCAGCTCACCAGGCTTTCCCATCCCTGGGATTCTCCAGGGAAGAACACTGGAGTGGGTTGCCATTTCCTTCTCCAATATATGAAAGTGAAAAGTAAAAGTGAAGTCACTCAGTTGTGTCCGACTCTTAACGAACCCACGGACTGCAGCCTACCAAGCTCCTTCGTCCATGGGATTTACCAGGCAAGAGTACTGGAGTGGGGTGCCATTGCCTTCTCCCACTTCATACTGCAGATGCCTACATAATTATTGCTGGTTTCCAGGAATAATTGACTAGTCTGCAGTGAGATGCTGTCAAGAACATAATGTTTGTTTCTGAATCAAAATGAAAATGGGAGTTACTTCTTTCTGTTTACATCAACTACTAATGCAACCACATTGACTGCCATGATTCAGTTCAGTTCAGTTCAGTCACTCAGTCGTATCCAACTCGTTGTGACCCCATGAATCACAGCACACCAGGCCTCCCTATTCGTCACCAACCCCCAGAGTTCACTCAGACTCACGTCCATCAAGTCAGTGATGCCATCCAGCCATCTCATCCTCAGAGATGGTTGGATGGCATCACTGACTCAATGGACATGGGTTTGGATGGACTCCAGGAGTTGGTGATGGACAAGGAGGCCTGGTGTGCTGTGGTTCATGGGGTTGCAAAGAGTCTGACATGTCTGAATGACTGAACTGAACTGAGATCCTTTTTTATTCATTAATTATTTTTAATTGGAAGATAATTAGTTTACAATATTGTGATTGTTTTGCCATAGATCAACATGAATCAGCCACAGGTATACATGTGACCCCGCATCTTGAAACCCTTCCCACCTCCCTCCACACCTTATCCCTCTGAGTTGTCCCAGAACACTGGCTTTGGGTGACCTGCTTCATGCATCAAACTTGCACTGGTCATCTATTTTAAGTGTGATAAAGTACATGTTTCAATGCTATTCTCACAAATCATCCCAGCCTCCCCTTATGCTGCTGATTCAAAAAGTCTGTTTACATCTGTGTCTCCTTTGTTGTCCTTTATGTAGGATCATTGGTACCATTTTTCTAGATTCCTTATACACACACACACCCCTTAATACGATATTTATCTTTCTCTTTCCCACTTAATTCACTCTGTAGGCTCTAGGTTCATCCACTTCAATAGAACTGGCTTAACTGTGTCACTTTTTAAAGGCGAGTAATATTTTATTCTGTATATGTTCCACAACTTCCTTATCCATTCATCTGCCAATGGACATCTAGGTTGCTTCCATGTCCTACATATTGGAAATAGTGCCACAATGAACATTGGGGTACATGTGTCTTTTTCAATTCTAGTTTCCTTAGGGTGTGTGCCCAGCAGTGGGATTGCTGAGTCATAAGGCAGTGCTATTTCCAGTTTTTTAAGGAATCTCCACACCCTTCTCCATAGTGGCAACAGTGTAGGAGGGTTCCCTTTTCTCCACACTCTTTCCAGCATGCATTGCTGTTAAACAGTTTTTTTTTTAATTTTAATTAATCCTTTTTTATTGAAGGATGATTATTTTATAGAATTTTGCTGTTTTATGTCAAACCTCAACATGAATTAGCCATAGGTATACATATATCCCCTCCCTTTTGAACCTCCCTCCCATCTCCCTCCCCATCCCACCCATATAGCTTGATACAGAGCCCCTATTTGATTTTGTAGATTTTTTGATGATGGCCATTCTGACCAATGTGAGATGGTACCTCTTTATGGTTTTGAGTATTTTTAATTAAAAAATTCATTGGCATATAGTTGATTTACAGTGTTGCATTAGACTCAGGTGTACAGCAAAGTAATTTATTTATTCATATGCATATATTCCTTCTTTTTTGGTTCCTTTCTCATATAGGTTATCACAGGATTCTGAGTACAGTTTGCTGTGCTATAAAGTAGTTACTTGGTTATCTATATTATATATGTGTTAGTCACTCAGTCATGTCCAACTCTCTGTGACCCCATGGACTGCAGCCCACCAGACTCCTCTGCTCATGGAATTCTCCAGGCAAGAATACTGGAGTGGCTTGCCATTTCCTTCTCCATGTGGTTTTTATTTTAATTCTCTAATAACTAGCAATGTTGAGCATCTTATCATGTGTTTATTAGCCATCTCTATGTCTTCTTTGGAGAAATGTCTGTTTAGGTCTTTTGCCCACTTTTTGATTGGGTTCTTTGTTTTTCTAGTATTGAGTTGCATGAGTTGCTTGTATATTTTGAAGGCTGATTCTTTGTCAGTTGCCTTTGTTTNATTAGCCATCTCTATGTCTTCTTTGGAGAAATGTCTGTTTAGGTCTTTTGCCCACTTTTTGATTGGGTTCTTTGTTTTTCTAGTATTGAGTTGCATGAGTTGCTTGTATATTTTGAAGGCTGATTCTTTGTCAGTTGCCTTTGTTTGCTATTATTTTCTCCCATTCTGAGGGCTGTCTTTTCACCTTGCTTATAGTTTCCTTTATTGTGCAAAAGTTTTTTAGTTTAAGTAGGTCCCATTTATTTTTGCTTTTATTTCCTTTACTCTGGGAGGTAGGTCATAGTGGATCTTGCTTTGATTTATGTTGGAGAGTGTTCTTCTTATGTTTTCCTCTAAGAGTTTTATAGTTTCTGGTCTTACATTTAGGTCTTTAATCCATTTTGAGTTTATTTTTGTGTATGGTGTTTGAAAGTGTTCTAGTTTCATTCTTTTATGTGCAGTTGATCAGTTTTCCCAGCACCACTTGTTGAAGAGTCTGCCTTTCTCCATTGTGTATTTTTGCCTCCTTTGTCAAAGATAAGGTGTCCATAGGTGCATGGATTTATCTCTGTACTTTCTATTTTGGTCCATTAATCTATATTTCTGTCTTTGTGCCAGTACCACACTCTCTTGATGACTGTAGATTTGTAGTATAGTCTGAAGTCAGGAAGCTTGATTCATCCAGTTCCATTCTTCTTTTTCTCTTTGGGATCTTTGTGCTTCCATACAAATTTTGAAATTATTTGTTCTAGTTCTGTGAAAAATACCATTGGTGGCTTGATGGGCATTGTGATGAATCTATAGACTGCTTTGGGTAGTATACTCATTTTCACTATATTGATTATTCCAATCCACGAACATAGTATATTTCTCCATATATTTGTGTCATCTTGATTTCTTTCATCAGTTTTTTTATAGTTTTATATATATGTCTTTTGTTTCTTTACATAAATTTATTCCTAAGTATTTTATTCTTTTCTTTGCGATGGTGAATGTGACTGTTTCCTTAGCTTCTCTTTCTGTTTTCTCATTGTTATTGAATAGGAATGCAAGTGATTTCTATGAGTTAATTTTATATCCTACAACATTATTGTATTCATTGATTAGCTCTAGTTATTTTCTGGTGGCATCTTTACTGTTTTCCATGTAGAGGGTCATGTCATTTTCAAACAGTGAAAGTTTTACTTCTTCTTTTCCAATCTCAATTCTATTTATTTATTTTTTCTTCTCTGATCACTGTGGCTAAGGCTTCCAAAACTATGGTAAATAGTAGTGGTTAGAGTGGGCACCCTTGTCTTGTTCCTGATTTCAGAGGAAATGCTTTCAATTTTTGTTTATTGAAGATAATATTTGCTGTGGGTTTGTCATATATGGATTTATTATGTTGATGTATGTTCCTCCTATGTCTGCTTTCTGGAGAGTTTTTATCATAAATGTGTGTTGAATTTTGTCAAAGGTGTTGTCTGCTTTTATGGATAATCAAATGGTTTTTATTTTTCAATTTGTTAATATAATGTATCACATTGACTGATTTGCGAATATTCAAGAATCCTAGCACCCTTCTGATAAAGCCCAATTGGTCATGATGGATGATGTTTTTAACATGTTGTTGGATTCTATTTGCTAGATTTTTTCTAAGGATTTTTGCATCTATGTTCATCAGTGATATTGGCCTGTAGTTTTCTTTTTGTGTGTGTTTGGCACCTTTGTCTGGTTTTGGTATTAGGGAAATCTTTGGCATCACAGAGAGAGTTTGGGTGTTTGCCTTCCTTTGCAGTTTTCTAGAAGAGTTTGAGTAGGACAGATGCCAGCTCCTCTCTAAATTTTTGGTAGAACTGATTTGTGAAGCCGTCTGGTCCTGGGCTTTTATTTGTTGGAAGAGTTTTTATTACAGTTTCAATTTCCATGCTTGTGGTGGGTCTGTTAAGACTTACTATTTCTTTCTGATTCAGTTTTGGAAGGTTATACTTTTCTAAGAATTTGTCCATTTCTTCCAAGTTGTCCATTTTATTGGCATATAAGTGCTCATCATAGTCTTATGATCTTTTGTATGTCTGTGTTGTCTACTCTGATGTCTCCGTTTTCATTTCTAATTTTATTGATGTGATTCTTCTCCTTTTTTTCTTTGATGAGTCTGGCTAATGGTTTGTCTATTTTATTTATCTTCTTACAGAGCCAGCTTTTAGTGCTCATCATAGTCTTATGATCTTTTGTATGTCTGTGTTGTCTACTCTGATGTCTCCGTTTTCATTTCTAATTTTATTGATGTGATTCTTCTCCTTTTTTTCTTTGATGAGTCTGGCTAATGGTTTGTCTATTTTATTTATCTTCTTACAGAGCCAGCTTTTAGTTTTGTTGATTTTTTCTGTAGTCTCCTTCATTTCTCTTTCATGTATTTCTGGTCTGATTTGTCTGCCATAATTTCTTTCCTTCTAATAACTTTGGGGATCTTTTTCTAGTTGTTTTGGGTGTGAAGTTAGGTTGCTCATTTGATGTTTCTCTTGTTTCTTGAGTTAGGCTTGAATTGCTATGAACCTCCCTCTTAGTGCTGCTTTTACTGAATCCCATAAGTTTTTGGTTGTCATGTTTGCATTTTCATTTTTTTTCTATGCATATTTTGATTTCCTTTTTGTCTTCTTCATTGATCTGTTTGTTATTCAGAAGCATGTTGTTTAACCTCCATGTTTGTGTTTTTAATAGTTTTTTTAAAAATTTTTTTCTCCTGTACTTGCCATCTAATCTTACTACATTGTTATCAGAAAAGATTCTTGGAATGATTTCAATTTCAAAAAATTTACCAAGGGTAGATTTGTGTTCCAGAATGTGCTCTATCCTAGAGCATGTTCCATGTGCACTTGAGAAAAAGGTGAATTCCACTGCGGGTGAAATGCCCTATAGATATGAAGTAGGTCTAAGTGGTCCATTGTATCATTTNGAATGATTTCAATTTCAAAAAATTTACCAAGGGTAGATTTGTGTTCCAGAATGTGCTCTATCCTAGAGCATGTTCCATGTGCACTTGAGAAAAAGGTGAATTCCACTGCGGGTGAAATGCCCTATAGATATGAAGTAGGTCTAAGTGGTCCATTGTATCATTTAAATCTTCTCTTTCCTATTTCATTGATCTATCAATAGAAGTGAATGGGATATTAAAATTCTCCACTATTATTGCATTATTGTTAACTTCCCATTTCATAGTTGTTAGCATTTGCCTTACATATTGAGGTGCTCCTATGATGGATGCATATGTATTTATAATTTTTATATATTCTTCTTGTATTTATCCTTTGATTATTATGTAGTGTCTCTGTGTCTCTTATCATGGTCTTTATTTCAAAGTCTATATTATGTGATATGAGTATTGCTACTCTTGCTTTCTTTTGGTCTTCATTTGCATGAAATATCTTTTTTCCAGCCCTTCACTTTCAGCCTGTATGTGTCTCTTGGTTTGAGGTGGGTCTCCTGTAGACAGCATATATAGGTATCTTGTTTTTATATCCATTCAGCCAGTCTTTGTTTTTTGGTTGGTGCATTTAAACCATTTACATTTAATGCAAGTATTGATAAGTATTATCCCATTACCATTTACTTTGTTGTTTAGGGTTTGTTTTTATAAACATTTTCTGTGTTTCCTGTCAATAGAAGATCCTTTAGCCTTTGTTGAAGAGCTGGTTTGGTGGTGCTGAATTCTCTCAGCTTTTGCTTGTCTGTAAAGCTTTTGATTTCTCTTTCATAGTTGAATGAGATTCTTGCTGGGTACAGTAATCTGGGTTGTAGGTTTTTCTTTTNAGCTGGTTTGGTGGTGCTGAATTCTCTCAGCTTTTGCTTGTCTGTAAAGCTTTTGATTTCTCTTTCATAGTTGAATGAGATTCTTGCTGGGTACAGTAATCTGGGTTGTAGGTTTTTCTTTTTCATCACTTTAAGTATATCCTGCCATTCCCTTCTGGACTGAAGAATTTCTATTGAAAGATCAGCTGTTATCCTTAAGGGAATCCCCTTGTGTGTTATTTGTTATTTTTCCCTTGCTGCTTTTAATATTTGTGCTTCGTGTTTGATCTTTGTTAATATATGTCTTGAGGTATTTTGCCTTGGGTTTATTCTGTTTGGGACTCTCTGAGTTTCTTGGACTTGGGTGGCTATTTCTTTCCCCATTTTAGGGAAGTTTTCCATTATCGCCTAAAGTATTTTCTCATGACCTTTCTTTTTGTCTTCTTCTTCTGGGACTTCTCCTATGATTTGAATATTGAGGCATTTGAAATTGTCCCAGAGGTCTCTGAGGTTGTTCTCATTTCTTTTAATTCTTTTTTCTTTTTCCTTTCTTCTTTTATTTCCACCATTCTATCATCCACCTCACTTATGCTATATTTTGCCTCAGTTGTTCTACTGTTGGTTCTGTCCAGAGTATTTTTGATCTCAGTTACTGCACTATTCATTATTGATTGACCCTTTTTTATTTCTTCTAAGTCCTTGTTAAACATTTATTGCATCTTCTTAATCCTTGTCTCTAGACTATTTATCTGTAACTCCATTTTGTTTTCAAGATTTTGGATCACATTTACTATCATTATTCTGAATTCTTTTTCAGATAGACTCCCTATCTCCTTCTCTTTTATTTGGTTTGATGGACATTTATCATGTTCCTTTACATGCTAAATATTTCTCTGCCTTTTAATTTGATCAAGACTATTTATCTGTAACTCCATTTTGTTTTCAAGATTTTGGATCACATTTACTATCATTATTCTGAATTCTTTTTCAGATAGACTCCCTATCTCCTTCTCTTTTATTTGGTTTGATGGACATTTATCATGTTCCTTTACATGCTAAATATTTCTCTGCCTTTTAATTTGATCTAGATTGCTGTGTTTGGGGTGGCCTTTCTGTATGCTGAAAGTTTGTGGTTCCTCTTTATTGTGGAGGTTCCTCCCTGTGTGTGGGGTTGGGCGAGTGGCTTGTCAAGGTTTCCTGGTTAGGGAGGCTTCTGTCAGTGTTCTGGAGGGGTGGAGCTGGATCTCTTCTCTTTGGAGTAAAATGAAGTGTCCAGTAGTGAGTTTTGACATGTCTATGGGTTTGGTGTAACTTTTAGCAGCCTGTATGTTAATGCTCAGGGCTATGTTCCTGCATTGCTGGAGAATTAGCATGGTATGTCTTGCCCTGGAACTTGTTGGCTCTTTGGTGGAGCTTGGTTTCAGTGTAGGTATGGAGGCTTTTGGATGAGCTCTTGTTGATTAATGTTCCCTGGAGTCAGGAGTTTTCTAGTGTTATTGAGTTTTGGATTTAAGCCTCCTGCCTCTGGTTTTCAGTCTTATTCTTACAGTATCCTCAAGACTTCTCCNTCAGTGTAGGTATGGAGGCTTTTGGATGAGCTCTTGTTGATTAATGTTCCCTGGAGTCAGGAGTTTTCTAGTGTTATTGAGTTTTGGATTTA
Organism: Oreotragus oreotragus; assembly: GCA_006410675.1. NCBI lineage: Eukaryota > Metazoa > Chordata > Mammalia > Artiodactyla > Bovidae > Oreotragus > Oreotragus oreotragus. The sequence continues at coordinate 381,704 of SJYX01012151.1, forward strand.
AGCCTCCTGCCTCTGGTTTTCAGTCTTATTCTTACAGTATCCTCAAGACTTCTCCATCCATACTGCACCAATGATAAAACATCTAGGTTAATAGAGAAAATATTTTCCACAGTGAGGGGCATCCAGAGAGGTTCGCAGAGTTACATGGAGAAGAGAAGAGGGAGGAAGGAGATAGAGGTTACCAGGAAGAGAAGAGGGGACATCAAAAGGGGAGAGAGGAATCTAGCCAGAAATCAGTTCCTGAAGTGTTTTCCACAGCCCAGAATACCCAAAGAGATTCACAAAGTTGGGTAAAGAAGAGAAGGGGGAGGGAGGAGACAGAGGTGACCTGGGGAAGAAAGAGGAAAGTCAAAAGGGGAGAGGACAATCAAACCAGTTACCACACTCTTAATTAAAAATGGATATTGAAGATTGGATTCTTAAAGGTACAAAATTGACAACAAATGCAAAAAAGCAAAGATTAAAAATCTAAAGTAAAGGTTAGAGTCTCAAAAATACAATATTAAAAAAACATAATCACAAAAATTATAACAAATATATATGAAATTTGCTTTAAAATTAGGGTCTTTCTTTTGCAAGATAATAGTACATTATAAAATGAAAATTAAAGGAATAATAAAGGAGTTCAAAATAGTAAAAAAAAAAAAAGTGATAATAGTAAAATATATCTAGGAATATCTCTGGAGCTTTTGCTGGCAATGTGGGGTCAGTTCAGTTTCAGATAGTTCCTTGTTCCACGTTATACTTCTTCTCGAGGTCTATAGGCCCTGCTAACTAAAGGGTTTTAATCTGTTGCACCTGTCACTTCCAAAGCAGTTTCCTCTGTTTATTTTGGGTTTTTCTGTTTGCATGTCTCTTCAGTGTCTAATTTTCACCCTGACACAAGTGGGTGAAGGTGGTCACTTATTTAGGCTCACTGGTTTAGTTGTGCTGTCGGGAGGGAAGAACATTGCAAACAAATATCACTGGAGTGTGTGGGGAGTGTTTTCAGTGTCTAGGCCACACTGGATTTGCCCCCGCTCACAGTGTGTATGCTTTCCCGGTCTACACAGCTCAGGCTCCAGGTTGCTCTGCAGGGGAACTGTCTGAAGCAGGTCTTGGGTTGCGTGCACTTCCCAGGTCTAAGCTGCTAAGTTTCAGGTTCTCGGGTACTCCACAAAGGCACAGACTCTGTTGGGCCTGTGTTTTGTTCTCTTCTCAGGTCCAAGCCACTCAGGCAACCAGGTGATTACCAGGCACATTCTCCCCAGAGAATGGGCGATGCATCTTATCACCTCCTCGGTCCCAGCTGCTCGGTTTCCTGGGTGTGCAGCAAGAGTTCCTATCTCAAGTGTGCTGTGTGTCTCCTTTGGGGAGCGGATCTCTGGCTGTGACCCTCCTGGCAGATGTCAACGATCCAGGATCTCAGGAATCATTGGTTAGTAACTGGGAGCCTGCTCGCTGTTTGGTAGTGGAGACTGCGCGCAGTTTGGCCATCGCTGGGGCTGAGATTGCCACTTTCTGGCTCTGGCTGTGGCCTGCCTGCCTCTCTGCCTCCAGCATGGGATGGGCCGGTTTGCAGCCAACTAGCTCTCCTCTGGTATTCACTCAGTCCTTTGTTCTGTAAGCAGGCCCAGAAGAGCCTTAGATTATAGCTTTTTGCAGGAAGGCTCTCTCTCTCTCTTTCTTTTCTTTTTTTTTTCTCTTTCTCTGTGGCTATCCCACAGTTTGGGTTGCTATCTCATATTAGCTCACTCAAATTGTCCTCAGGGTATTCAGGCCTCATCCTTACCCTAAGCAATGCAGTCCATGCCTGCCTGTTCAGCCCCTGCTTGCAGGTGACCAACGTGAGCTTCTGGGCTACTTCTCCATTGGGAGTTCTGGTTAGGCACATAATCTGTGGGTTTTATTTATTTATTTTTCCTCCCCGTTATGTTGCCCTCTGAGATTCCAAAAGTCCTTAGAGACCCGCTGGAGAGAGGGTTTCCTGGTGTTTAGAAACTTCTCTTTCGTGACTCCCTCCCCAGGACAGCTCTCCATCCCTAACTCTTTTGTCTCTCTTTTTATCTTTTATTTTTTGTCCTACCTCCTTTTGAAGGCAATGGGCTGCCTTTCTGGATGCCTGGTCTCCTCTGCCACTGTTCAGAAGTTGTTTTGTGGAATTTGCTCAGCATTCAAAATTTCAATTAATTTTTGTGGGAGAAAGTGGTCTCCCAGTCCTATTCCTCCACCATCTTCTTACTGCCCCCTGGTATTTGTTTTAAAAATATATTTTTTGAAAGGTAACAGTAAGCTATAAAATGAAAGCTAAAGGAGTAATAAGAAACTAATTTTTTTTAAATTATAAAATGATAATAGTAAAAATATATCTAGGAACTTCCCTAGAACTGTCGTGGGCAGTGTGGGGTGAATTCAGTGTCACATAGTCCCTTGTTCCAGCTTGTACTTTTCTCAAGCTCTGTCGGTGCCCCTCAAATGCACAGTCTCAGAATTCACTGCAAGGTTTTAATCTTTTGCATCTTTCACTTCCAGGGCAGTTCCCCGTTTATTTTGGCTTCCTCTGTTTGCAAGTCTCTTCAGTGTCTAGTTTCCACCCTGACACAAGGGGATGAAGGTGGCCACTTATTTAGGCTCATTTGTTCAGCTGTGTTGTCGGGAGAGTGGGACACTGCAAACAAATACCACTAGCCTGTGTGGAGAGTGCTCACAGTGGATGAATCACACTTGGTTTGCCACTACCCAAGGCTGTGTGTACTTCCAAGGTCCACACTGTTCAGGCTCTAGGGTGCTCTGCAACAGCACTGTCCCCAGTGAATCCTGCATTTCATGCACATTTCAGGTCTAAGTCATTCAGGTTCTCGGATGCTCTGCAGGGGCACAGAGTCAAATGGGCTGTGCATTTTGTCCTTAAGATTTTCTATTTCTTTGTGATTCAGTTTTGGAAGGTTATACTTTTCTAAGAATTGGTCCATTTCTTCCAATTTTTCCATTTTATTGTCATATAGTTTCTTATGGTAGTCTTTTATGATCATTTGTATTTCTGTGTTGTTTGCTCTAATTTCTCCATTTTGATTTTTAATTTTTTTGATTTGAGACTTCTCCCTATCTTCTTGATGACTCTGGCTAATGGATTGTTCGATTTCAAAATAAAACTATTAGAAGAGATGAAGAGGGACACTGCATAATGATCAAGAAAACAATCACAAAAGAGGATATAACAACTGTAAATATATGTGCACCCAACCTAGTAGCACCTGAATACATAAGGGAAATATTAAAAACTGCCAAAGGGGAAATTGAAGTAACACAATATTAGTGAGGGACTTTAATACCCCATTCACACAGTGGAGAAATCATCCAGACAGAAAATTAACAAAGAAGCACAAGCTTTAAACAATACATTTAACCAGTTAGATCAAATTGATATCTAAAGGCATCTCACCTCAAAACAATTATTTCACCTTTTTTCTCAAATGCACATGGAACATTCTCCAGGGTAGATCACATCCTGGGCCACAAATCTAGCGTTGGTAAATTTTTAAAAATTGAAATGATTTCAAGCATCTTTTCTGATCACAATGCTATAATCACAGAGGGGGAAACTATAAATAACACAAACATATGGAGGCTTTGGAATAACAATCAGATGACTGAAGAAATAAAAAAGAAATCAAAATATGAAAATAAACAAATGATAATGAAAACACGACAATACAAAACCTTTGGGACTCTGTAAAAGTAGATCTAAGAGGGAAGTTGATAGTAATACAAACCTACCTCAAGAAACAAGAGCAATATCAAATAAACAGCTTAATTTTACACCTAATGCAACTGGAAAAAGAAGATTAAAAAAACCCCAAAGTTAGTAGAAAGACATAAATCATTAAAAAAGGAGCAGAAATAAATGAAAAATAAATGAAAGAGACTATGGCAAAGATCAATAAAACTAAAACTTGGTTCCCTGTAGATTATTTAGAAGATGGCCATTCTGGATGGTGTGAGGTGATACCTCATTGTAGTTTTGATTTGCATGTCTCTGATAATTACTGATATTGAGCATCTTTTCATGTGTTTATTGGCCACCTATGTGTCTTTTCTAGAGAAAGTCTGTTTAGGTCTTCTCCTCAGTTTTTAATTGGGATCTTTGTTTTTCTGGTATTGAGCTCTAATATGATGATCAGACTAATCTTTTAACGGTGTTTCATTTGCAATTATCTTCTCCCATTCTGAGGGTTGTCTTTTAATCTTTTTTTATTCTTTCCTTTGTTATGTAAAAGCTTTTAAATGTAAGTAGGTCCCTGGGATTTCTTTGGAAGGAATGATGCTAAAGCTGAAACTCCAGTACTTTGGCCACCTCATGAGAAGAGTTGACTGATTGGAAAAGACTCTGATGCTGGGAGGGATTGGGGGCAGGAGGAGAAGGGGACGACCGAGGATGAGATGGCTGGGGGCATCATGGACTCGATGGACGTGAGTCTGAGTGAACTCCGGGAGATGGTGATGGATAGGGAGGCTTGGCGTGCTGCGATTCATGGGGTCGCAAAGAGTCGGACACGACTGAGCGACTGAACTGAACTGAACTGAGGTCCCATTTATTTATTTATTTATTTATTTTAATTACTCGAGGAGGTTGGTCAAAGGGTATTTTGATGTGATTTCCATCTAAGAGTGTTCTACCTATGTTTTCCTAAAAGAGCTTTATAGTTTCTGGTTTTGCATTTAAGTCTTTATTTTGAGTTTTTTTTTTGTTTGTTTGTGTGTGAGTGTGTGTGATGTTTAGAAGTGTTCTAGTTTCATTTTTTTACATGTAGTTGCCCAATTTTCCAAGCATTACTTATTGAAGAGACTTTCATTACTCCATTGTATATCCTTGACTTCTTTGTCAGTGATCAATTGCCCATAAGTGCACGGATTTTTATCTGTAATTTCTACATTTTCCATTGGTCTACATTTCTGTTTTTATGCCAGTACCATACAGTCTTGATTACTGTAGATTTTTAGTACAGTCTGAAGTTAAGAAGATTGATTCCTCCAGTTCCATTTTTCTTTCTTAAGATTGTTTGGGCTTTTCCGGGTCTTTTGTGTTTCTACACAAATTGTGAAGTTTTTTTGTTTTCAGTCTGTGAAAAATACCATTGGTAGTTTGATATAGATTGAACCAAATCTGTAGATTGCTTTGGGTAGTATAGTCATTTTCACTATATTGATTCTTCCAATCCAAGAACATGGTATATCTCTCAATATTTTTGTATCATCTTTGATTTCTTTCATCAGTGTCTTATAGTTTTCTACATACAAGTCTTTTGGATCTTTAGGTAGGTTTATTCCTAGGTATTTTATTCTTTTTGTTGCAGTGGTGAATGGGATTGTTTCTTTAATTTCTCTTTCTGATTTTTCATTGTTATTGTATAGGAATGCATGTGATTTCTGTGTATTACATTTATATACTGCAAATTATTTATATTCATTGATTATCTCTAGTAATTTTCTGGTGGCAACTTTAAGATTTTGCATGTATACTATTGTGTCATCTGCAAACAATGAGAGTTTTACTTCTTCTTTTCCACTCTTGATGAAATCAGAAAGGGGAAGTTACAATAGACAGTGTAGAAATACAAAGGATCGTATGCTACTCCTATGGGCAACTTTTTGCCAATCAAATGGACAATCTGGAAAAAATGTGCAAGTTTTTAGGAAAACACAACCTTCCAATACTGAGCAAAGAAGAAATAGAAAATATAAACTAACTACAATGACTGAAATAAAAAATGTGATCAAATAATCTTCTAACAAAGAAAAACCCAGGGCCAGATGGCTTCACAGGTGACTTTTACCAAAAGTTTACAGAAGAGCTAACACCTATTCTGCTCAAGCTCTTTCAAAAAATTGCAGAGGAAAGAAAACTTCCAAACTAATTCTTTAGGCCACCATAACACTGATACCAAATCCAGACAAAGATATCACCAAAAATAAATTAGAGGCCAATATCACAGATGAACATAGATGCAAAAATTCTCAATGCAATTCTAGCAGAGTCCAACAACTCTTTAAAAGGATTATACACCATGATCAAGTGAAGTTTATCCCATTAATGCAAGAATTATTCAATATATACATATAAATCAATATGATACTCCATATTAACTAACTGAAAGATAAAAACCATAAAATCATCTCCATAGCTGCAGAAAAAGTTTTGAATAAAATTCAACACCCATTTATAATGAAAACTCCCCATAAACTAGGCATAGAAGGAACATGCCTCAGCACACTAAAAATCATATATGATAAACCCACATCAAACATTATTGTCAACTGTGAAAAACTAAGATTTCTTCCTCTAAGATCAGGAGTAAAACTAGGTTGCCTACTATCACCACTATTACCTAATATAGTTTTGGAAGTCTTCGTCATGAAAAGAACAGGAGAAAGAAAAACAAAGTGACCTTTAAATACACCATCAGTAAGAAATCCAATTTGGCAACACAACAGGTAATTGAAATCGCAAAATAAAATTTAAAAAAAAAACGTGGAGAATGAGTTAGTACATTTGTTTTCACTTGTAGATATGCAAGCTTATAACTTTTCAGAAGAGATAGTTTCTAAGAAAAGAGAATGAAATTATTTTTAAACAAAAATAGTAGTTAAATACAGTATCTATTGCTTTTCCTAGTGTTAAAATCAGTATTGACAAACTAAAATTAAAAATGTGCAAAGTACAAAGTGGAAGCTCCCTCATGTCTAGTTCCTTCACCACCATTTCTAAACAGATGTTTTGTTATGTGTTTCAAATTAGAGGGGAAGAGACAATTCCTATTCCCTTCACAAATTCTTTTTTCCTCCCCAATAAGTGGAAATACACATCTAGTCAGATGCTAGACACTTTATATTACAAGGCCACACACCTTGGTGAAGCTACTCTCTTATGATTTCTCTTTCTTGTGATTGGTCCTTAATAAAAGGTCAGGAGGATATTTGATTTTCTCTTATTTCAAAAATGTGCTTAAATTTTCTTCTCTTTGATCTCCTATTATTCCATTGATCTACTGGATTATCAATAAGATCCCAAGAGTCTTTTGTGGATTTAGTCAAATAAAGAGACTAGAGTACATGTTCCATGTGAACTCACTAGATTCCTTATAATAAAATTATTTTTTTTTAATTTTACATAGCTAATGGTCTGGAGAATTTGAACTGTATCCAAGTTTAAAATATGACATATTCTTTTATATTGCTTGGATGAACTCTTTACATATTACATCTATTAAACCTTTATCAAACATGAGAATTCTAACATTATTTTTTCTGAATTGCTCATGTTTCATTCACTTTTTATTCTAAAAACCTGAAGTTATTCTGGCTTTTTCTTATAGGGAATATTCCTAAATAAAAAGATAACTTACTATTCCCTATGAAGATCCAAGATAAAATAGTATCAATTGATAGATTCTTAAAAAGATAATAAACCTGCTTTCTCTGGTGGCTCAGAGAGTAAAGAATCTGCCTGCAATGCAGGAGACCCAAGTTTGATCCCAATATTATTGCTTGGAGAATTCCATGGACAGAGGAGCCTGGCATGTTACAGTCATGGGGTCACAAGGAATTGGACATGACTGCGTGATGAACACTTTTACTTTCATTTTTCTTCCAAGCTTTAACCCAATATCTTTTTCTTATCCTTTGCTCCCCTGTCTTTATGTTTTTAAATTGAAGTATAGATGATTTACAATTCTGTGTTAGTGTCTGATGTACAGAAAAGTGATTCAGTTACATACAAATATATACACATGATCTTTTTCATATTATTTTCCATTATGGATTATTACAAGCTATTGAGGAAAGCTATCACAAATCTCAATAGTGTGTTTAAATGCAGAGACACCATTTTGCAGGCAAAAGTTTATATAACTGAGTTCAGATGCTCAGTCATGTCTGATTCTTTGCAATCCCATGGCTTCCCTGTCCATCACCAACTCCCAGTTTGCTCAACTCATGTCCATCGAGTCAGTGATGCCATCCAACCATCTAATCACCTGTTGTCCCCTTCTCCTCCTGCATTCTATCTTTTTCAGCATCAGGATATTTTCCAACGAGTTAGTTCTTTGCATCAGGTGGCCAAAGCATTGGAGCTTCAGCTTCATCATCAGTCTTTCCAATGAATATTCAGGATTGACTTCCTTTAGGATGGACTGGTTGGATCTCCTTGCAGTCCAAGAGACTCTCAAGAGTCTTCTCCAACACCACAGTTCAAAAATATCAATTCTTTGGTATTCAGCTTTCTTTATGGTCCAACTCTCACTTCCATACATGACTCTGGAAAAAACCATAGCTTTGACTAGATAGACCTTTGTTGGCAAAGTAATGTCTCTGTTTTTTAATATGCTGTCTAGGTTGGTCAAAACCTTTTGCACACTAGGACCCAGAGACCCCACAAAGACAGAGCCAGACTTGCTTTTGAGTGTTTGAGTGTCTCCTGTGGAGACATTGACACATAGGTCAACAGTGGCCTGCCATGGAGGCAGGGGCTCTGAATGCATCAGACCTAGCTCATGTATCATGTGGCATAAGCCCTCATGGAGGACGTCACCATTAGCCCCACCACAGAGCCACCAAGCAGATGACCCACAGACTGGAGAACAATTATACCAAAGAAATTCTCACACTGTTAAGAAAGTTCTAGGACCCACAACGGATTTCCCAACCTGGGGATCTGGCAAAGGAACTGAGAAGCCCCAGGAAATTTGACTTTGGAGGCCAGTGAGATTTGGTTACAGAACTTACACAGGACTGGGTAAAGAGACTCTTTAATGGCAGAAAAAAAAAAAAAAAACCTGCATGTACCAAGAGCCAGGAGAGAGGAACAGTGTCCCTATAAGAGACTGAGCCAGACTTACTTGTGAGTATCCAGGAGTCTTCAGCAGTGGTGTATGTTGACAGTGGCTTGCTGCAGGATCGGGGCACTGAATACACAAATCCTTTTGAAGGAGGTCACCATTATCTTCATTACCCCTACCATAGTTTGGCCTCAGCCCAAACAACACGAAGGAACCCATCAACAGAAAATTGGATTAAAGATTTACTAAGGATGGCCCCACCCATCAGAACAACACTCAGTTTTCCCCAAAGGTTCATATAGTCAAATATAATAGCTTGCATTTTTCTAGTCCCAAACTCTCAATCCAACTCTCCTACCCTCCCGCCTTGGCAACCACAAATATGTTCTCTATGCTTGTGAGGCTATTTCTATTTTGTAGATGAGTTCATTTGAGTCATATGTTGATCCCACATATAAGTGATATCATATGGTGTTTGTCTTTCTTTTTTGGATTTATTTTGCTTATTATGATAATCTCTACTTCTATCTTTGCAGCTGCAACTGGTGTTATTTTATCCTTGTTAAGACTGAGTAATATTCTATTGTGTGTGTATATGTGTGTGTGTGTGTATATGTGTGTGTGTGTGTATATATATATATACCACTTTTTTTCTGAGACAAATAAGAATATTTATTATAGATATATCTGACAAAGGCCTCAAAACCAGAATATATAAAGGACTCCTACAAACAAACAATTAAAATGCTAATTGCCCAATTGGCAAGTGGGCAAAAAATTTGGACAGACACTTCCCAAAAGGTACAGTCAAAAGCATATGGAAGATGATTATTATCCTTCAGTTCAGTTCAGTCACTCAGTCATGTCCGACTCTTTGCGACCCCATGAATCACAGCATACCAGGCCTCCCTGTTCATCACCAACTCCAGGAGTTCACTCAGACTCACATCCATGGAGTCAGTGATGCCATCCAGCCATCTCATCCTTTGTTGTCCCTTTCTCCTCCTGTCCCCAATCCCTTCCAGCATCAGAGTCTTTTCCAATGAGTCAACTCTTTGCATGAGGTGGCCAAAGTACTGAAGTTTTAGCTTTAGCATCATTCCAAAGAAATCCCAGGGCTGATCTCCTTCAGAATGGACTGGTTGGATCTCCTTGCAGTCCAAGGGACTCTCAAGAGTCCTCTCCAACACCACAGTTCAAAAGCATCAATTCTTTGGTCTGCCTTCTTCACAGTCCAACTCTCACATCCGTATGTGACCACAGGAAAAATCATAGCCTTGACTAGAAGGACCTTAGTTGGCAAAGTAATGTCTCTGCTTTTGAATATACTATCCAGGTCGGTCATAACTTTTCTTCCAAGGAGTAAGTGCCTTTTAATTTCATGGCTGCAGTCACCATCTGCGGTGATTTTTGAGCCCAAAGAAATAAAGTCTGATACTGTTTCCACTGTTTCCCCATCTATTTCACGTGAAGTGATGGGACCAGATGCCATGATCTTCATTTTCTGAATGTTGAGCTTTAAGATAACTTTTTCGCTCTCCTCTTTCACTTTCATCAAGAGGCTTTTTAGTTCCTCTTCACTTTCTGCCATAAGGGTGGTGTCATCTGCATATCTGAGGTTATTAATATTTCTCCCAGCAATCTTAATTCCAGCTTGTGTTTCTTCCAGTCCAGCATTTCTCATGATGTATTCTGCATATAAGTTAAATAAGCAGGGAGACAATATACAGCCTTTATGTACTCCTTTTCCTATTTGGAACCAGTCTGGTGTTTCATGTCCAGTTCTAACTGTTGCTTCCTGACCTGCATACAGATTTCTCAAGATGCAGGTCATGGGTCTAGTATTCCCATCTCTTTCAGAATTTTCCACAGTTGATTGTGATCCACACAGTCAAAGGCTTTGGCATAGTCAATAAAGCAGAAATAGATGTTTTTTTTCTGGAACTCTCTTGCTTTTTCCATGATCCAGCGGATATTGGCAATTTGATCTCTGGTTCCTCTGCCTTTTCTAAAACCAGCTTGAACATCAGAAAGTTTACGGTTCATGTATTGCTGAAGCCTGGCTTGGAGAATTTTGAGCATTACTTACTAGCATGTGAGATGAGTGCAATTGTGTGGTAGTTTGAGCATTCTTTGGCATTGCTTTTCTTAGCCATTAGGAAATGCAAATTAAAATCACAGTGGGGATTTCCCTGATAGTGCAGTGGGTAAGAATTCACTTGCCAATGCCTGGGACATCGGTTCAATCCCTAATCTGGGAAAATTCCACATGCTGCAGAGCAACTAAGCCTGTGCACTACAACTACTAAGTTTATGCTCTGGATCTGGTGAGCTGCAGCAACCAAGCCAAGGGTTACAACTACTGAAGCCTGCACACCTACAAGCTGTGCTCTGCAACAAGAAAAGCCACCATAATGAGAGACTTGCATACCACAACAAATAGTAACTACCACTCTCCACAACTATAGAAAGCCCATACAAAGAATGAAAACCTAGCTCATCCAAAAATAAATAAATGAAATTATATTAAAAAACACACACCTACACAGTGAGATATTATTTCACCCCCAAAGAATGAATAATACATAGGATATTGACAATATCAAATGTTGGTTAAGATATACAGCAAAGGGAGTGTTCATATATGGCTGGTAGAAGTACAGAAGGGCAGTTTCTTATAAACATATATGCATAAAATGCCCCAGCAATTGTACGCTAGGTATTTATCTAAGATAAATGAAAACATAGATCCACAAAAAGTGTTGTGGTGTTGAAAAAGACTCTTATAAGTCCCTTGGACAGCAAGGATATAAAACCAGTCAATCCTAAAGGAGATCAGTACCGAATATTCATTGGAAGGACTGATGGTGAGGCTGATGGTCCAATACTTTGGCCACTTGATGTGAAGAAGTGACTCACTGGAAAGGACCCTGATGCTGGGAAAGATTGAAGGCAAGAGGAGAAGGGACAACAGAAGTTGCAATGGTTGGATGGCATCATTGACTCGATGGATATGAGTTTGAGCAAGCTTTGGGAGTTGGTAATGGACAGGGAAGAGTGGTATGCTGCAGTCCATGGGGTTGCAAAGAATCAAACATGAACGAGTTGAACTTAACTGATCCACAAAATACTTCAGTGAGAATATTAATAACAACCTCTTTTTAATAGCCTCCAAAGTGGAAATAAATGTTTGTCAACAAGTGAATGGACCAAATAAATTTGATATATTCATACAATGTAATACAATTCTTTAGTTCCTCTTCACTTTCTGCTGTTAGAATGGTATCATCTACCTGAGACTGTTGATATTTCTCCCATCAATCTCGATTTCAGTTTGTAACTCAACCAGCCTGACATTTTTCATGATGTGCTCTGCGTATAAGTTAAATAAAAAACGTGAAAATAAACAGCCTTATCTAACTCTTTTTTCAGTCCTGAATCAGTCAGTTGTTCCATACAAGGCTCTAACTATTGCTTCTTGAGCTTCGTGCAGGTTTCTCAGGAGATAGGTAAGATGGTCTTGTATTCCTATCTCTTTAAGAGTTGGTTATATTACATACAGTCAAAGGTTTTAGTGTACTCAATGAAACAGAGGTAGATGCTTCTCTGGAATTCCTATATTTTCTCTATGTTCCAGTGAATTTTGGCAATTTGATCTTTGGTTCTTCTGCCTTTTTCTAAACTGAGTTTGAACATCTGGAATTTCTCAGTTCACGTAATGATGAAGCCTAGCATGGAGGATTTTGAACATAACATTATTAGCATGGGAGGTGAGTGTAATTGTCCTGTGGTTTAAACATTCTTAGTACGGCCCTTCTTGGAAATTGGGATGAGGATTGGCCTTTTAAGTCCTGTGACTACTGCTGAGTTTTCCAAATTTGCTGACATATTGAATGCAGCACTTTGATAGCATCATCATTTAGGGTTTTAAATAGTTCTGCTGGAATTCCATCGTCTCCATTAGCTTTACTGAAAGTAGTACTTCCTAAGGCTCACTTAACTTCACACTCCAGAATGTCTGCCTCTGGGTCAGTGACAACACCATTGTGGTTATATGGGTCATGAAGACCTTTTTTCGTACAGTTCTTCTGTGTATTCTTTCCATCTCTTCTATATCTCTTCTTCTTCTATTATGTATTTACTCTTTCCATCCTTTATTGTGCTCATCTTTGAATAAAACATTCCTTTGATATTTCCAGTTTTCTTAAAGAGATCTCTAGTTTTTCCCACCACTACTCTAAATGATAGAAATCAGAAAGTGTTTGCTTGTAGGTAGGTATTGAGTAAAGGACAGAGGCAATGGAAATACCTTTATCTTGTTTTAAGCAATGATTTCCTGGGTGTATATACATTGTCAAAATTAATGAACTGAATCATTTTACTACATCAAAATTCTGATTAACCTTTTTGTGTCTTTCTAAACTTGTTTACATGACTGTATGACTGTTTCAAATATATACACACCAAAAATCCTTTTGCCATGTGTAAATTTGGCAACGTGATGAGTCCAAAAATCAATTAAAATTTATACTTTTATTATGTATTGAGTATTTTTGTTATTATACTTTTAAGATTTGAATTTTTCCACCTACAACTCCTATTTTCTTTCTACAGGTTGTTCATGCTGTTGCAAAAGATATAGAAACTTACAACAGTAAAAAAATATCCACCACACATTGAGCTGAACACCAAGGTATGTACATGTCACTATATGTAAATTATTCCTTAATGAAGGGAAGGGATTTTAAAGTTCTTCAATTATAAAGTTCTTCAGTATCAAGGTCAGGTGGTGGCTTGGTATGCTTTCAGTTCAGTTCAGTTGCTCAGTCGTGTCTGACTCTTTCCAACCTCATGAATCACAGGACACCAGGCCAACCTGTCCATCACCAACTCCCGGAGTTCACTCAGACTCACGTCCATCGAGTCAGTGATGCCATCTAGCCATGTCATCCTCAGTCGTCCCCTTCTCCTCCTGCCCCCAATCCCTCCTAGCATCAGAGTCTTTTCCAATGAGTCAACTCTTCGCATGAGGTGGTCAAAGTACTGGAGTTTCAGCTTTAGCATCATTCCTTCCAAAGAAATCGTAGGGCTGATCTCCTTCAGAATGGATTGGTTGGATCTCCTTGCAGTCCAAGGGACACTCAAGAGTCTTCTCCAACACCACAGTTCAAAAGCATCAATTCTTCAGCGCTCAGCCTTCACCCTCTTATTTCCTCAATCTCCCTAAACAACCTCAAATAAGCATTCAGTCTAAGCAATGAAATTGCTGTGTAAGTAAATAAGTGACAACTGTGTTTTCTATTCAAACACAATCTTTCTTGAAATTTCATAGCCCTACACTTCAGAAAGATTATCACCTTGTTGCATTTCTTACATGAAATTCTAGAGCTGTCATTATTCAGTTATTTGATTTATTCTGTAAACAATGTATCATGAGAAGCTATAAATGCCTATGCATATATCTGTCTTTCATTCTTCTTAATCACTACATAGGATTCCATTGATAATTCCCTATTGATGGACATTTAGATTGTTTCTAACTTTTCAAAATTATAGTTGGAGCAAGTTTATTAGTAATAGAGGAATATCTCTAAGGATATGGTACGATAGATTTTGATAGATTTTGCAAACTACTCTCCAAAATCTTTGCCAACCAGATAGACAATGCAAACAAACAAAACTTTCATTGCCCATTTAAATGTATATTTCTCTAATTATAATCTAAACTAAGCATATTTGAAAATCTAATGTTTTAACTAGTGACTACAGAGAAGAGATATGGGTAAGAAGAGAAATGGAGATAGAAATACAGACTTCAGCATTTGAGCCATCAATGAGTATTATTCACTTGGACAAGCACCAAACAAGAATCTTCCGAACTTGTCAAAACTAATTGTCAAAATCAGCCCAATTTTCACCAGGCTGTTGTATTTGAGTTTCTAATTCTTTGACAGCTTATTATGGCCTTGTCTGTCACTTTGATTGACAATATTTTCTTAATATGTATATTTTATTGAAGTATAATTGACTTACAGCATTTTAGGTGCACAGCGAAGTGATTCAATTATCAATATACATATTTAATATTTTTCAGATTATTTTCTATTATAGATTATTAGAAGACATTGACTATAGTTCCCTGTACTATACAGCAAACTTTTGTTGCTTGTTGTATTTCTATTTTTTTAATTAGAAATATAACATTCTATTCATACTAAATCAAACAAGTGTAATCAAAATGTCATAAATTTTGTAGTTAGACAAAACTGTTTTCTAAATATATATCTAATTTCTAACATGTTAGAAATATTTTAGAAAAAAATATATACATATATATTTATACATATCTATTAATACATATCTATTTATATACATGCAAAAAGTATTTTAGAAAATATATATGCATATGTATTATATATATTAGAAATTTAGATATATACACACAAAACTTTTCTATTGCATTTGATAAAGGCTTCAGAAAGAACATGAAAAAGAAAAGGAGAAATTGAAAAACATAAATTAAATGAAATTGGAGCACTGACTATGGAATAGAAAACGTGGAACAAACTACAATAAAAGTAAAAGACCAGTTGTTTTAAACATGGCTGCTCATTAGAAAAATATGTGGAGCTTTGGAGGGCAAAAGCATTTGTACTTTTTAAAAGTAATTCCAAGACTTGGTTGACTATTTTATTTCCCATGTTAGGGAAGATTTCAACTGTTATCTCTCCAAATATTTTCTCAGGTCCTTTCTCTCTTTCTTCTCCTTATGGGGCCCCTATAATGTGAATGTTGGTGTATTTAATGCTGTCCCAGAGGTCTCTCAGAATGTCTTCATTTTTTTTTTTTTCACTATTTTTCCTATATTCTGTTCTGGACTAGTGATGTCCACCTTTTTGTCCTCCAGGTCATTTATCCATTCTTTTGAATCAGCTATTCTGCTATTGATTCCTCTTAAAGTATTATTCATCTCTGTTTGTTCTTTAGTTCTTCTAGGTTTTGATAAGCATTTCTTGCATCTTCTCCACTGTTTTCCTGAGATGATGGATCAACTTCACTATCATTATTCTAAATTCTTTTTTCCAAAAGGTTGCCTATCTCCAAGTCATTTAGCTATTTTCTCTTGGGTTTTATCTTGTCCCTTCATCTGGTATACACTTTTCTGCTTTTTAATCCTATTAACTTTCTGTAATGAGGTTTTTGTTCTAGCTGATGTGGAATTGTTCTTGCTTCTTTAGTCTGCCTTATGATGGAGGATGCTAAAAGGCTTGTGTAAGTTTTCAATGGAAGGGACTGGTGCTGGGAAAAACTGGGTCTGGTGAGCAGGGCCTTGATCAGTAAAGCTTTAATCCAATTATCTGCTAATGGGCAGGATGTGCTCCCTCCCTGTTGTTAAGCCTGAGGTGACCCAGCTCTGGGGTCTATGGGCTCTATGGTAAGGTTAATAGTGACATCCATAAGGGCTTATACCAAAAGGGACCTTCCGGGAATGCTGCTGCCAGCACCCTCATCTCTATGGTGAGCATTTGCCAACCCACACCTCCACAGGAGAACCTCCAACACTAGCAGACAGTTTTTCTTCAGTCTTCTGTGGGGTCACTGCTCCTTTTCTCTGAGTATTTGTGAGTACAAAATTTTGTTTGTGCCCTCCAAGACTTGAGACTTTGTCTCCCCCCAATCCTGTGGAAGTCCTGTAATCAAATGCCACTAGACTTCAAGGTCAGAGTCCCTGAGAATCCAAGATTCCTAGGCCCTTTGTCAGATCCCCAGGCTGGAAAGCCTGACATGGGGTTCAGAACCTTCACAACAGTGGGAGAACTTCTTTTCTATTATTATTCTCTGATATGTGGGTCACCTATCCTGTGGGTATGGGATTGATTTCACCATGACTGTTCCCCTTTTACCATCTCACTGCCACTTCTTCTTTATCTTTGGATGTGGGATACCTTTTTATTTGGTGGGTTCCAGAGCACTCCTTTCAATGGATGCTCAACAGCTAGTTGTGATTTTGGTGCTCTCGCAGGAGGAGATCAGAGCAGATCTTCTACTCTACCATCTTGAACAAGAACTCTGTATACCAATGTTTCGTTACCTATTGAACTGTTCATGGACATTTAGGATGTTTCCTGTCTTGTCTGTTGCAAACAGTGCCACTATGAATGTAGAGGTGCATGTATTTTTTTGTTTTAATTATAGTTTTCTCTGAATATATGTCCAGGAGTGGGATTGTTGAATAATATGGTAACTCTATTTTTAGTTTTTTGGGAAACCACCATACTGTTTACCATAGTGGCTGCAATAATTTACATCCCCACTAACAGTGTCCTTCTCACTTTCTCAAGCATTTTTAGTTTGTAGACTTTTTAATGAGAGCCATTCTTATGACTGTGATGCAGTACCTCATTGAAGCTTTGATTTGTATTTCTCTGATAATTAGCTATCATGAGCTTCTCTTCATGTGCTGATAGGTGATCTATATGCCTTCTTTAGAGAAATGTTTATTTGTCTTCTGACCATTTCTGGACTGGGTTGTTTAATTTTGTTGTTATTGAGTTATCTGTGTTGTTTGTGTATTTTGGAATTTAAGCATTTGTCAACTGAATTGCTTGCAAATATTTTCACCAATTCTGTATGCTGACTTTTCATTTTGTTTATGATTTCCTTTGCTGTACAAAGGTTATAAGTCTGAGTAGGCCCCTTTTGTTTATTTATTTATTTAAAATTTTCATTACCTTGTGAGACTGGCTTAAGAAAACATCAGTATGATTTATGTCAGAGACTGTATTCCTTATATTCTGTTCTAAGAGTTTTATGGTGCCATGTCTTATATTTAAATGTTAAGCAATTTTCAGCTTAATTTTGTGTATGTTGTGGGTGGTGTAAAGATGGATTTACAAGTTGCTATCCAAACTCCCCAGAACCACTTGATGAAGATAATATCATTTTCCCATTGTCTATTATTGCCTCCTGTGTCTAAGATTAATTGACTGTAGGAATGCATGTTTATTTCCTGGCCTTCTGTTTTATTACTTTGATTCATATGTCTGTTTTGGTGCCAATGCTGTGTTTACTGTAGCTTTTTTCAAATGTACATTGAGCATTCTCTAGAAATGATCACATATCAGAGCACAAAATAACTCTCAAAAGATTTAAAAGGCTAGAAACTATTTCAAGCTTCTTTTTTTTTTTAACCACAATGACATGAAACTAGAAATCCATAAAAAAATATATGAGGAAAAAAAAAAGATTACTTTGGTACTAAACAACATAGTACTAAAATAAATGGGTCCATGATAAAAGAGGAAATTGAAAAGAAATTTTGAGATGACAATGAAAACACAACCGTACAAAATCTATGAGATGCAGTAAAAGTAGTTGCTAGAGGAAAGTTAAAATAATACAAGCCTCTTCCAAAAACCAGAAATATCTCAAATGAAAGCAAAACAAAACCAACAAACAAAACCCTAACCTATCAACTACTGGGTTGCCCAAAGTTTCTTTAGGTTTTTAAGTAAAAATAAAAGGAACAGCTTTCTTCTTTGCCAACAACTTATTGAATAGTGTATCTACCATTATGTTGCACTACTTCTTTCCTTTTTTCAGGCAACTTCAAAATTCCATCCTCCCCAATTTTTTTTTTTTTTTTAATCATTTTTGAGCAAAGAACAGTTCCAGGTGCCTTTTGCAATCTTCTAAGGAATGGAATTTTTTTTCTACGAAGAGAATTTTGTAAAGATTGAAATAAATGGACATCCAAAGTTGCAATGTCTGGTGAATATGGCAGATGAATCAGAACCTCTCAGTCAAATTGTAACAGTTTTTACCTGGTTATCAAAGCAGTATGTGGTCTTGCATTATCCTGATGGAAGGTTGTGTATTTTTTGCTGCCTAATTCCAAATGGTTTTCACTGAGTGCTGCTTTCAGGTGGTCTAATTGGGAGCAGTACTTTTATTTTATTTTATTTTATTTTATTTGAGATCAGAAGCTGAAATATATATATTTTTTGTTGTTTTTTTTTTGTATTTATTTATTTTTTTACACGAACTCCCAAACATGAACCCCCCTCCCACCTCCCACCCCACATCATCTCTCCAGATCATCCCCATACACCAGCCCCAAACATCCTGCATCCTGCATTGAACATAGACTGGCAATTCATTTCTTACATGATAGTATACATATTTCAATGCTATTCTCCCAAATCATCCCACCCTCTCCCTCTCCCTCTCCCTCTCCTTCTCCCTCAGAGTCCATAAGTCCGCTCTACACATCTGTATCTCTTTTGTTGTCTTGCATACAGGGTCCTCATTACCATCTTTCTAAATTCCATATATATGTGTTAGTATACTGTATTGGTGTTTTTCTTTCTGGCTTACTTCACTCTGTATAATTGGTTCCAGTTTCATCCATCTTATTAGAACTGATTCAAATACTTTTAGAATTAGTTGTTTGGTTTTCCAGAAGGAGCTCATAATTAGAGTACTCCCTTCCAATTCCACCATATACACAACATCACTTTCTTTGGATGAAAACACCTTTGGTGTGGTTGGTAGTGGTTCATTTCTCTTGTCCTATGATTATTTTCATTCCACATTATTGTTCAGTATCTACTTTCATTGCCTATCACACTTTGTTTTAACAATGGAACATTTATTTACGTTTAAACAGTGAATTGCATGCAGAAATACGGTCAAGGTTTTTTTCACTTAACTTATGTGGAATCCAAACAACAAAGCAATGAACATATCCAAGCTAGTGAAAATTATTTTCAACACTTGACTTGGATATTTTGAGTATGCTGGATATCTCTCACGTGGTACAAAATTAATTGCTTTCGATTAATGTCCCAGTTTGATCTCTATCAACTTCAATTGGTCTACTTGACCATGGAGCATTGTTTAGTGAGAAATTTCCAGCACAAAACTTCACAAACCACTTTTGATACGTTCAATCAGTCACAGTACCTTCTTTATAAATACATAAATCTTTTTTTTTTTGCATTTCAGTTACATTTTTACCTTTCTTCAAATAATAAAGCATAATATGTTGAAAATGCTACTTTTTCTTTTGTCTTCAACATTATAATAGCTACACAAAAATTCACTAATTTTTATGTCTTTTCAATACGTACTGATATGATAGCTGTCACAACACAATCTAACAATTTTTTATATGAAGTTAAAGAAAACTATGCACCACTAGAGCTATCTTATGAGAAAAACAAAATGAACCTTTTGGCCAAAACAATAAAATAACAAGGAAAAGAGCAAACAAAAATCTAAAGTCAGCAGAAGGAAGGAAAATAATAAAGATTAAAGAAAAATAAAATAGGGATTAAAAAAACAGAAAAAAATACAAGAAAAATTGCTTCTTTGAAAAGAGAAAAAAAAAAGGCAAATTCTGCATGGGCTCACAAAGAAGAAAAGAGAGAAAACACAAATAAACAAAATGAGAACTGAAAGAGGAGAAATTACAATTGATATTGCAGAAATACAAGTAAATAAATGAGAGAATACTATGAACAATTATATGCTAATAAAATAGACAACATAGACATGGACAAATATCTATAAACATACAGTTCATCAAAAATGAATCTAGAAAAATAGACAATTTGAATAAACCAATCATCAGAATTGAAATAGAGTCTGTAATTAAAAAAAAAATCACTGTGAGCAAAAGTCCAGGACCAGAAGTCTTCACTGGGGAATTATATGAAAGACACAAAGAAGAAATTATACCAATTCTTTTCAAAGTCTTCCAAAAGATTGAAGAGAAAGGAGCACTCCCAAAGTCATTCTGTGAAGCCACCATTACCCTGATATCAAAACCAGACAAATACAACACCATAAAAAATTACAGGCCAACACCTCTGCTGAATATAGATGCAGAAATTCTCAATAAAATATTATAAAATGAAATCACACACATATAAAAAAGATCACACAACATGACAAAGTTGGATTCATCCCAAAGTCACAAAGGTGGTTCAACATATGCATATCAATCAATGTGATACACCACATCAAGAAATGTGTCTCCTGCACTGTAGGCAGGCATTTTACCACCTGAGCCGCCAGGGAAGTCCCACATCAAGAAAAGAAAATGTAAAAACCACATGATCATCTCATTAGATACAGAAAAAAGCACCTGAGAAAGTTAAACATGCATTTTTGATAAAATATTCTTATGAAAGTGGGTATAGAGAAAACATGTATCACATAATAAAAGCTATTTATGATAAATTCACAGCCAACATAACAGTGAAAAGCTGAAAATCTTCCTACTGAAATCTGAAACAAGACAAGGATGCCCCTTCTTACCACTTCTATTCAACATAGTACTGGAAGTCCTAGCCACAACAGTCAGAAAAGAAAAAAAATAAAAGCATCCGAAATGGAAGATAAGAAGTAAAATTGTCATCATATGCAGATTGTGTTGTGCTGTGCTTAGCCACTCAGTCTTGTCTGACTCTTTGTGATCTTTTAGCCTGCCAAGCTCCTTTGTCCATGGGAATTCTCCAGGCAGGAACACTGGAGTGGGTTGTTATGCCCTCCTCCAGGGAAGCTTCCCAACCCAGGAAATGAACCCAGGTCTTCTGCATTGCAGAAGGATTCTTTACCATCTGAGCCACCAGGGAAGCCCATATGCAGATTACATGATACTATATGTAGCAAACCCTTAAGAATCCACACAAAAACTATTGGAACTGATAAATTGGGCAAAGTAGCACGATTCAAGACTAACATACAAAGATCAATTGCATTTCTGTATACTAAAAATGAAGTATAAGGAAAAGTAAAAAAAAAAAAAAATTCCCTGTTAAAATCACGTTAAAACAAGCAAACAAAAAAACTCAAAAAAGCATAGGTGGGAGGGGGGTTCAGGATTGGGAACAGTGTACACCCATGGCAGATTCATGTTGATGTATGGCAAAACCAATACAGTACTATAAAGTAAAATAAATTTAAAAAAAACATACTTATCAATAAGCCTGACCAAGGAGGTGATGAAATTCCAGGTGAGCCATTTAAATTCCTAAATGATGATTCTGTTAAAGTGCTGCACTCATATGTCAGCAAATATGGAAAATTCATTAGTGGCCACAGGACTGGAAAAGGTCAATTTTCATTGCAATCTCAAAGAAAGACAATGCTAAAGAATGTTCAAACTACTGTACAGTTGCACTCATTTCACATGCTAGCAAGGTAATACTCAAAATCGTTCAAGCTAGGCTTTATCAGTATGTGAACCAAGAACTTCCAGATATAAAGCTGGATTTTAAAAAGGCTGAGGAACCAGTGATCAAATTGCCAACATCCTTTGCATTATAGAAAAAGCAAGGGAATTCCAGAAAAACATCTGCTTCCACTTCATTGTCTATGCTAAAGCCTTTGACTGTGTGGATCACAACAAATTGTGAAAAATTTTTAAAGAGATGGGAATACTAGACCACCTTACTTGTCTCCTGAGAAACCTGTATGCTGGTCAAGAAGCAACAGTTAGAAGCGGACATGGAACAATGAACTGGTACAAATGTGGTATCAGAGTACACCAAAGTTGTATACTGTCAGCCTGCAAGTGAAAGCAGAGAGTGAAAAATCTGGCTTAAAACTCAATATTCCAAAAACTAAGATCATGACATCTGGTTTCATCACTTCATGGCAAACAGAAGGGGAAAAAGTGGAAACAATGATAGATTTATTTTCTTGAGCTCCAAAATCAGTGTGGACAGTGAGAGCCCTCTTGAAATGAATACGCTTGCTCCTTGGAAGAAAAGCTATAGTGAACCTAGACAGCGTATTAAAATGCAGAGCCATCTCTTTGTCAACAAAAGTCCATATGGTCAAAGCTATTGTTTTTCCAGTAGTCATGTATGGTTGTGAGAGTTGGATCATATAGAAGGCTAAAGAATTGATGCTTTTGAACTGTGGTGCAGTAGACTCATGAGAGTCCCTAGACAGCAAGGAGATCCAACTAGTCAGTCCTAAAGGAAATCAACTGAATATTCATCAGGAGGACTGATGTTTAAGCTGAGGCTGGAACACTTTGGACGCTGGATCAAAGAGCTGACTCAATGGAGAGGATAAGATGGTTGGATGGCATCGCTGACTCAATGGACATTAATTTAAGCAAATTCCAGGAGATACTGAAGGACAGGGGAGTCTGGCATGCTGCAGTCCATGGGGTCACAAAGAGTCAGCCAGGACTTAGCAACTGAAAAGTGAAAACAAGGAGATGAAAGACACACTGAGAACTATAAAATATTTATAAATAAACTTGAAACTGATTTAAAAAAACTAAAAACACCCCATCCTGTTGTATTAGAAGAATTAATATTTTTTAAATGGCCATACTTCTCAAATTATTCTACAGATTTAATGCAATCCATAACAAATTATCAGGGGCTTCTCGGGTGGCATTAGAGGTAAATGACATGCCTGCCAATGCAGGGGATGTAAGAGACATGGGTTTAATCCCTGGGTAGGAAGGTCGCCTGGAGGAGGGCATGGCAATGGACTCCAGTATTCTTGCCTGGAAAATCCCATGGACCGAGAAGTCTGACGGGCTACAGTCCATAGGTTTGCACAGAGTCAGACACTACTGAGGTGACTTCTCATGCACATATCAAATTATCGGTGACATTTCTAACAGAACTAGAACAAATAATCCTAAAATGTATATGGAGCTATAAAAAACCCAAATTGACCAAAGTAATCTTGAGGAAAAAAAAAAAAACAGACTTAGGCAATACTAAAAGCTCAGTAGGGCTTCACAGGTGAGTCAGTGGTAAAGAATCCACCTACAAAGCAGGAGACATGGGTTCAATCCCTGGATAGGGAAGATCTCTTAAAGAAGGAAATGTCAACCCACCTCACTATTCCTGCCTGGGATATCCCATGGACAGAGGAGACTGGAAGACTACAGTCCATGGGGTCACAAAAGAGTCAGACACGACATAGTGACTAAACAACAACAAAAAACTCAGTAATTAGCCCATTTTTAAACACAGATGACAGTGATGATAATGAAGATATATGTTTGTATATTATGTGTCTTCTTTCAGGAGACTTTTTGCATCAGGATACATTCTACAACTATATTAATAATAATATAAAAATTAATTATGATTTCATTTGTCACTTGTCTTTATTCTGACTCTAATTTTACTTGGTTTGAATTTAAATTCCTAGATCACTGTAGATGTGTATTTTCTGGAACAGTTTTTTACCCTAACATGTAAATGGTGATTTGTCTCATCGTTTGTCTCATCTCCTCTGTTCATGGGATTTCCCTACATTTCTCCTGGAGTAGGGTGGCATTTCCTTCTCCAGGCGTTCTTCTCGACCCAGGAATTGAACCCTTGTTTACTGCATTGGCAGGTGGGTTCTTTAACACTGAGCCACCAGTGAAGCCCGTCTCATCCTAGAATACTTAAGATATGATTTATTTTCCCTAAAATTTTGTATAAGTTGCTCAGTTGTCTTTCCTAGACAAAAAATAAATAGATAAATTAATGTTTGTATAATTATTAACTGGTTATAGGATAGAGTGCTCTTACAACCTGCCCATACATTTATTCAATTCAGTACAGTCGCTCAGTCATGTCTGACTCTGTGACCGCATGAACCACAGCTCGTTAGGCCACTCTGTCCATCACCAACTCCTGGGGTTTACCCAAACTCATGTCCATTGAGTCCATGATGCCATCCAACCATCTCATACTCTGTCGTTCCCTTCTCCTCCTGCCCTAAATCTTTCCCAGCATCAGGGTCTTTTCAAATGAGTCAGCTCTTTGCATCAGGTGACCAAAGTATTGGAGTTTCAGTTTCAATATCAGCCCTTCCAATGAACACTCAGGACTTATTGCCTTTAGGATGGACTGGTTGNCAGCATCAGGGTCTTTTCAAATGAGTCAGCTCTTTGCATCAGGTGACCAAAGTATTGGAGTTTCAGTTTCAATATCAGCCCTTCCAATGAACACTCAGGACTTATTGCCTTTAGGATGGACTGGTTGGATCTCCTTGCAGTCCAAGGGACTCTTAAGAGTTTACTCCAACACGACAATTCTTTGGTGCTCAGCTTTCTTTATAGTCCAACTTTCACATCCAGACATGACTACATACATTTATATGTTGCACAAATTTAGATTTATACCATTAATATATGATAACATATGCCTCATTGCACCCTAATTGACATTGATTTAGGGGGAGTCATTTTTGAATTTTTCAGTTTTTCAACAATTATTATTAATTTTTAAAACTTCTTTGGTCAATTTTAATAATTTACATTTCCCATAAAACTATATATTCCATCAAGAATATATATTTTGTTAACATAATTCTCTATGCATAGAGCTTCCCAGGTGGTACTAGTGGTAAAGAACATGGCTGCTAATATAGGAGACTTAAGAGAGGCAGGTTTGATTCCTGGGTCAGGAAGAAGCCCTGGAGGAGTGTATGGCAACCCACTCCAGTAATCTTGCCTGGAGAATCCTATGGGCAGAGGAGCCTGGAAGTCTATAGTCCATAGGGTAGCAAAGAGTATGCATAATTCCCTAATAATTTACATGATCTCCCTCACATTTGTGGTTATAACCACTTCTCATTATTCTTTTTGTGAATTTGCTCTCTTTTTTGAACAGACTTTTCTTTAATGCAATGATAGAGGTGTATTGATATACAGCACACTGACTTTTTAAGGTTTTATAACAACAAATAGACTTTAGTTTTAGAGTAATTTATGGTTCACAGAAAATTAAATGCAAGTTACAGAAATTTCACATACCCTTCCTGCCCTACTTATGCATAACTTTCTGGCTTATTAACGCTACACATCAGAGTGATAAATCTTTTTATAATTAGGACAGGTCATGGTGGAGAGGTCTGACAGAAGGCAGACCACTGGAAAAGGGAATGGCAAACCATGTCAGCATTCCTGCTTTGAGAACCCCATGAACAATATGAAAAGGCAAAAAGATAGGACACTGAAAGATGAACTCCCCAGGTCGGTAGGTGCCCAATATGATATTGGAGATCAGTGGAGAAATAACTTAAGAAAGAATGAAGGGATGGTGCCAAGGCAAAAACAACACCCAGTTGTGGATGTGACTGGTGATAGAAGCAATGTCTGATGCTGTAAAGGACTCTTGAGAGTCCCTTGGACTGCAAGGAGATCCAACCAGTCCATCCTAAAAGAGATCAGTCCTGGGTGTTCATTGGAAGGACTGATGTTGAAGCTGAAACTCCATTACTTTGGCTACCTGATGCGAAGAGCTGACTCATTTGAAAAGATCCTTATGCTGGGAAAGATTGAGGGCAGGAGGAGAAGAGGACGACAGAGGATGAGATGGTTGGATGAAATCACCGACTCAGTGGACATGGGTTTGGGTGGGCTCTGGGAGTTGGCGATGGACAAGGAGGCCTGGTGTGCTGTGGTTCATGGGTTCTCAAAGAGTCGGACACGACTGAGTGACTGAACTGAACTGAACAATATATTGACACATTATTATCACTCAAAGTTCTTTGTTTGCATTAAGGTTTATTTGCTGTATACTACGCGCATTTGGTCAAATATATAGTGACCTGCATCAACTATTATAATATCAGAT
This sequence comes from Oreotragus oreotragus, assembly GCA_006410675.1. Classification (NCBI taxonomy): domain Eukaryota; kingdom Metazoa; phylum Chordata; class Mammalia; order Artiodactyla; family Bovidae; genus Oreotragus; species Oreotragus oreotragus. The sequence goes on from SJYX01012151.1 coordinate 408,132, forward strand.
AGAGTAGTCGCTCTGCCCCCTGGTATCTTCTGTGTCCTATCTATTCATTTCTCTCCTAACCTTTGGGAACCACTGATATTTTATTGTCTTCCTAGTTGTTCCTTTATTGAATGTTACTGTATTGGGATTATACACTGTAGCCTTTTCAGATAGGCTTCTTTCACTTGGCAATACTAATTCAAGTTTCCTTCATTTCTTTTCACATTTGATAAGTCATTTCTTTTTAAAAATGAATAATCTTTCATTGTCTGTGTTAACACAGTTTACTTATTAACCTACTAAATGCCATGTTGGTTCTTTCAGGTTTGGGGAATTATAAATAAAGCTGCCATAAACATCTGTGTGAGGGTTTTTATGTGGATGTAGGACTTTAACACCTTTATGTAAGTATTAAAGAGCACAACTGCTAGATTATATGATAAGAGTAAGTTTAACTTTGTGGGAAACTGACAAACTGTCTTCCAAAGCTGTGTCATTTTGCATGTCCAAAGGAAAGAATGAGAGTTCCTGTTGCTCCACATCCTCATTAACATTTGGTATTATGAATGTTCTGTATTTTGGAAATTTTAATATGTGTGTAGAGGTATCTTATAGTCCTAATTTGTATTTCCATGAAGATATATAATATTAAGCATCTTTTCGGATATTTAATTGCCATACATATATCTTCTGTGGTGAGGTGACTGTTAAGGTCTGTGACTCATTTTTTAATCAAAATATTTTCTTTGTATATTTTGGGTAACAGTTCTTTATCAGGTAGGTATTCTTGTCTCCAAATATTGTCTCCCAGTCTGCAGTATGTCTTCTAATTCTCTTGATAGTCTTTCATGAAACAGAAGGTTTTAATTTTAATAAAGTCCAGCTGATCAACTATTTCTCTCATGAATTATGCCTTTGGTGTAGTAGATAAATATTTGTCTACGAGGGAAGGGAAGGGGAAGCAAAGAAGGAAGGAAATTTTTATTTTTTAATTTTTTAATATATATTTATTTATTTTAATTGGAGGTTACTTACTTTAAAATATTGTATTGGTTTTGCCATATATCAACATGAATCCACCACAGGGGTACACGTGTTCCCCATCCTGAAACCCCCATTCCACCTCCTTCCCTGTACCATCCCTCTGGGTCATCCCAGTGCACCAGCCTCAAGCATTCTGTATCCTGCATCGAACACAGACTGGTGATTCATTTCATATATGATATTATACATGTTTCAATGCCATTCTCCCTAATCATCCCACCCTCTCTCTCTCACACAGAGTCCAAAAGACGGTTCTTTACATCTGTGTCTCTTTTGCTGTCTCGCATAAAGGGTTATTATTACCATCTTTTAAAATTCTATATGTATGCGTTAGTATACTATATTGATGTTTTTTCTTTCTGGCTTACTTCACTCTGTAAAATAAGCTCCAGTTTCATCCACCTCATTAGAATGGATTCAAATGTATTATTTTTAATGGCTAAGTAATACTCCATTGTGTATATGTACCACAGCTTTCTTATCCATTCGTCTGCTGATGGACATCTAGGTTGCTTCCATGTCCTGGCTATTATAAACAGTGCTGTGATGAACACTGGGGTACACGTTTCTCTTTCAGTTCTGGTTTCCTCAGTGTGTATTCCCAGCAGCAAGATTGCTGGGTCATATGGCAGTTCTATTTCCAGTTTTTTTTTTTTTTTTTTTTTTTAAGGAATATCCACACTGTTCTCCATAGTGGCTGTACTAGTTTGCGTTCCCACCAACAGTATAAGAAGGTTCCCTTTTCTCCACACTCTCTCCAGCTTTTATTGCTTGTAGACTTTTGGATCGCAGCCATTCTGACTGGTGTGAAATGGTATCTCATTGCGGTGTTGATTTGCGTTTTTCTGATAATGAGTGATGTTGAGCATCTTTTCATGTGTTTGTTAGCCATCTGTATGTCTTCTTTGGAGAAATGTCTGTTTAGTTCTTTGGCCCATTTTTTTAATTGGGTCGTTTACTTTCTGGAATTGAGCTGCAGGCGTTGCTTATAAACTTTTGAGATTAGTTCTTTGTCAGTTGCTTCATTTGCTATTACTTTATTCCATTCTGAAGGCTGTCTTCTCACCTGGCTTAGAGTTTCCATTTTTGTTCAGAAGCTTTTAATTTTAATTAGGTCCCATGTTTATTTTTGCTTTTGTTTCCAATATTCTGGGAGGTGGATCATAGAAGATCCTGCTGTGATTTATGTCAGAGAGTGTTTTGCCTATGTGCTCCTCTAGGAGTTTTATAGTTTCTGGTCTTACATTTAGATCTTTAATCCATTTTGAGTTAATTTTTGTGTATAGTGTTAGAAGTGTTTTAGTTTCATTCTTTTACAAGTGGTCGACCAGTTTTCCCAGCAACACTTGTCAAAGAGATTGTCTTTTATCCATTTTATATTCTTTCCCAGAAACACTTGTCAAAGAGATTGTCTTTTATCCATTGTATATTCTTGCCTCCTTTGTCAAAGATAAGGTGTCCATAGGTGCATTGATTTAGCTCTGGGCTTTCTATTTTCTCCCACTGATCTGTATTTCTGTCTTTGTGCCAGTACCTTACTGTCTTGATGACTGTGGCTTTGTAGTAGAGCCTGAAGTCAGGCAGGTTGATTCCTACAGTTCCATTCTTCTTTCTCAAGATTGTTTTAGCTATTCAAGGTTTTTTAGTGCATCTTGACTTCAAACTTTGCTTACCTCCACTTTAAAATATCCTGACTAGAGGGGGAAAGGTCATATCCTTAAGTACTCCCAAAATAAGTCCATACTGCTGTGTATCCACGTTTATTTGTGTCACTTAACTGCTGTTCATCAAGTAAAAAATCTTATATTTTAAGGTTTAGTTTCTAGTAAAAGGGATATGATAGTATTATTAAATGTCCCTAATCAAAGACCATGCAAATGAATACCTTAACTCTATAGAAATCCCTGAAGTTCTTTAGGGCTTCATAGATTTGTGTTCATCTATTATAACACCTCAGTAATATGTGTAAGGACACCTGAATTAATTTTTCAAATGTTTTACCAAACTAAGTAGGGAACCAGTTGTCTTTGGCATTCTTTTTTTTTTTCCCTGCTGAGTTGGGATTTTATTTCATTTTAATATAAATTTATTTATTTTAATTGGAGGTGAATTACTTTACAATATTGTATTGGTTTTGCCATACATCAACATGAATCCGCCACAGGTATATACATGTTCCCCATCCTGAACCCCCCTCCCTCCTCCCTCTCTCCTTTCTTGTTTGGTCCTATAATTCCTTCTTTTCATACTTGTCTTAAAACATTGACTTTTGCCTCATTTTCTTCCTCCAACTCTTCTAGGAGGAAGCAAAATTTCCTGTCCCATAGTTGTTTTTTGTCCAGTACCCAGATCTGATCCAGAAAATAAGGACATAAAGGTGCAATATGAGACTATCCCAGCCAATTTTTAGGGCCACATACCTCATTATACCATGTCACTAATTTATTCAAATCTTTGCTTAATTTTACCTTTGTAGGTTAAGACAACAGTTTTCCTAAGTTTGGCTTAGAAACCAAGGTTTGCTTATTCTGGTTTAGTCATTAGTTACATCACTGTTTAAATGATAGTGGTGAGAGGAAAGATTTTTTAGAGACTCATTCATTTTTCTATCCCTTACATAATTTATTAAAATATTTTGCATGTGAAAGGAATAATAATGTTCAATAAATTGAATTGAACTTCTTTGTTTGATAAGCTTCAAACATAGCATAGCTTAGTGTCAGTCTCACTAGTGATACACAACACTAACAAAGTGAGAAGCACATATAATAAATGCATGAACAATCAGAGACAGAAGATGGCATATCCAATTGGGAGAAGACAGATTAACAAACACTTAAAGAAGAAAGTAATCAAGTAATCTTTTCAGCACTGATATTTGAACACTCTTCAGTAGAAACTGTAGAATGTTAAAGATGGAAGATAACTTAGTCCAGTCTTTTCATTTGCACACTTGAAATTTTATGTCCAGTAATGAAAGTGATCAGCAAAAAAATCACCTAGAGACCCTTACACTAAATGCAACATGACACAAAATATGTCACACTTTTAGAAACAAAAGTTATGCCATATAGTCATTCAGAGCCATTTCATATATATTCACAGGCTAGTTCACAAGCTTGAGTTTGGAGAGCTTGTCCCATGGATGATACATGTTAAATCTGTTGTCATCTTCCCATTTGCTCACCTCAGGTGCTACGTTAGGAGACAAAGACTTGGAAACTTCTTGTTGTTTTTCCTTTCTGCCTAGAGAATTGTGAGCTTGTCCTGCCAAGCTCCTGGTTGGAGCACAGTGAATCAATGGAATTGCAGTATTTCTATTTAGATAGTTATATGGTAGACTTCTGGGCTTCCCTGGTGGCTCAGATGGAAAAGAATCTGCCTGCCATGCAGAAGACCTGGGCTCTATCTCTGGCTCAGGAAGATCCCCTGGAGTAGAGAATGTCAACTCACTCCAATAATCTTGCCTGGAGAATACCATGCATAGAGGAGCTTGGTGGCCTAAGTCCATAGGGTCACAGAGTCAGACACGACTGAGAGACTAATAACACACACAACACATTATTGTACACTGCTAACATTCTTTGTCTACTTCCATTCACTAGTTAATATGTATCCCCAAAGTACCAGAACATGATATGTTTTAGAATCCTTAGAATCTTTCTCATTTTTAATCACAGATTAGAAACATCTTAAATGTCATCAAGTAAATCTCTCCTTTCTAGCTCTCCCACCTGCCAAATGTTAGAATATTCTCTACTATATTTGTCAGATGATAGTGTTGGTGATGTGGGTAGGATAACTGATTACTCTGGAACATTATCTTTATTTTAAGTTATTCTTTCTCTCATTTCTTTTGTCTTCAGAATTATTTCAAGCCCCATAGTACCTGAATATTACATCTTAGAAAATGTCAGGCCACTGAGAAGGGTCACGTAAATTTACTTCCACATTCTCTATATATTTTGATGATTTTGGTTATCCTTCACTTGTTAATGTCAAGTTATCCTTCACTTGTTAATGTCAAGCCCCTAAGTGAGTCTATAACCTACAATACTCTTAGAGTCATAATTATTGAAACTATTCAGATATTAGACATCTAGAAGTCATGCAAGCTCCCAAAATAGCTAATATTTCTCTCATCCTGTATATATCATAAGTTATATTGGCATAAAGATCATATAATAGCAGCAGCAACTCATGAATAATGATCATTTTAGGAGAAGCAAATAGGCCTTTAGGAATAATCCAAGACTGTATACTACAAACTTTATTAAAGCACATAAAGGACACAACTGCTTCTTCAGTTATTAGAATATTTCAATATCATCAACTGGTCATGGACCAAATAGACATTTGTTTAAATCATAACAGCATGCAAACTAAGTTTTTCGTATAATGGTATTAAACAAAACCCCCAAATATATAACATGATGGTGGTTCTACTATAGAGACTGCCCTGGAAATGTAACCTTAATTAAAATAAAATATTAAATGCCTAAAAGTTCACCAGTCATTGTATACATTTAAAAATATATTATTCACTTTCAACTCTTAGATTGCTTTATATTATATCCCTTGGGTTTTTCTTGGGAACAATCCTGTTTAGGAATTCTAGTTGCTTAGAATATATTCAAAAGATGGAAAGAGTCATAAGAAATTCTCTTGTCTGGTCTTCTGCATTGAAGCAGGCAAGGTTTGACCAAGACGTCTGTTCTGATTGGTCTTGACAGTTTAACTCTAGATCACCAAGAATGACTAAATGAACTATCATATAAAGACATTAACTATATTCTAAGGAGATTTAGTTGTATCTTGGTATTATATGCACCACTAGGTACTTAAATTACCTTATTTAATTCTTATTATAACTTATGGTATAAGTACAACTATTATATTCGTTTTTCAAAGACAGAAAACAATGATTGAAGAGGTTAAACATTACACAAAATCACAAATCAGCAAAATCAAGATTCAAACCTATGTCTGCCTCCAAAGCTCATTTTACTATGTATATCTTATTTTTGCTTCCTTATCCAGAATGACCAAAGAGTATTTTACTGGATTGTAGAGTAGGGATAAGAATAATTGCAAAACTGAACCAGTTTCTTTGGGCATTCCATAAGATCAGCTGAGCAACCAAAGCCATTTAATTATAAGTCTTTCAGGTTATTTGCCTTAATAGAACATCCTAGTTCCAGTTTGAATCTCGAGTTTTGGCTGGATCAAATACTTATTATGATTCCATTTTAGTAATATGAACAAATATTGAATAGGTTCTCATAATATAATTTTCATATCCATCAGTTCAGTCAGTTCACTCAGTCATGTCTGACTTTTTGTGAACCCATTAATCGCAGCAGGCCAGGCCTCCTTGTCCATCACCAACTCCCTGAGTTTACTCAAACTCATGTCCAGTGAGTCAGTGATGCCATCCATTCATCTCATCCTCTGTCATCTCTTCTTCTTGTACCCCCAATTCCTCCCAGCATTAGGGTCTTTTCCACTGAGTCAACTCTTTACATTAAGTGGCCAAAGTATTGGAGTTTCAGCTTTAGCATCAGATCTTCCATGAACATCCAAGACTGATCTCCTTTAGAATGGACTGGTTGGATCTCCTTGCAGTCCAATGGACTCTCAAGAGTCTTCTCCAGCACCATAGTTCAAAAGCATCAATTCTTCGGTGCTCAGCTTTCTTCACAGTCCAACTCTCACATCCATACATGACCAAAGGAAAAACCATAGCCTTGACTAGATGGACCTTTGTTGGCAAAATAATGTCTCTGCTTTTGAATATGCTATCTAGGTTGGTCATAACTTTTCTTCCAAGAAGTAAGTGTCTTTTAATTTCATGCCTGTAGTCACCATCTGCAGTGATTTTGGAGCCCCCCAAAATAAAGTCTGACAGTGTTTCCACTGTTTTTCCATCTATTTCCCATGAAATGATGAGACCAGATGCCATGATCTTAGTTTTCTGAATGTTGAGTTTAAGCCAACTTTTTCACTCTCCTCTTTCACTTTCATCAAGAACTTTTTAATTCCTCGTCACTTTCTGCCATAAGGGTGGTGTCATCTGCATATCTGAGGTTATTGATGTTTCTCCCAGCAATCTTGATTCCAGCTTGTGCTTCTTCCAGCCCAGTGTTTCTCATGATATACTCTGCATATAAGTTAAATAAGCAGGGTGACAATATACAGCTTTGACGTACTCCTTCTCCTATTTGGAACCAGTCTGTTGTTCCATGTCCAGTTCTAACTGTTGCTTCCTGACTTGAATATAGGTATCTCAAGAGGCAGGTCAAGTGGTCTGGTATTCCCATATCTTTCAGAATTTTCCACAGTTTATTGTGATCCACACAGTCAAAGGCTTTGGCATAATCAATAAAGTAGAAATAAATGTTTTTCTGGAACTCTTTTGCTTTTTCCATGATCCAGCAGATGTTGGCAATTTTATCTCTGGTTCGTCTACTTTTTCTAAAACCAGCTTGAACATCTGGAATTCACTATTCAGATATTGCTGTAGCCTGGCTTGGAGAATTTTGAGCATTACTATACTAGTGTGTGAAATGAGTGAAATTGTTCAGTCGTTTGAGCATTCTTTGGCATTGCCTTTCTTTGGGATTGGAATTAAGACTGACCTTTTTCAGTCCTGTGGCCACTGTTGAGTTTTCCAAATTTGCTGGCAGATTGAGTGCAGCACTATAACAGCATCATCTTTCAGGAATTGAAATAGCTCAACTGGAATTCCATCACCTCCACTAACTTTGTTTGTAGTGACCAGTAATGCTGAAGAAGCTGAAGCTGAATGGTTTTATGAAGACCTACAAGACCTTGTAGAACTAACACCCAAAAAAGATGTCCTTTTCATTGTAGGGGACTGGAATGCTAAAGTAGGAAGTCAAGAAACACCTGGAGTAACAGGAAAATTTTGGCCTTGGAATGCAGAATAAAGCAGGGCAAAGACTAATAGAGTTTTGCCAAGAAAATGCACTGGTCATAGCAAACACCCTCTTCCAGCAACACAAGAGAAGACTCTACAAATGGACATCACCAGATGGTCAACACCAAAATCAGATTGATTATATTCCTTGCAGCCAAAGATGGAGAAGCTCTATACAGTCAACAAAAACAAGACCAGGAGCTGACTGTGGCTTAGATCATGGACTCCTTATTACCAAATTCAGACTCAAATTGAAGAAAGTAGGGAAAACCACTAGACCATTCAGTTATGACCTAAATGAAGTCCCTTATGATTATACAGTGGAAGTGAGAAATAGATTTAAGGGCCTAGATCTGATAGATAGAGTTCCTGATGAACTATGGAATGAGGTTCATGACATTGTACAGGAGACAGGGATCAAGACCATCCCCATGGAAAAGAAATGCAAAAAAGCAAAATGGCTGTCCGGGGAGGCCTTACAAATAGCAGTGAAAAGAAGAGAGGCGAAAAGCAAAGGAGAAAAGCATCTGAATGCAGAGTTTTGAGGATAGCAAGAAGAGATAAGAAAGCCTTTTTCAGTGATCAATGCAAAGAAATAGAAGAAAAGATTAGAATAGGAAAGGCTAGAGATCTCCTCAGGAAAATTAGAGATACCAAGAGAACATTTCATGCAAAGATGGGCTCGATAAAGGA
>SJYX01012151.1:419324-448965 GCA_006410675.1 Oreotragus oreotragus
GGGAGATGGTGATGAACACGGAGGCCTGGCATGCTGCGATTCATGGGGTCGCAAAGAGTTGGATATGACTGAGCGACTGAACTGAACTGAACTGATGCTTTCTAAGGCCCACTTGACTTCACTTCACATTCCAGGATGTCTGGCTCTAGGTGAGTGATCACACCATCGTAATTATCTGGGTCATGAAGATCTTTTTTGTACAGTTCTTCTGTGTATTCCTGCCACCTCTTCTTAATATCTTCTGCTTCTGTTTGGTCCATACAATTTCTGTCTTTTATCGAGCCCATCTTTGTATGAAATGTTCCCTTGGTATCTCTAATTTTCTTGAAGAGATCTCTAGTTTTTCCCATTCTGTTGTTTTCCTCTATTCCTTTGCATTGATTGCCTGGAAGGCTTTCTTATCTCTTCTTGCTAGTCTTTGGAACTCTGCATTCAGATGCTTTTATTTTCCTTTTCTCCTTTGGTTTTCACTTCTCTTCTTTTCACAGCTATTTGTAAGGCCTCCTCAGACAGCCAGTTTTCTTTTTTGTATTTGTTTTCCATGGGGATGGTCTTTATCCCTTTCTCCTATACAATGTCACGAATCTGTGTCCATAGTTCATCAGGCATTCTATCTATCAGATCTAGTCCCTTAAATCTATTTCTCACTTCCACTGTATAATCATAAGGAATTTCATTTAGGTCATACCTGAATGGTCATATCAATCATTCTGGTATAAATCCATAACATCTTGTTTCTGGCTAATTGCACTTGCCTCCACTTCTCTCTTCTAGTTTACTTTATACAAATACTGCCAGCTTTATCTTCTCTAAAAATCTTTTTCACTATGCCATTGATCTACCTCAAATTCTTTAATGTAACCTCATTTCATATAAGACAAATTGCACAGAGTATCTGGCTTATTTATCATTCTAATTTTACTGCTTCTTTTTTCTCAGTATGAAATCCCCAGTTCAACCAGATTGATGTGTTTTGTCACTAAATAATCATGTAAATACTCACCTCTTTACTGATTTGTTAATATTCATCTGGTTAGCCAGAAAGCTCAATTCTTTCCTCTCTGCCAATCTGCATTATATGCTCTGTAATCTCTCCAATATACCTAATCTCTGATACCCAATAGACTTTATTATTTGGCATGACCATAATACGGTTTGTCTTGTGTGTGTTGTTATTTAGTTGCTAAGTCACATTTAACTCTTTGTGACCCCATGAACTTGTAGCTTGGCAGGTTCATCTATCCATTCTTTCCCAGGCAAGAATGCTGGAGTAGGTTGCCAGGACTTAAAACTGGTTGGCTCTGTTTTTGTTCTTCCCCAATTAGGCAAATGCTTCATCCAAGAAGAAATCATAGCATATTTCCTTACATTTATTTCACAAAGCATAGCTGCCTCACATATAGTTAACATTCTATGAATATTTGTTTGATGTTAAATATATTAATGACACAATAACATGACATTTGAGCATAGAAGACTATTTCTGAAGTTGCTAACTAATAGGTGATGATGAAGTAATCCGAAATATTTAATAAGAGAATAAAACACACCAATGTACTATATAAACTAGAGCAAATAGTTCTTGAAAGTGGCTATTTTCTCTGTCTTACTATACATAACAAAGTAGATGAAAACCAGTCAGTCTTAATGAAGCTAAACCCTGAATATTCACTGGAAGGACTGATGCTAGCTCCAGGACTCATTGGAAAAGTCCCTGATCCTTGGAAAGAATCAGGGCAGAAAGAGAAGAGGGTGTCAGAGGATGAGATGGCTGAATGGCATCATGATGCAATGAACATGAACTTGGGCAAACTCTGGGAGATGGTGAGGGACAGGGAGGCCTGGTGTTATGCAGTCCATGGGGTCACAAAGAGTTGGACATGACTGGGCAACTGAACAACAACAGCAACCACTATACATAATGTTTGTGGAACTCACTGGATATGTTGTAATAACTCCAATTTTAATTTGATATAAAACTGACACAAAGAGAGCATCAATATGCACCACATAATTGTTTTAGCCTCCCATATCCCTCATGCAATTGTAATTTAGATTTGAAATATTTATTTAATCTGTCATATATTCATATGGAATCCCTCAAATCTTTGGCTCTTCTTCCTATAACTCCTACAAAAATAACTGCTGCAGACTTTCATAATGGGTTTTTTGAAATGTGAAATACATGTCCAAAAATTTTTCCAACTTTTAGCTAGAGTTAAAAACCATTGCTTGAATATTGGCATATATATTTCAAATGGAACATATTTCACTTGGAAATACCTGATCTTAAAGTCTCTGAACCGTTTTTCCATTTTGAGTTTCTATTTTGCTTGGTTTTCACTTCTCCCATTACTTTGTAAAAATTAATACTCTCTCCCTGAGGAATTGTAACAAATAGTTTATTCTTAAAGTTAATTCCCTAAGAATTTATAAAAAGGATGATTGACTTATATACATTTTGCACAAAATTATTTGTATTTCCTTTGAGACATGCAAGTATTGGTTATTTGTGTATGTGTGTTTATGTGTTTTTGTGTGTGTGTGTGTGAGAATGAGAAAATGATCATCAGTGAAGTACAGATATTTACTATCAATATAGTAATAGAAGGCTAATTATTTTAAATAAAGAAAATAAACAAAGAACAAAAACAAAAACCCTGCACTGTATGGAAAATTGTAAAGAAAGACTATCTCCCAAATATCGACAGATTCCTTAAGACACCTAGTTTCACAAAAGGTGTCCCTGTCAGCCCTGAAATGCCTGCCTATTAAAATGACAGATGCAGGAGTGTTCTTGTTAACTACATTCCTCACCCAACGAATCAAGAGGGCTAAGCTGTTTTAGAAAATAAGGAAAACATTTTCTCACATCCAAATTCAGGAAAGAATATGAAATTACATAATATTAAGCCAATTATAGTCAGACAGACTGAGCGACTTCACTTTCACTTTTCTCTTTCATGCATTGGAGAAGGAAATGGCAACCCACTCCAGTATTCTTGCCTGGAGAATCCCAGGGATGGGGGAGCCTGGTGGGTTGCCATCTATGGGGTCACACAGAGTCGGACACGACTGAAGTGACTCAGCAGCAGCAGCAAGCCAATTCCAATGTTCAGTGAAACTGTGTTTTACAAAATAAACACACCAGTGGTGAAATAAATCACCTTTTCAAAAAGTTAAAAAACAACAGCATTTTTTTTTTCCTCAAAGACCTTTTATAAATGTATTTTTGCATTTGCTCTTCATACGTCCCCTTCTGGTAAAATAAAGGAGAAACTCAGCAGTCTCTTAAAAAGCTCAAATGGGCTTTTAGGACACTTCAGTTCAGTTCAGTTCAGTCGCTCAGTCGTGTCTGACTCTTTGCGACTCCATGAATCGCAGCACACCAGGCCTCCCTGTCCTTCACCAACTCCCAGAGTTCACTCAGACTCACGTCCATCGAGCCCGTGATGCCATCCAGCCATCTCATCCTCGGTCGTCCCCTTCTCCTCCTGCTCCCAATCCCTCCCAGCATCAGAGTCTTTTCCAATGAGTCAACTCTTCGCATGCGGTGGCCAAAGTACTGGAGTTTCAGCTTTAGCATCATTCCTTCCGAAGAAATCCCAGGGCTGATCTCCTTCAGAATGGACTGGTTGGATCTCCTTGCAGTCCAAGGGACTCTCAAAAGTCTTCTCCAACACCACAGTTCAAAAGCATCAATTCTTCGGCACTCAGCCTTCTTCACAGTCCAGCTCTCACATACATACATGACCACTGGAAAAACCATAGCCTTGACTAGATGGACCTATGTTGACAAAGTAATGTCTCTGCTTTTCAATACGTTATCTAGGTTGGTCATAACTTTTCTTCCAAGGAGTAAGCGTCTTTTAGTTTCATGGCTGAAGTGACCATCTGCAGTGATTTTAGAGCCCCCCGAAATAAAGTCTGACACTGTTTCCACTGTTTCCCCATCTATTTCCCATGAAGTGATGGGACCAGATGCCATGATCTTTGTTTTCTGAATGTTGAGCTTTAAGCCAACTTTTTCACTCTCCTCTTTCACTTTCATCAAGAGGCTTTTTAGTTTCTCTTCACTTTCTGCCATAAGGGCATTTAGATCAAATTATTCTTTTAAATTTTTCTTAATTATCTTAAGAAAATTTAAGAATTTTTAAGAAATTTTTAAGAAATTTTTCTAAATTATTTTTTTAAATTTCCTCATGTATTTTTTTGTAAATAGATAATTGTGTAATATAAATTGATACCATTGAAGATCCTTTGTTGTTCATATGGAAATGAACAGTTTCTCATAATTTTAAAGAAATGTATATATATAAACATATCTCAGGGTTGTGGATTTGGATCCAGACAACTGCAATAAAGTAAATATCTCAATAAAATCAGTTTGAAGTTTTTTTTTGTTTGTTTGTTTTCCTAGTGCATATAAAACATACTTACAGTACACTGTAGTCTATTAAGTGTGCAATAGCATTTTGTCTAAAGAAAACAATATATATACCCTAATTAAAAATACTTTATTGCTAAAAAATGCTAATCATCATCTGAATCTTTAGCTACTCATAATCTCTTTGCTGATGAAGAGTTTGAAATATTTAGAGAATTATCAAAATGTGAACCCACAGATAGGAACTGAGCAAATACTGTTCAGAAGATAGCACTTATAGATTTTCTCAAGCAGGGTTGCCACAAACCTTTAATTTGTAAAAATTGTGGCATGTCAAGCAATGAAAATTAAGCACAATAAAATGAAATATGCCTGGTATTTATAACAATAAATAATAAACAAAAGCTAATTGGACTTTATAAAAGAAAGTATGGTATGTATATCGAAAGAAATACTTAATGAGACATATTGATACACTTCTTAGGCCTTTCACAATTTCAATTAAAATTAGAATAATTGAAACATATATAATGAGCTCCAAATGCATTTTGTATAAAATTGCAGAGAAAATAGTTTCATTTTCCAAAATGACATACACTGTCAAGCTTGTTCTAAGGGCTTTGGTGAGCACTTATTTGGGAAAGCCTTTGAATACATAACATTAATGGTGCATATTCTGAACCTGGGAAGAGAAGTTGGATATGTGAGACCACCAAAAACTTAAGTACAAAGTCAGTTATGTGCCTGAAATAAATGTCCTTTAGACATTATATTGTAGAGAGCCCTGTATTATATCTTGTATAGAAGTCAACAGAAGTTTTACAGTAGGAAAGTTGTGAAAGAGATGGGAATACCAGACCACCTGATCTGCCTCTTGAGAAACCTGTATGCAGGTCAGGAAGCAGCAGTTAGAACTGGACATGGAACAACAGACGGTTCCAAATAGGAAAAGGAGTACATCAAGGTTGTATATTGTCATTTTGCTTATTTATATGCAGAGTACATCATGAGAAATACTGGGCTGGAAGAAGCACAGCTAGAATCAAGATTGCTGGGAGAAATATAAATAACCTCAGATATGTAGATGATACCACCCTTATGGCAGAAAGTGAAGAAGAACTAAAGGGCCTCTTGATGAAATGAAAGATGAAAGTGAAAAAGTTGGCTTAAAGCTCAACATTCAGAAAACTAAGATCATGTCATCCAGTCCTATCACTTCATGGCGAATAGATGGGGAAATATGGACAAAGTGGCTGACTTTATTTTCCTGAGCTCCAAAATCACTGCAGATTGTGATTTCAGCTATGAAATTAAAAGACGCTTACTCCTTGGAAGGAAAGTTATGACCAACCTAGACAGCATATTAAAAAGCAGAGACATTACTTTGTCAACAAAGGTCCATCCAGTCAAGGCTATGGTTTTTCCAGTGGTCATGCATGGATGTGAGAGTTGGACTGTGAAGAAAGCTGGGCACCGAAGAGTTGATGCTTTTGAACTGTGGTGTTGGAGAGTCCTTTGGACTGCAAGGAGATCCAACCAGTCCATCCTAAAGGAAATCAATCCTGAATATTCATTGGAAGGACTGATGTTGAAGCTGAAACTCCAGTGCTTTGGCCACCTGATGCGAACAGCTGACACGTTGGAAAAGACCCTGATGCTGGGAAAGATTGAAGGCCAGTGGAGAAGGGGATGACAGAGGAAGAGATGGTTGAATGGCATCACTGACTCAATGGACATTAGTTTGAGTAAACTCCGGGAGTTGGTGATGGACAGGGGGGCCTGGTATGCTGTGGTTCTTCGCATCACAAAGATTCTGACACAACTGAGTGACTGAACTGAACTGAAATACACGTAACAGCATAAAATACACAGTGTGATGGCATCTAGAGATCTGGCCTGCTCTGCCAAGTGCTTCCTTAATTAGATCTACCAGATTTAGCAAATAATAGAGGAAGTTTGGTTAAACTGGAATTTTACATGAACAATGAAGGATGTTTTAGTAAACTATTTTCCATGAACTATTTACTTCAAATACCAGTCTGTGATGAAATTTTCAAAAGTTATCTATATGATAACTTTTTTGGATACTGCAATGAGTTTTTCACATCACTAGAATTATTCTACATTTTATTTTTAAAGTTATGTCTGCCTCACATTTTTGGTTTGCACTAGAAAACACCCACTTTCTATTATGAAATAATGTAAACATTGGATAGTATATTTTGTTGTTTTTAAATTAACATTATTAAAAGTGACAGCATATTTTATTATCTTAGATACTTACCTATTTGTGTGGATATATATATATATATATACCATCTGAGCCACGAAGGAAACCATCTATACACGCACACACACACACACACATACACACGTACATATACAACTTTTAACTGCTATTTACTATTCCATAATGTAAATATTAGGGCTTCCCTGGTGGCTCAGTGGTAAAGAATCCACCCACTAAACAGATGCGGGTTTGATCCATAGGTCAGGAAGATCCCATGGAAAAGGAAATGGCAACATGCTGCAGTCCTCTTGCCTGGAAAATCCCATGGACAGAGGAGCCTGGCAGGCTACAGTTCATGGGGTCACAAAAGAGGCACAACCCAGTGACTAAACAACAACAACATATTAATATGCTGTATTATGTTTATCTAGTCTCTAGTCAACTATATAATTTTGCTTCTAAATTTTGCCATTAAAATTTATGCTGGTTTCAGCATTCTTATATGTGTTCTTATGTACAGTGTATTTATATAAAGTGTGATTGCAGAATTGTTAGGGTCTGCCCACTTTCAATTTTACTCAGTACTAGTAAACTGCTTTCCAAATTGGCTCTATAAGTTTTTACCGCCATCAGCAATGTATTAAAGTGCTGATTCACCTATATGCACACTATATTTGATATCTTTGGACTTTTACTTCAGGTTTATTTAAATCTACATGTTTAAATTTAAAGTGTACAATGTGATGCTATTATGGTGAGAACATTAAGCTCTACTCTCATAATCTGATAGAGCCACTTCTTTCATAAAACTCTTTAACCTCTAATAGCGTCTTTTATGACCTTCCTATGCTCTGGACTGGCTTACTATGCCATCCAACCCTGACACTGCTTCCCAAAGTTCACAAGTATAATAATCAGCCTGTGTCTCCTTTCTTTGACTAATTCCCTAGACTCCAAATTGGCCTCTATCAGCCAAAGCTTTTAGTTCCTTTATGTCATATTTCTTCAGAGTCTAGATTAATTTCCTCTAAAATATTGCTATATGATTAATGATTTAAAAGGTTATCTCTCTCCATTTATATTTGCATTTTAATAGTTCTTGTTAAGGAAAGAGACAAATACTTCTAGGGAGGATGAGCTTGAGTGGTGAGTGTGATTATGCAAGAGGTCCTTCAGAGTAACATTCAATCACACCTCTAATATATCACTGTCACCCAGCATGAAAGTGAAAGTGAAAGTTGCTCAGTCGTGTCCAACTCTTTGAAACCCCATGGACTATAGAGTCCATAGAATTCTCCAGGCTAGAAAACTGGAGTGGGTAGCCAATCCCTTCTCCAGGGGATCTTCCTAACCCAGGGATCGAACCCAGGACTCCTAAAAAATTGCAGTTGGATTCTTTACCAGCCAAGCCACCAGGGAAGCCCCTAGGAGATTAAAGTAGTTCTGGTTAAATCAGTTCAAATTTGGGTTTAACCAAAATCACTGCAAATGGTGACTGCAGCGATGAAATTAAAAGACATTTACTCCTTGGAAGAAAAGTTATGACCAACCTAGATAGCATATTCAAAAGCAGAGATATTACTTTTCCGACTATGGTCCATCTAGTCAAGGCTATGGTTTTTCCAGTAGTCATGTATGGATGTCAGAGTTGGACTGTGAAGAAGGTTGAGCACTGAAGAATTGATGCTTTTGAACTGTGGTGTTGGAGAAGACTCTTGAGAGTCCCTTGGACTGCAAAGAGATCCAACCAGTCCATTCTGAAGGAGATCAGCCCTGGGATTTCTTTGGAAGGAATGATGCTAAAGCTGAAACTCCAGTACTTTGGCTACCTCATGCGAAGAGTTGACTCATTGGAAAATACTGATGCTGGAAGGGATTGGGGGCAGGAGGAGAAGGGGACGACAGAGGATGAGATGGCTGGATAACATCACTGACTCAATGGATGTGGGTCTGAGTGAACTCCAGGAGTTGGTGATGGACAGGGAGGCCTGGCGTGCTGCGATTCATGGGGTTGCAAAGAGTCGGACACGACTGAGCGACTGAACTGAACAGAAGTGAAAAGTCAAATAAAACCCTTTTTTACTTTAAAACTTAAAAAAAATGCATGAACAAGCTTCTTAGTTTATTCAAGAGAGTTTGCTGACCATGATTATATTTTTGCTGATATTTCAGGATCTTGGAGCAATCCTTTAGTGCATCAGTTTCCAGTCAGAATTGAACATGAAATGGTAGAAACAAGTAAACAAATCCTGTTGAGTAATGAATCCAGGATATAATCTGAAAGGTATTTGCTCTTTTCTATGTTTCACTACTAAATCATTGATGTCAGAGGCATTGTTGCTGTTTCCCTTAATTATAATTTTATTATACCTGCCATTGTGTTGTTTTTGTATTTATGATAACTTTATTTCTTATGTGAGACTTTATGATGGTTGATCCTAATAGTGATTTGTAGTGTGTACATACTTGATTCATATTGTACACTTCTCAAAAAGTCTTATTAAAATGTCAGTGACAAAAACATAGCCATATCTTAGAAATTGCCTACAGAAAGACAGTTTGGACATTGCCTCCCAGCATCACTCCATGTGTTCCTAATATTTTTTTTTGACACATAATAGCTGCTCAGAAAATGTGAATGAATTAGTGACCAGGTTCACTTTGACTTTGCAAGTTAGTGTTTCCCTGTGGAAATTTATCAGACCACTATGTTTATTTGCAAAAGAACTAGAATGACTCTCTAACTAGATGTTGATGGAGAGGCTATTTGAACATTGCTTATCCCTGACTCTTCATTTGATTGTGGTTTCCAAGCACAATAAAAAGAAAATATTTCTTTCAAAAAATCATACATTTATCTCTATTTCTCTTCTGAGCAATTATGGAGTGTGCTTGGAAGAAATGACTATAAATTTAGTTGAATGTTTCTTGTTCTCCCATAGCCAAAAGTCCAGCCTGAATCAGGTGAGCAATAGAGAAGGGAATAGCTTTTAAAACATAGTGGCCTCATTGATGTGGCCTGCACAATTATCTGTCACCTTGGGGCAATTTATTCAGAAAAATTATTTATATTACTTAAACTGTTGTCCTTGCTTATATTTTACCCCACTAGTGTATAGAAGTTGATTAGTTACTGCAAATTTCTTCCCTCTAAACATAGAGAGGCTACATGCTAGTTTTTCATCCTTTTCTGTGGTCCCTGAAAACCTAATAGAGAGAGATTTACAAGTCTGAAAAGCAGCAGAAGTTTAGCTTAGTTAGCATGTGAAGAAACATTACAACTTCTAGGGTTTAGAGTTATAACAATTTGAAACTAGTGAAAATGTTAAAATACTGTTCTTTAACCCTTCCCCCTCTTTCTGTGTACTGCAAGCTATATTCTTCAGTCATTAATTCATGCATTATGGTTCTATGGTTTGCAAGTAATGTTAAAACAATATTTTCCCTACTGATAATACTCACATTTTCATTTGTGGCCTAAATGGTCTCTGCAGGAAATATTTACTTTGAGGCTTTGGTTTGGCTCAAAAATGTCAAGTGATCAAACGCAGGCAATGCGTCAATTGATCTTAGCAGCAGAATTCTTGGGTGTAGTATAACGTACAGGCAAGCTGCTACAAAAAGTTCCTAAATTATATTTGCATATTTAATGACCTTAATGTTAGCCCATGTCTAAAACAGGTAGGAAGTTGAATTCTTTCCAAATTTTATTTTTTTCCTTTAGTGTCTCTGTGAAAGAAAATAAAAAAATAAATAGGTAGTAAATTTTACCTTTTATGGTTCTATTTGTCCTCTTCTTTAATCATACTCTCTTTGTTTACTGACTTACTTTTAGATCTTATTCAATTTTATTTTCAGGAAGTATTTGTGAATGTGAGAGGTATACATTTTGGGTAACCCCAGACTCTTACAGTAAAAAATGGAGTTTCTAGACTCTTAAAAACCTGTTGTAAGTGAGAAAATTTGTACATGTGTAGAGGTATTTTTGTTTGACTCAGTATTCTTCTTATATTTTTAAAACTATACTTTGTAAATACACACCCTACTCTAGGGCCTCTTCCAATGTAACCCATTTATAAAGTATATGATAATTTAGTATATCCAAACTAAGCTAGTCCTCCACATATTTTTGTCTCTCTGGGGGAAACACACACACACCAAACACACGTATACACAACACTTCCAAATCTTTGTAGTAGATGTGTATGAAAGATAGAAAGGAAAGATTTTCTGTAGGAGTGTACTTTTATGAATGCAAAATATGCTACATAAAATGATGCATGAAATTTTAAGCCTGAAATTAAAATGTTTGACCAACTTTCAAGTAAGTGTAATTTGATTAAGAGTTTATGTGTGTATATGCTCCCACAATGAGTGATCTGAAGCAACTAAAGAAAAGTCAGTGAATGGTGAATTTAGGTTATTATCTTATGTTATCCTCTTTCAAGATATTTACACTACAGAATGGAACCCCACAAAATAGCACTATTTAGGGAAAATAATTATTTCCTGATAGTAAAAGTGAAAATTATAGTGAGAGGAGTTTGGGGGTAAGATTGGTAAATTACTTCCTGGTACTCCTTGAATCACATTATGTTAATCAGCTCCTCTTCAGCCCATCAGTTTAATAGTAAGGCAGCGTAACGTGGCATGTGAGGACTAACTGATTTGCTATGGAAGTTTTATAAATCAATATTTCCAAAGACTTGGAGTTCTACACATATTTTATGACTCTTTTCTTAAATATTGAGTTTTTTTAAAATTTAGGTTCAGATAACAATGTAGAAAGTAAAATAATAACCAATATTAAATAGAAAAAAAAAAAAACTTACATTCACCTTATATAAGGAGCCATAGGGTTCATGACCTTGTTTCTACATTATTTCATTATTTTCCTTCTGCCAGTTCAATTACTGCCACATCTCATTTCTTTTAAGCTTAACTGCCTCATTACTACTTGTTGATACATTCTTACATCCCTGTTGATTTCTTTGTCAAAATATGCAGTAGGAAATGAAAGTCCCTTGAGTCTGAACCAGAGGCCAAAACTCTAAAGGAGAGATCCAGGAGACACCAGGATACTTGAATTTTCCAGGGTAGCTCTCAAGTCAAATATGATTTAGGAATTAGGTTCTGTACTGACTCAGTGGCCTGGTTTGCTGTATGAGGCACATGAAAGGAGAAACTAAAATAAGAAGATAAAAGGATCTTGGTATGTACTTACCACTATGCATATATTAATTAAATAATGTGGATTACAGTGGAATTTTTATGAAAGCTCTGTCAAAATACCATCAGTGTCTAATAGAGAGAAAGTCCCAGGCCTAATGGAAAGTTTGACAGAATTACTTGTTGGAAAAACCTTACTTTCCTCTATATTTTCCAAAAATTATTAAGCCTCTGACTTCAGGTATTTAAATACCAAGGTTGGATTAAAATGCCTATGTTTAACTTGGATCAAGGTAAAGACTGTTTTGGAGTTTTTCAGGAAATGGTAAAAAATAAATTCAAGAATAAGATCCTGTCAAGTTTAGCCCTTCACAAAATAAATCAGTAGAATTTATCTTCAGTAGCTTCTCTCTTTTTCAGGTATTCCTCTCTACTGTTTTCTGGAAACCTGTCCCATCATATATAACAAGTCCCAAGTGATTTTCCTTTCCTCCCCATTAAGGGTTAATCAGACATTTCATCACAGAATTTTGATATATTTGAAGTGATCTTGCTTCACTTTGAAGAGTCCAGACACATTTTTTCATAAAACATGTCAGTCTTATTGCCTGTCTCTTCAAATGTTTTTCCCTGTGATCAGTCAATCCAATAGACACAGGGAGAAAAAAAATACAAAGGGACCACTGAAACTAAAATAATATTATACTTATTATTTTCTATTACAGTAACATGGGCTTCCCAGGTGGCTCAGAGGTAACAAGTCCACCTGCCAATGCAGGAGATGAGGGTTCAATCCCTCCCTGGGTACATGACTTAGTGACTAAACAACAATTATAGTAAATTGCATATAACATAAAATTTGCCATTTTAATAATTTTGAAGTATGTAAGCTTATAGTATGAAATTCATTTGCAATGTAATACACCATCACTATTTAATTCAAGATGTTTTAAATCATGTGAAACAGAAACCCTGTAAACTTTAAGCAATCATTTTTCATTCCCTCCTCTGCACAACCTAAGACCAAACACGTATGCTTTCTATATCTATGTATTCATATTTTATATAAATTGAATTATACAACACGTGACCTTTAGATTTTGACTTTTTTCAGTTACCATTGTTTTCAAACTTCATCCACATTGTATATAACATTAGTACATCATTCCTTTTTATGGATGAACAGCATTCCATTGTATTATATAAATATACTATATTTTGTTTATCAGTTGATGGAGATTTGAGTTTTTTTCTACTTTAACTGAATAATGCTGCTGTAAGCATTCATGTACAAAATTTTCTTTGAACACCTGTTTCAAGTATTTAGGGTATATTTCAAGAAATGGGGTTTCTGGATCTTATATTACTATGATTAGCTTTTTGATGAACCAGCAAAATGTTTTCCATAGCAGTTGCACTATGGAACAGTCCCACCAACAAATAGAGGATTTCAGTTTCCCCATATCATCAGCAACCTTAATTATTTTCCATGTTTTGAACATGGTTATCTTAGTAAATGTGAAGTTGTATTTCATCGTGGGTTTTATTTGAATTTTACTAAGAGCAAATGACATTTGAGCATATTTTCAAGTCGGGCATGACTTAGCGATGAAACCACCACCATATCTTATGCTTATTGGTCATCTTATTTGGAGAAATTTCTATTTAGATCTCTTGTCTGTCTTTTTAAGTTTTGTTGCTTATCTTTTTGTTGTTGAAGTATAAGTGTTCTCTATATAGTCTGAATTCATATATTCTGTATTCTTGACCTGTATTAGATATGATTTACAATCACTTCACTGTATAAGTTTAAGGCATACAGAATGATGGTTTGAATTTTATATATTGTGAAGTGTTTACCACAATTGGTTCAGCTAACATCTATCTTCTTATATAGATGCAATAAAAAGAAAGGAAAAGAAGAAAAGAAAGAAAAATCTCTCTGTGATGAAAATGCTTAGGGTTTCCTTTGTTACCAAATTTCTTATATATTCTACATCAGTGTTAGCTGTAGTCATAATGTTGTACATTATATCCCTAGTACTTATTAATCTTATAACAGAAAAACTGAGTCTTTTTACCATTTTCCTTCTATTCCCTGTCCCTCACTCTCTTCCTCTGGTAACCACAAGTCTAATCTCTTTTTCTATGAATTTTCTTTTTAACATTTCACATGTAAATAAGATCATATAGTATTTGTCTTTCTTTGTCTGACTTATTTCACTTAGTATAATGTCTTCAAAATCTATTCATGTTGTAACAAATGGTGGGATTTCCTTGTTTATCATGGCTAAATAATATTCTATTAAATATCTCACGAATTCTTTATTTGTGTATGCCTTGGCTATTGTAAATAATGCTGCTATGAACATGGGAATGCAGATATCATTTTTGGTTAGTGTTTTCATTTGCTTTGGTTATATTCCCAGAAGTGGAATTTCTGGATCTTGGTAGCTATATTTTTAATTTTTTGAGTACCCTCCATATTGTTTTCCATAATGGCTGTACCGATTTGCAATCATGCCAATAGTGCATGAAGTTTCCCATTTCTCCAGATCCACACCAGCATTTGCTATCTCTTGTGATATTTTGATAATGATTACCCTAAGAGGTGTGAAATGATATCTCATTGTGGTTTTAATTTGCATTTCACTAATGACTACTGCTTTCGACCATTTCAAGTGCCCATTGGCCTTTCATATATCTTCTTTAGAGTAATGTCAATTCAAGCCCTTTGCCCATTTTTAAACTGGAATTTTTTTTTCAGTTGAGTTGTATGTGTTCTTTATAAATTTTTTATATTGACCCTTTAACAGATATGTGGTTTGCAAACATTTTTCCCATTCTGCAGTTTGTTTTTCACTTTGTTGATGATCTCTTTTGCTGTGAAGAAGGTTTTTACTTAAGTGATGTCCTAGTCCTATCTGTTTATTTTTCATTTTGTTGCTTGTGCTTTGCTTGTTGTATACAATAAATAATTACCAAGATCCACATCAAGGAGTTTTATTCCTCTGCTTTCATCTAGCAGTTCTATGGTTTCCGGTCTTATATTTAACTCTTTAATTCATTTTGAATTATTTTTACTGAGTGATATAAGATATGTATCCAGTTTTATTCTTTTGCATGTAACTTTCTAATTATTTCAAAATCATCCATTAAAAAAACCGTCTTTTTAATTGAGTATTATTGGCCCCTTTGTCATATATTATTTGACTGTATATGCTCTGTCTCTTATACACATCTTTAATCCCTTCTCCAGGGGATCTTCCTAACCCAGGGATCGAACCCAGGACTCCTAAAAAATTGCAGTTGGATTCTTTACCAGCCAAGCCACCAGGGAAGCCCCTAGGAGATTAAAGTAGTTCTGGTTAAATCAGTTCAAATTTGGGTTTAACCAAAATCACTGCAAATGGTGACTGCAGCGATGAAATTAAAAGACATTTACTCCTTGGAAGAAAAGTTATGACCAACCTAGATAGCATATTCAAAAGCAGAGATATTACTTTTCCGACTATGGTCCATCTAGTCAAGGCTATGGTTTTTCCAGTAGTCATGTATGGATGTCAGAGTTGGACTGTGAAGAAGGTTGAGCACTGAAGAATTGATGCTTTTGAACTGTGGTGTTGGAGAAGACTCTTGAGAGTCCCTTGGACTGCAAAGAGATCCAACCAGTCCATTCTGAAGGAGATCAGCCCTGGGATTTCTTTGGAAGGAATGATGCTAAAGCTGAAACT
Source organism: Oreotragus oreotragus (assembly GCA_006410675.1). NCBI lineage: Eukaryota > Metazoa > Chordata > Mammalia > Artiodactyla > Bovidae > Oreotragus > Oreotragus oreotragus. Next base: position 434,845 of record SJYX01012151.1, read on the forward strand.
CCAGTACTTTGGCTACCTCATGCGAAGAGTTGACTCATTGGAAAATACTGATGCTGGAAGGGATTGAGGGCAGGAGGAGAAGGGGACGACAGAGGATGAGATGGCTGGATAACATCACTGACTCAATGGATNCAGTGTGGAAAGCAGGGTTTTAAAATCCCCAAAATATTACTGTAACATTTTCTACCTCTCTTTTTAGATATTATTTTTTGTTTGTTTTATATATTTAGATGTTCACATATTGGGTACAGAAATATTTACAATTGTTATAACTTGTTGTTGTTCAGTCACTGTCATGTCTGTCCAGGGGACTCTGCAACCTCATGAAATGCAGCACCCCAGGCTTCTCTGTCCATCCCTATCTCTCTGAGTTTGCTCAAACTCATATCCATTATGTCAATAATGCCATCTAACCATCTCATTCTCTGTTGTCCCTTTCTCCTCCTACCTTCAATCTTCCCCAGCATCAGGGTCTTTTCCAATGAGTCAGCTCTTCACATCAGGTGGCCAAAGTATTGGAGCTTCAGCTTCAACATCAGTGCTTCCAATGAACATTCAGAGTTGATAGTTAGTTCAGTTGTTCAGTCATGTCTGACTCTTTCTGACCCCATGGACTGCAGCATGACATGCCTCCTTGTTCATCACCAACTCCTAGAGCTTACTCAAACTCGTGTCCATTGAGTCAGTGATGTCATCCAACCATGTCATCCTCTGTCATCCCCTTCTCCTCCTGCCTTCAATCTTCCCCAGCATCAGGGTCTTTCCTATTGAGCCAGCTCTTCGCATCAGGTGGCCAAAGTATTGGAGTTTCAGCTTCAGCATCAGTGCTTCCAATGAATATCCAGGACTGATCTCCTTTAGGATGGACTGGTTGGATCTCCTTGCAGTCCAAGGGACTCTCAAGAGTCTTCTCCAACACTATAGTTCAAAAGCATCCGTTTTTCAGTGCTCAGCTTTCTTTATGGTCCAACTCTCACATCTATACATGACTACTGGAAAAACCATAGCCTTAACTAGAGGGACCTTTGTAAGCAAAGTAATGTCTCTGCTTTTTAATATGCTGTCTAGGTTGGTCATAACTTTTCTTCCAACAGGGTTGATACCTTTTAAGATTGACCTGGTTTCAACTCCTTGCTGTCCAGGGGACTCTTAAGAATCTTTTCCAGCACCACAGTTTGAAAGTATCAATTTTTTGGCCCTCAGCCTTCTTTATCATTCAACTCTCACATCCATACATGACTACTGGAAAAACCATACTTTGACTATATGGACCTTTGTTGGCAATGTGGTGCCTCTACATTTTAAAACACTATCTAGGATTGACATAGCTATTCTTCCAAGGAAGAAGTGTCTTTTATTTTTACAGCAACAGTCAGTGTCTGCATTGATTTTGGAGCCCCCCAAAATGAAATCTGACACTGTTTCCATTACTTTCCCCATCTATGCCATGAAATGATAGGAACGGTTGCCATGATTTTCCTTTTATGAGTGTTGAGTTTTATACAAGATTTTTTATTCTCCTCTTTCACCTTCATCAAGAGGCTCTACAATTCCTCTTCACTTTCTGCCATTAAAGTGGTGTCATCTGCATATCTGAGGTTGTTGATATTACTCCTGGTGATCTTGTGATTCCAGCTTGTGCTTCATCCAGCCCAGCATTTTGCATAATGTATTCTGCATATAAGTTAAATAAGCAGGATGACAATATACAGTCTTGACACACTCCTTTCCTAATTTTGAACCAGTCTGTCGTTCCATATCCAGTTCTAACTGTTGCTTCTTGTCCTGTGTACAGGTTTCTTGAAATGGAAGTAAGGTGGTCTGGTATTTCCAGCTCTTTAAGAATATTTCATAGTTTGTTGTGATCCATACAGTGAATGGCTTTAGCATAGTGAATGAAGAAGTAGATTTTTTTAATTCCCTTGCCTTTTTCATGATCTAGTGTATGTTGGCAATTCAATCTCTGGTTCCTCTGTCTTTTCTAAATCCAGCTTGTACATCTGGAAGTTCTCGATTCATATACTGCTGAATCCAAGCTTGAAGGATTTTGAGCATAATTTCTTGATAGAGTGACAAATTTATCATTATATAATGACTGTCTCTTTTTACCATTTTAATTTAAAGTCTATTTTTAAATATAAATATAACTACCTCTACTTTTTTGGTTACTTACTTCACTCTGTATGATAATATCTAGGTCCAGCCATGGCTCTGCAAATGGTACAACTTCATTTCTTTTTATGACATATTCCATTGTATATATGTATGACATCTATACCCATTCCTCTGTTGATAGAAATTTAGGTTGCTTCCATGTACTGGTTATTTTAAATATGGATGCTATGAATATTGGTGTGCATGTGTCTTTTAAAAATATATTTAGTTGTCTTCTAATCATGTGAAATTATTTTTTAGCTTTTTCTATTTATTTACTTTTATTTTCACCTGTACTGGGTTTTCCAGCCTGCACACAGGCTTTCTCCAGTTGCAGCAAAGGGGGCTACTCTCTAGTTGCAATGTGGCTTCTCTCGTTGTGGAGCACAGGCTGTAGACTGCAGGCTCCAGTAGTTGTGGTGCATGGGTTTAGTTGTTTCACTGCATTTGGAATCTTCCTGGACCAGGTATCTAACCAGTGTCCCTTGCATTGAAAGATGAACTTTTAACCTCTGGACAACCAAGGAAGCTCTGCATATATCTTTTAATAATGAATTTCTCTGTGCATATGCACAGGAGTGGAACTTCTAGATTTTGTGGTAGTTGTATTTTTAGTTTGTTAAAGATCTTCCATACCGTTCTCCATAGTAGCTGTACCAGTTTATATCCCCACCAACAGTGTAGGAGGGTTCCCTCTTCTCCATACCCTCTCCAGCATTTTTTGTTTGTATATATTTTGATGATGGCAATTCTGACTAGTGCGAAGTGATACCTCATTATGGTTTGATTTGTGTTTCACTGATTAGTGATTTTGAGCATCTTTACACGTGCCTCTTGGCCTTGTGTATGTTTTCTTTGGAGAAATGTCTGTTTGGGTCTTCTGCTCATTCTTCATTTTTTTTTTTTAAATGTTAAACTGTGTGAACTGCTTTGGAGATTAATCCATTGTCAGTTCTTTCATTTGCAAATATATTTTTCTGATTCTGAGGGTTGCCTTTTTGTCTTATTTATGGTTTCTTATTCTGTGTTCTCGGGGAAGGCAATGGCACCCCACCCCAGTACTCTTGCCTGGAAAATCCAATGGACAGAGTAGCCTGGTGGGCTGCAGTCCATGGGGTCGCTAACAGTCGGACAGACTAAGCGACTTCACTTTCACTTTTCTCTTTCATGCATTGGAGAAGGAAATGGCAACCCACTCCAGTGTTCTTGCCTGGAGAATCCCAGGGACAGGGGTGCCCGGTGGGCTGCCATCTATGGGGTCGCACAGAGTCGGACACAACTGAAGCAACTTAGCAGCAGCAGCAGCAGCAGCAGCATTCTGTGTTCTAGCTCTGTGTTTCTTTCTAAAGATTGTTTTAACTATTCAGGGTATTTTGTGTTTCTATAAGAACTGTAAACATTTTTAATGTAATTCTGTGAAATTAAGACTGTTAATTTGATAGTGATTGCATTGAATCTGTAGATTACTTTAGGATATGTAATAATTTTCACACTCTTGATTCTTTCAATCCAAGAATATGGTATATCACTCCATCAGTTTACGTCATCTTTGATTTCTTTCATTAGTATTTTATAGTTTTCAGAGTAAAAGTCTTTTACCTCCACAGATAGATTTATTCCTAGATATTTTATTTATTTTGCTGCAGTGTTAAATAAAATTGTTTCCTTTATTTCTCTTTCTGATGTTTCATTGTTAGTGTATAGGAATGCAAGAGATTTCTGTGTATTAATTTCCTATCCTGCAACATTACCAAATTTGTTGATTAGCTAAAATAGTTCTCTGGTGGCACCTTTAGTATTTTCTATGTATATTATCATATCATCAGCAAACAGTTACAATATTACTTCTTCTTTTCCAATTTGGATTTTTAATTTCTTTTTATCTTATGATATTTATGACTGGGACTTCTAAAACTATGTTGAATAATAGTGACAAGAGTGGACATCTTCTTGTTCCTGATCTTAGAGAAAAATCTTTCAGTTTTTGACCATGGAAAATGGTGTTTGCCATGGGTTTGTCACACATGTCCTTTATTATATTGAGGTAGGTTCCCTCTATGTCCACTTTCTGGAGAGTATCATAAAATGTTTTTGAATTTTTTCAAAAGCTTTTTCTGCATCTATTGAGATTATCACATGAATTTTATTCTTCAATATTTTAATCTGGAGTATCACATTGATTAATTTCTGTATACTGAAGAATATGTGCATTCCTGCAAAAAATTCCAGTTTATCATGGTGTATGATCCTTATAATGTGTTGTATTATGTTTGCTGGTATTTTGTTGAGTAGTTTCGCATCTATGTTCACCAGTGATATTGGCCTATAATTCCGCCCCCCCTCCCCGTTTGGTGTTGAGGGTAACAGGCAGGAAGGCCAGGGGTCTCCAAACAGAGGAAATAACCTGCAAGTGTCAGACATTTTTATCTCCCTTAAGCGGCAGGAGGAAACAAACTAGCGATATTTTTTCCTTCTCTAGAAAATGAAGATCATGGCATCCGGTCCCATCACTTCATGGGAAATAGAGGAAATAGATGGGGAAACAGTGGAAACAGTGTCAGACTTTATTTTTTTGGGGCTCCAAAATCACTGCAGATGGTGACTGCAGCCATGAAATTAAAAGACGCTTACTCCTTGGAAGAAAAGTTATGACCAACCTGGATAGTATATTCAAAAGCAGAGATGTTACTTTGCCGACTAAGGTCCACCTAGTCAAGGCTATGGTTTTTCCTGTGGTCATGTATGGATGTGAAAGTTGGACTGTGAAGAAAGCTGAGCGCCGAAGAATCGATGCTTTTGAACTGTGGTGTTGGAGAAGACTCTTGAGAGTCCCTTGGACTGCAAGGAGATCCAACCAGTCCATTCTGAAGGAGATCAACCCTGGGATTTCTTTGGAGGGAATGATGCTGAAGCTGAAACTCCAGTACTTTGGCCACCTCATGCGAAGAGTTGACTCATTGGAAAAGACTCTGATGCTGGGAGGAATTGGGGGCAGGAGGAGAAGGGAACGACCGAGGATGAGATGGCTGGATGGCATCACGGGCTCGATGGACGTGAGTCTGAGTGAACTCCAGGAGATGGTGATGGACAGGGAGGCCTGACGTGCTGCAATTCATGGGGTCGCAAAGAGTCGGACACGACTGAGCGACTGAACTGGACTGATACAAATTTAAAAGGAGGTTTCTCTTAAAATTCTGTGTTATAGTGACACCTGGTTTCACCTGAAGTTAACCAATGCCTTTTTCTTATGGAAATGTTTATCTTAAGCTATGCTAACATACTATGCATTTACCCCAAACTCTGTCTTCAAGTCGATTCTGCCTCTTGGCTCAGAACCTACTTGATAAACCAGTATGTTATACTCAGATATTGTTCCTCTAAGCTATGTAAATGAAACTATTTCTATGGTGATCTGCCCTTCTTCAAGATTCAAGTTAATCATTTTATGGCCCAAGATGAACCATGTGATACCAAGATTATCCCAAAATGCATCTTATGGGTGAGGGGCCTGGTGCCATTCTGAGTTTTAAAACATTCCTTTCTTTTATTACAGACTGCTAGTGACTATGTAACATCCAGCTGAAGACTAGCGGTGGAGGGGTACTCTTTCTGCCACCTTCTGATGCCTAGGTCAGAAGCTTTCTCTATCTCCTTTATACTTTAATAAAACTTTATTACACAAAAGCTCTGAGGGATCAAGCCTCATCTCTGGCCCCAGATTGAATTCTTCTCCTCAGGGGGCCAAGAATCCTGGTGTCTTTGCGTGATTCAACAACAACTTTTCAGTATCTTTGTCTTGTTTTGGTATCAAAGTGATGGTGATCTTGTAGAATGAGTTTGGGTGTGTTCTTTTCTCTGTAAATTTTTGGAAGAGTTTGAGAATTAAATGTGTTAGCTCTTCTCTAAATGTTTGATAGAATTTTCCCATGAAGCTATCTAATCTTCAATTTTGTTGGAAAATTTTTAATTACAGTTTCAATTTCAGTGATTGTGTTTGGTCTGTTCATATTTTCTATTTCTTCCTGGTTAAGTCTTGGAAAGTTGTACTTTTCTAAGCATTTGTCCATTTCTCCCAGGTTGTACATTTTTTGACATATAATAACTTGTAGTAGTGTCTTATAATCTTTTGTATTTCTTCAGCATTGGTTGTAACATCTCCTTTCTAATTTCTAATTTCCTTGATTTGAGCCTTCTCCTTTTTTCTTGTTTTTACAGTATTTTATTTTATTTTTGATTGGAAGATAATTGTTTTACAATATTATGATAGTTTCTGCCATAATCAACATGAATCAGCTATAGGTATACATATGTACCCTCCATCTGAAAACTCTCTCCCACCTTTCTCCCCATCCCAATCTTCTAGGTCGTCACAGAGCACTGGCTTTGGGTTCCCTGTGTCATACAGTAACTTCCCACACTGGCTATCTATTCTACATATGGTAATATATATGTTTCAATGCTACTCTCTCAAATCATCTTAAAATCTGTCTTCCCCAATGTGTTCAAAAGTGTCTTCTCTATGTCTACATCTGATTGCTGCCCTTTAGATAGGTTCAACAGTACCATCTTTCAAGATTACATGTATATGTGTTAATATACGGTATCTGTCTTTCTCTTTCTGACTTACTTCACTTTGTATAATAGGCTATAGGTTTATCCAACTCATTAAAAACAATTCAAATGAATTTCTTTTTATAGATGAGTAATATTTCATTGTGTATATGTAGCACAACTTCCTTATCCATTCATCTGTTGATGGACATCTAGGTTGCTACAAAGTCCTAGCTATTATAAATAGTGCTGCAATGAATATTGGGGTACATGTGTATTTCTCAGTTGGGTCATATGGTAGTCTTATTTTTAGTTATCTAAGGCCCTCCATAGTGTTCCCCATAGTGGTTGTATCAATTTGCATCCCCACCAAAAGTTTAAGAGGGTTCCCTTTTTCTCACATCTTCTACATTGTTAATTGCTTGTGGACATTTTGTTGATGGCCATTTATTGATGGCCATTCTGATCAGTGTGAGATACTATCTCATTGTTGTTTTGATTTGCATTTCTCTGAGAAGGAGGAGTGGAGAAGGCATGGCACCGCATTCCAGTATACTTGCCTGGAAAATCCCATGGATGTAGGAGCCTGGTAGGCTGCAGTCCATGGGGTCGCTGAGAGTTGGACACGACTCAGTGACTTCACTTTCACTTTTCACTTTCATGCATTGGAGAAGGAAATTGCAAGCCACTCCAGTGTTCTTGCCTGGAGAATGCCAGGGACAGTGGAGCCTGGTGGGCTGCTGTCTATGGGATCACACAGAGTCAGACACGACTAAAGCGAATTAGCAGCAGCAGCAAGAAGGAGGAGAGTGAAAAAAGTTGACTAAAAGCTCAACACTCAGAAAACTAAGATCATGGCATCTGGTCCCATCACTTCATGGGAAATAGATGGGAAAACAGTGGAAACAGTGTCAGACTTTATTTTTTCAGGCTCCAAAATCACTGCAGATGGTGATTGCAGCCATGAAATTAAAAGACGCTTACTCCTTGAAGGGCTTCCCTGGTGATGCAGAGGTTAAAACGTCTGCCTGCAATGTGGGAGACCTAGGTTCGATCCCTGGGTCGGGAAGATCCCCTGGAGAAGGAAATGGCAACCCACTCCAGTATTCTTGCCTGGAGAATCCCATGGACAGAGGAGCTTGGTGGGCTACAGTCCACGAGTCGCAAAGAGTCAGACACAACTGAGCGACTTCACTACTCCTTGGAAGGAAAGTTATGACCAACCTGGATAGCATAATAACAGCAGAGACATTACTTTGCCAACAAAGATCTGTCTAGTCAAGGCTATGGATTTTCCAGTAGTCATGCATGGATGTGAGAGCTGGATGGTGAAGAAAGCTGAGCACAGAAGAACTGATTTTTTTTCCATAATTTTTATTTATTTTATTATTATTTACTTTTATTTTTTTTAGAGCTTCCATTTTACTTTATTTTACTTTACAGTACTGTATTGGTTTTGGCATACATTGACATGAATCCGTGATGTTTTTGAACTGTGGTGTTGGAGAAGACTCTTGAGAGTCCCTTGGACTGCAAGGAGATCCAACCAGTCCATCCTAAAGATCAGTCCTGGGTATTCATTGAAAGCAATGATTTTGAAGCTGAAACTCCAATACTTTGGCCACTTCATGCAAAGAGTTGACTCACTGGAAAAGACCCTAATGCTGGGAAAGATTGGCAGTAGGAGGAGAAGGGGATGACAGAGGATGAGATAGCTGGATGGCATCACCAACTCTATGTACGTGGGTTTGGGTAGACTCCAGGAGTTGGTGATGGACAGGGAGGCCTGGTGTGCTGCAATTTAGGGGGTCACAAAGAGTCGGACACGACTGAGCGAGTGAACTGAACTGAATAATGAGTGATGTTGAATATATTTTCATGAGTTTATTAGCCATCCGTATGTATTCTTTGGAGAAACGTCTGTTAAGGTTTTCTGCCCACTTTTTGATTGGGTTTGCTTTTCTGGTATTGAGTTTCATGAGCTGCTTGTATATTTTGAAGATTAGTTCTTTCTCAGTTGTTTCACTTGCTATTATTTTATCCCATTTTGAGAACTGTCTTTTCTCCTTGCTTATAGTTTATTTCATTGTGCAAAATCTTTTAATTTTAACAAGGTTCCGTTTGTTTATTATTATTGTATTTCCATTACTCTAGGTGTGTCATCTAAGATCTTGCTGTGGTTTATGTTAAAGAGTTTTCTGCCTATGTTTTCCTCTAAGACTTTTATACTTTCTGGTCTTACATTTAGGATTTTAATCCATTTGGAGTTTATTTTAGTGTATGGTGTTAAGAAGTCTCTTAATTACATTATTTCACATAAAACAGCCCAGTTTTCCCAGCACTACTATTAAGAAGAGTGTCTTTTCTCCATTGTATATTTTTGCTTCCTTTTTCAAAGATAAGGTGCTCATAAGTGGGTGGACTTATCTCTGAGATTTTTATTTTGTTCCATTGGTCTATATTTCTGTTTTTGTGTTAGTATCATACTGTCTTAATTACTGTAGCTTTATAATAAAGTCTGAAGAAGGGAAGGTTGATTCTTCCAGCTCCATTCTTCTTTCTCAAGAGTACTTTGCCTATTTGGTTTTTTAATATTTCCATACAAATTATGAAACTATTTGTTTTAGTTTTGTTAAAATATGCCATTGGTAGTTTGATAGGGATTTCATTGAATCTATCATTTTTACTATATTGATTCTTCCAATACAAGAACATGGTATATCTCTCTATCTGTTTGTATTGTCTTTGATTTCTTTCATCAGTGTGTTATGCTTTTCTGCATACCTGTCTTTTGCCTTTTAGGTAAGTTTATTCCTAAGTATTTGATTCTATTAGTTGTAATGATAAATAAGTTTATTTCCTTAATTTCTCTTTCTGATTCTTTATTCCTAGTGTATAAGGATGCAAGAGGTTTCTTTAGTATTAATTTTATATCCTGTGACTTTATTATATTCATTAGTTAGTGCTAGCAATTTTCTGGTGACATCTTTAGGGTTTTCTACGTAAAGAATCACATCATCTGCCAGCACTGAGTGTTTTATTTCTTCTTTTCTGATCTGGATTATTTTATTTTCTTCTCTAATTCTGTGGTTAAAACTTCAAGAATTATGTTGAATAATAGTAATGAGAGTGTGCACCCTTGTCTTGTTCCTGATTTTAGGGAAAATGCTTTCAGTTGTTCTCCACTGAGAGTCATGTTTGCTGTGGGCTTGTTGTACATGGCCTTTATTACATGAAGTATGTTTCTTCTATGCTAAATTTCTGGAGAGTTTTTGCCATAATTGGGTGTTGAATTTTGTCAAGTTTTCTCCCCAACTTTTGAGATGATCATACATTTTTCATACATCTTTCAATTTGTTAATATGCTGTATCACACTTATTGATTTACACATATTGAAGAATACTTTCATTCCTGGGATGAAGTCCACTTTATCATGATGTATGATCTTTTTAATGTGTTGTTGGATTCTGTTTGCCAGAATTTTGGTGAGAATTTTTGCATCCATGTTCACCAGTGATATTGGCCTGCAATTTTTTTTTACTTGTTTGTTTGTGGCATCTTTGTCTGATTTTGGTATCAGAGTGATGGTGTCCTTGTAGAATGAGTTTGGGAGTTTTCTTTTCTCTGCAATTTCTGGAAGAGTTTAAGCAGGATAGGTGTTAACCCTTCTCTAAACTTTTGGTAGGATTCACCTATGAAGACATCTGGCCATGAGATTTTGCTTGTTGGAAGATTTTTAAAGAGTTTTGGCTTCCTCGTTTGTGATTAGTCTGTTCTTATTTTTTCTTTCTATTTTTTCCAGTAAGATTATACTTTTCTAAAAATGTGTCCTTTTCATCCAGATTGGCCATGTAATTGGCATATAGTTACTCATGGTAATATCTTATGATTCTTTCTATTTCAGTGTTATCTGTTGCAACTTCTCCTTTTTATTTTCTACTTTTATTTTCTTAAGTCTTCTCCATTTTTTTTTTTTTTACAAGTCAGGCTAACGGTTTTTCAATTCTGTTTTCTTCTCAAATAACCAGCTTTTAATTTGATCTTTTGTATTGTCTCCATTTCTTCTTAATATATATCTACTGTGATCTTTATTATTTCTTTNATTTTCTACTTTTATTTTCTTAAGTCTTCTCCATTTTTTTTTTTTTGACAAGTCAGGCTAACGGTTTTTCAATTCTGTTTTCTTCTCAAATAACCAGCTTTTAATTTGATCTTTTGTATTGTCTCCATTTCTTCTTAATATATATCTACTGTGATCTTTATTATTTCTTTCCTTCTACTATTTTTTTTTGTTGTTGTTGTTGTCTTCTTCTTCTTCTAGTTGTTTTATATGTAAGCTTACTTTGCTTATTCAATGTCTGTCTTGTTTCTAGAGGTAGACCTGTATTAGTATAAATTTGCCTCTTAACACTGATTTTATTGCATCCCATAAGTTTTGAGTTTTCCTTGTTTTTTATAGCATATTTTTATTTTCTTTTTTGATTCCTTCAGTGACCTGTTGGTTATTCAGAAGCATGTAGTTTAGCCTCCATGTATTTCTGTTTTTTATAGTATTTTTTCCTGTAATTGATATCTAGTCTTACAGAGTTTTGGTCAGAAAAGATGCTTGAAATTATTTGAATATTTTTAAATTTGCAAAGGCTTGGTTGTGGCTTAGAATGTGGTCTACCCTGGAGAACATTCCATGTGAACTTGAAAAAAATGTGAAAACTATTTTTTTGGGGGGGGTTGACATGCCCCATAGATATCAATTAGGCTATCTGGTCCAGTGTGTCTTTTAAAGCTTGTGGGTTGATCTCCTTCAGAATGGACTGGTTGGATCTCCTTGCAGTGCAAGGGACTCTCAAGAGTCTTCTCCAACACCACAGTTCAAAAGCATCAATTCTTCGGTGCTCAGCTTTCTTCACAGTCCAACTCTCACATCCATACATGACCACAGGAAAAACCATAGCCTTGACTAGGCGGACCTTAGTCAGCAAAGTAATGTCTCTGCTTTTGAATATACTATCCAGGTTGGTCATAACTTTTCTTTCAAGGAGTAAGTGTCTTCTAATTTCATGGCTGCAATCACCATCTGCACTGATTTTGGAGCCCCCCCAAAAAAAGTCTGACACTGTTTCCACTGTTTCCCCATCTATTTCCCATGAAGTGATTGGACCGGATGACATGATCTTCATTTTCTGAATGTTGAGCATTAAGCCAACTTTTGTGCTCTCCTCCTTCACTTTCAACAAGAGGCAACAAGAGGCTCCTCTTCACTTTCTGCCATAAGGGTGGTGTCATCTGCATATCTGAGGTTATTGATATTTCTCCCGGCAATCTTGATTCCAGCTAGTGTTTCTTCCAGTTCAGCGTTTCTCATGATGTACTCTGCATATAAGTTAAATAAGCAGGGTGACAATATGCAGCCTTGACGTACTCCTTTTCCTATTTGGAACCAGTCTGTTGTTCCATGTCCAGTTTTAACTGCTGCTTCCTGACCTGCATACAGATTTCTCAAGAGGCAGGTTAAGTGGTCTGGTATTCCCATTTCTTTCAGAATTTTCCACAGTTTATTGTGATACACGCAGTCAAAGGCTTTGGCATAGTCAATAAAGCAGAAATAGAGGTTTTTCTGGAACTCTCTTGCTTTTTCCATGATCCAGCNCCTGCCAGAAAGTTAAAGAAATCTGAGGCTCATGAACAAGCTTCCTCTGTCTCAGCACAGAGCAAAATATCATTTACATATTGTAACACCACCATTTCAGAGCTATTAAAGTTTTGTAGATCCCGTGGCAAACTTTGTCCAAATAAGTGAGTATTGTCACGAAATAGCTGGGGCAAACTGTCCAGGTTAACTGAGAAGCTGGCTGCGTAGGGTCTTCAAAGGCAAATAGAAATTTACCTTCCTCCACCAAAGGCTCTGAATAGAAGGCATCTTTCAAATCAATTACTGAGAAATATTTGGCTTGTTCAGGAATTTCAGACAATAGAGTATAAGATTAGGCACCACAGGGTGTAAAGGAACTACAGCCTCATTTATTATACGTAAATCTTGAACTAGTCTCCATTTACCATTTGATTTCTTTTTACCCATAGTAGGAGTTTTGCAGGGACTGTTACAGGGAATTAATAGTCCCTGTTCCTTTAAATTTTTGATGATGGGTTTTAACCCTTCCTTAGCCTCAGGTTTCAGTGGATACTGCATCTTATGTGGAAATAAGTGCAGGTCTTTGAGTGTGACAACTACGGGAATAGCGTTGTGTGCTTGACCCACAGATTTTCCATCAGCCCATATTCTAGGATTTATATTTTGTTCAACTAAAGGGAGAGAAAGGGAGGGCTCCATATTCATGAAAACAGAGGCATGGACCTTGCTCAGTACATCTCTCCCCAAAAGAAATGACGGAGATTCTGGCAAGATCAGAAACTTGTGTGAAAATAGCACAGAATCCCAGTTGCAAGATAAAGAATAACTGAAATAATATCTTTTGGCTCATCCAGACAGTCCATTACGGAAGCGGATCGGGAAGAAAGTGGGCCAGGGGTTTCAGTAAGCACATAGTAAGTGTCCCCAGTATCTAAAAGGAAATTGATGGATTGGCTCCCCACAATTATTAATACCTGGGGTTCCTCAGGTGTAATTAGGATGGGAGCTTATGTGGGGACACCCAGGCACCTTTAGTCCTGATTGTCTTGAGAGTCTGACCCTGGAGACCTACGCCTCTGGGGCAGTCTCTCTTCCAGTGTGGTCCTTTGCAGACTGGACATGGAGCAGGTGGCGGCTTAGATGCCTGGGGGCAATCCCACTCAAGGTATCCCTCCTTTCCACAGTAATAGCAAGCCCATCCCTTTTCACCTGGGTCCCTCTGGGCATCCTTCTCAGGCTGTTTAAGAACATTTTTCATAACCATTGTGAAGGCTTCTACCTTTTCCTTTGTCTTTTTCTGCTTTTCTTTTCTTTCCTCATATTCCCTACCATAATAGACTGTCTGAGCCAATTATAACAGAGTATCTAAAGACTGATTTGGTCCATACGCCTGTTTTGATAGCTTACGGCAGATATCTGGAGCTGACTGAGTGAGAAATCTATCTTTTAAGATCACTTTTCTCTTGTTCCTAACAGAATCAGTCTAATTGTAAAACAGTATTATACTTAAGAGACCCTCCATCTGGCCACCATTCACCATCTTCCAATGGATACCGTGGCCATGCAGTATCATAGGAAGACCAGGTGTGTCTTTTTGAAGCCCTGGGGATCAAATCTATCCCAGTTTTTCAGGATACAGTTCAAAGGAGTGAAGCTGGAATTGTTAGCTCCCATCTGTAAGAGAGAAAAAAAGCTACCAGAGCCATCTTTCTACCGGAGGCGTCCTTCCCTGCTCTAGATGGGGGTGTAGACAGACCTTACACCAAAAACTTTTCCTTCCTGGTCG
>SJYX01012152.1:0-38756 GCA_006410675.1 Oreotragus oreotragus
TGCGCTTCAGTCAGGACTGTCTCTTTGCGACCCAGTGGACGGTAGCCCTCCAGGCTCCTCTGTGCAAGGGATTCTCCAGGCTAGAATACTGGAGTGATTTGCCATGCTCCCCTCCGGGGGATCTTCCCGACCTGGGGTTCGAACTCCTGCGACTACTCCTGCATTGCAGGCAGATTATTTACTGCTGAGCCACTGAGGAAAACGTGTATGTGTGTGTTCATGGTCTGCACGGCCCACCACCACCATGAGGGCAAGGACATGTCCACCATTTTTAATTTTGTACCTCAGAGCATAGTACCACATACAGATAAGTTGATTAGACAATGTTTTTGAGTAGGTGGATTTTTTTCTCAGCTAGTTGCTCATAGCCCATTTTACTTTTCTGTGGAGACCTGATTTAATAACTTGAAAGCTTTAATTGAAAGCTGCCATTGTGTTATTACAGAACTAAGCCCAGAAATGAACAGTGGAAACACAACTTTATAAAAGTAAATGAAACCAACAGGCAATTATAAAGGTAATTAAAAACTCATAACTATGTCTCCATTATATATAATCTCAACTACAGATCTAACAAATAGCCATCTATAAGGATATCTATGCAAAAATCACACTATAGTAAAGTTTGATGAATGCCCAGGTGTCAGCTTGTGACTATTATTTCAAACCTGTGATCATCAGCATAAGAGAATACTCTGCTTCATTTTTCCCTTTAAAAAACGGGTTCTGTATCCCTTGAATTCTTTTATTTTGTCCTTTAGTCAGTCCAAAAAAAAAGTACTTAAAAGTACATATTACACTGTTGCCACATACTTGGCTAACATTTTATTTTATGCCTAAATCACTTCAATCCTTTTGGAACCTCCTAGAGATTTTCTTAACAACTATTATCCTCATAACTCCTAAATATGTCACATGGGGCATTTTTTAGGCAGTAGCTAAATCTTTAGGAACCAGGGTATTTTAAGTTTAATGGAGATGTAATTTTACTAGGCTAAATTCTAGAAATTCAAGTTATAGTGCACTTATTTTCAAAAACAAATGTTGACACCATTTTCTCTTTATTATTATGATTTGTTCTCAGATGCTTTTTTCTCCTTTATGCACAGAAAATACTAGCTAAATATCCTGCTGATCTTGCTAAGGAGTTTACCTTATGTTCCTTTTAGACTTCTTAACTCTTCCCTCCACACTAGAGGAAAACGGAGAAAAATGCTTGGAATGGCTTTTTAAAAAATTTAAGCTATCTCATGTTTAGGACAATGGGAATAAGTTAAACAGCAGAAAGAAAATATGAAAAAAAAAAAAGTGGAGGAAGTAGCACCAAGAGGAAAGGAGTGGGAAGGGGACATGATCTTTTAAAGTAAGCAGAGCACTTAAAGCCATACTGGGGGCATTTTAACCCTGGCTGTGCTGCCTATTAGTTATGGAACTCTAGGCATTTGGCCCTGTGAGTGGCAGACTTATCTGAAAAAACTGAGTAATAATTAGAGGAATTAATAATTGGAGGAATAAAATAGGGAAGGTGTTCATCTTAGTCACTCAGTCGTGTCTGACTCTTTGCAACCCCATGAACCGCAGCACACCAGGCCTCCCTGTCTATCACCAACTCCCAAAGTCCACCCAAACCCATGTCCATCGAGTTGGTGATGCCATCCAACCATCTTATCCTCTGTCATCCCCTTCTCCTCCTGCCCTAAATCTTTCCCAGCATCAGGGTCTTTTCAAATGAGTCAGTTCTTTTCATAGGAAGCGTGACTCAGTGATAAAGTATCCACCTGCTAATGCAAGAGACACAGGTTTGATCTCTGGGTTGGGAAGATCACCTGGAGAAGGGAATGACTACCCCCTCCAGTATTCTTGCCTGGAGAATCCCATGGACAGAGGAGCCTGGCAGGCTATATACAGTCCATGGGCTTGCAAAAAGAGTCGGATACGACTGAGTGAATAAAACAACAACAACAAAAGAGGAGCTCAGCAGATGTTCATTCCACTCTTTCAGTCCTTTGTATGGATTTACTCTTGCCTTCTTCAACAGTTTACCCCTCCTACCATCCACCATACTAATCCTAAGTTATTTGTTAGCCATGTGTTGATTTCTCCCCAGTCATCTTTGTCTCATAGTCTCTGAACTTCATAAATTCCAATGATCTGCTACTTCAAGCAGCCTTACTTTCACCTCCATATTCTCTCTCTTAGCTCTCTAAACCCATAATCCTCACCTCTTTAATTCTAAATGTATGTCTGCTTTTCACCTCTCCATACCCTTCTGTTATTTGTCATTTTCTCACTGTTACATCTAGTCAGATTTCAACTCCCACAGTAGTAAGGCCAGCATTCTGGGACTATTTATCTCCTGTTTTGCAACACATACTTTCATTCAGCAAATATTTAGTGGCTCCTATTACCTGCCACATCAGTGATCCGACACAGAAATATAAAGATGAACAAATTGATCGAGACTCTGCCCTCAAGTAGCTTTGCTTACATTTTAGTGGTAAAAGATAAAGGGAAACATGACTACAAATATATTGCTAAGTGGTGATTAAGAAGTTGCACAGGGGGACAAAATGTGGGGGTGGCACTGTTTTAGATTGGGTTTCTGAGACAGACTCTCTGGGCGAATGGATAATGGAGGAACCATGCAGATGTGTGGAGGAAGAGCATCCCAGGACAGTGATTTTCCTCCATTACCACTTAGCAATAAATTTTTAATTATGTTTTCACATATCTTTCACCACCAAAATGTAAGTAAAGATTTTTGAGGGCAGTCTTTTGATCAGATGGTTCATCTTTATATTTCTTATGCTTGAATCACTGGTGGGCAGGTAAATGGAGCCACCAAATATCTGCTAAATGCTAAATTTTTGGAAGTATTTATCTGCTAAATATGCAAAAGTATTTATTTCAAAATGAGACTAACCACTTCCACCATGCACACTCTCCATTTTGAATCCATTACTATATCATTCTACACATCTTGGGTAATGCCACAGGTTTCTTTCTCTACATCCGGGCTTCTAAGTTCTACCTAAGATAAACCACAAAGATGAACTGATTGGTCCTACTGCAAATTATTACCAAAGGTGCCTGGAAACTGACAAAGCCTGGTATAGACCAGGCACTCCAAACACTTCTGTCATATATAGTTTTGTCACATGAATGGATTTTGCAGAATCCTATATTTGAATATACTTTTCTCAAAACAACCATCATCAAAAATCTTGTCATCAACTCAGACAGCTTAAGGATTTAAACCCCCAAGAGTCTTTTAATTCTATATTTTTTCTAATATATGTTACTTTTCTTTATTCACATTGAAAAAGAAGAAAGAAACTTTGAGAGGCAGTTTTCCAAAACCAGAAAGTATTATTGAAAATTATTCAAGTTCAATTTTGAATAAAATCCCCTGAGGTTCCTGTAAAATCTCCACTGAATAAGTTCACAATTCTGAGAGCACCATTTTTAGTATAATCTTCTCTTGGCTTACTTGGTTATTCAGCACTCTGAAATAGGAGGGTGTGAAGATTAAGGAAAAATGTCCTACTTGAGCAAAGTCCCTAACTTTGGATTTTAGAAAAAAAAGTCTGATAAATCTTATTCTTTGTTACAAGTTAAGTTTGGGGGAAAGTACTTCTCTGTGTTTACTGGCAGTGAAATCTGGGCCTGCTGAACACTTCTGGATTATCAACTGTCTGATTAATCCAAAATGCCTCCAAAGTAATGCAGACATAACATTTTCCCAAGCAAAGTGCTTTCTAAGAAAACTGATAGAATCACTGTGCAGCAAAGTAATTTTAGACAATTTCTTCATTAATGTTCTCAATGGAAAACATGATGCTAAGAAAAAATTTCAAGTACTTTCTTTTCTTCCTGGTCTATTTTATTGAGTCTTACAATGTGATATTAACATAAATAATTATGAATCAACTTTAACAGCAAGATGTGCCCTTACTGTGTGGCCTTAAAGAACACTCCCAATCTAAAAGCTGAGAGTTACAGTTTATTTGGTGGGAATTATTAGGACTTCAAGCCCATAGGGCAGCATCTCTAATAACCCAAAGAGAACTGCTCCCAGGAGGCAATGGGAGAAGCCATATCATATGGAAATTTTAGAAGAAAGGGCAGGTAGTCTGAACATCAAAAGATCATTGTTAATAAAAACCAGATATATCCAGTTAAAGAATTCAGCACTTTTCTATGAATGGGAAGATGCAAGAGTCTTGGCTCCCTGAAATCATTCCATTGATATGAACAGCACCTATCTGGGGTCACTATCTAGTGTTTTCATCACATCCTAAGTTTCCTTAGGGCTCACCATAGGGACTGGTTGCAAGTTGATGGCTCCTAGATGGCAGGTATTCTTTCCTTCCAGAGTTTCCTCTGGGCTCACCTGCTTACCATCTGTGGTGGCTGCAATTGCTGTTGACTGTGGCATCCTTTGTTTACTGATATGGCAGCAAATATTCCATTTCTCAGTTGGTAGGATAAATAGTTGAAATTGCTTTCCTTGTAGTGCACTAGAAGGAATCAGAGGCATCTCAGTGTGGGGCACTGTGCCCTTATTTGGGATAGAGACTTTGGTTCAAATATTTTAGAAGAAAGCTAAGGAAGGTGGAGAAACATCCTCAACTTCTCCCTCATTCTTACCCCATCATCTGTCACATAGCAAGATGTGCCCTTACTGTGTGGCCTTAAAGAACACTCCCAACCTAAAAGCTGAGAGTTACAGTTTATTTGGTGGGAATTATTAGGACTTCAAGCCCATAGGGCAGCATCTCTAATAACCCAAAGAGAACTGCTCCCAGGAGGCAATGGGAGAAGCCATATCATATGGAAATTTTAGAAGAAAGGGCAGGTAGTCTGAACATCAAAAGATCATTGTTAATAAAAACCAGATATATCCAGTTAAAGAATTCAGCACTTTTCTATGAATGGGAAGATGCAAGAGTCTTGGCTCCCTGAAATCATTCCATTGATATGAACAGCACCTATCTGGGGTCACTATCTAATGTTTTCATCACATCCTAAGTTTCCTTAGGGCTCACCATAGGGACTGGTTGCAAGTTGATGGCTCCTAGATGGCAGGTATTCTTTCCTTCCAGAGTTTCCTCTGGGCTCACCTGCTTACCATCTGTGGTGGCTGCAATTGCTGTTGACTGTGGCATCCTTTGTTTACTGATATGGCAGCAAATATTCCATTTCTCAGTTGGTAGGATAAATAGTTGAAATTGCTTTCCTTGTAGTGCACTAGAAGGAATCAGAGGCATCTCAGTGTGGGGCACTGTGCCCTTATTTGGGATAGAGACTTTGGTTCAAATATTTTAGAAGAAAGCTAAGGAAGGTGGAGAAACATCCTCAACTTCTCCCTCATTCTTACCCCATCATCTGTCACAGACATCGAATCATCTCTATCTTGATTAGCTATGTGACAAAAGTATGCATTTTTAGGATGGCTAAACAGTATTCAGAGTATTTTAGGGCCTAGGAATAGAGCTTTGCTAGTTCATTCAACCAAACATTTTTTTCAATAAGAATTTCTTATGTACCTATGCCAGGCACTATCCTAAGCATTAAGACATAAAGCTGAAAGCAATTTTATGCCTGATTTTAAGCAGCCCATGATATAAAGGGAAAATAGACTTATAAAAAAAATGGAAAGACTATCATGTTAAACTCAATTTTAGATAATTTTACATGGTGTTAAGAGAGCGCAGAGGACAAACTAACTTACTCAGAAGCCACTTAATAGTTTCACTGGGAGTTAATATTTGTTTCAGATCCAGAAACTCTAGCTTAGAAATGCAGATGAGGCAAGTAAGCTTATTTGGTCAAACGTTAGACCACCTCTCAATTTGGCCTAATCCATACAACTGGGCTTCTGCTTTGGCTTTCTAGGGAACTAAACATGTGGCTGGAGCCCAGTTGAACCACATGACTCTCTGACATCTTCTCTTGCTCTTACATACACTCTACTCTCCTATCATCAATAAATGCTGGCTCAAAGGCATGTAGACCGGTTAAAATCTGACTTGAGATCATTACTCCTTTTTTGTTTGTTTGTTCTACATAATAAAGTGACTATCCACCCTAACCTTCACCTTGGAAACATTCCTGTATTCTATTCAGGCCTCTCTTCCTACCATATGGTCTCAGATTCTTCATTCCTGTATAGCAGCTGCATTTGTGACATCCAGCATGTCAATGTCACAATAATTAAAAACACATCATTATTTTTAACAAATGGTACTTATATAGGACCCAACACATGCATAGGATATTGAGGTACATCGCAGGTCTGAAAAACAATAGAGACTCAGTTATCCCGTACCCAAGATTGCACATATAGTATGAATAGAAACTGACCCTCCAAGCCTTATTTTCTAACTGAATTACATTGTCTCTTGCTGACCACACAGAGTGGACTGGGAAGAAAGGTCTGGCCTTTCTCTCCCAAGAAGTGTAGTGGAGTTCATCATGTTCAGGTTATAATCCTAGATTAAAGAAACAAAAAGTCAACTGGAAAGCAACATAATAATCAAGATCTAAATTGAAAAACAGCAAAAACAAAAGCAGAGAATAGGCCAAAGATGAGGATAAACAAAGCTTCAGACTTAGAAGTCAAGTACATAACATATTTAAGGACAGTATAAGGGGGTGGTCCTAAGATGGCAGAGGACTAGGACAGGGAGAGGACAGGGAGACCACTTTCTCCCCCACAAATTCATCAAAAGATCATTTGAATGCCAGGCAACTTCCACAAAACAACTTCTGAATGCTGGTGGAGGACACCAGACACCCAGAAAGGAAGCCCATTCTCTTTGAAAGGAGGTAGGACAAAATATAAAAGACAAAGAGACAAAAGAGTTAGGGATGGAGACCCATCCCAGAGAGGGAGCCGTGAGGGAGGAGAAGTTTCCAAACACCAGGAAACCCTCTCGCCAGTGGGTCTGTGGGGAGTTTTGGAATCTCAGAGGGCAACATAACTGGGAGGGGAAAAAAAAACCAAAAAACAGAATACGCCTAACCGCAACTTCCAGCAGAGAAGTAGCCCAGACACTTGCGTTTGCCACCAGTGAGTGGGCGCTGAACAGGGAGACTCAGGTTGCAAGCTTAGGGCAAGAACTGGCCTGAATGCCCTGAGGACAATCTGAGGGAGCTAACATGAGACAGCAACCCAAACTGTGGGATAGTCAGAGAGAGGAAAAAAAAAAAAAAAGAGAGAGAGAGAGAGAGAAAACTGTCCCACAAAAAGCTCTAACCTAAGTCACAGCCTGGCCTGATCATAGAACAAAGGATTGAGCGAATGCCAAAGGAGAGCTAGCCAGTTGTGGACTGGCCCATCCCCCCGCCAGAGGCAGAGAGGCAGGTGGGTGACAGCCAGAGCCAGAAGGCAAGGGGCAATCTCAGCCTCAGAGACAGCATCCTCCACCAAACTGTGAGCAGGCTCCCAGTTGCTAACCAAGTCTTGCTGGGATCCTGGACAGCTGACATCTGTCAGGAGGGTTGCAGCCTGAGATCAGCTCTCCAGAGGAGAGACACAGCACACCTGAGATGGCGCTCTTGCTGTGCACCCAGGAAACCGAACGGCTGGGACCAGGAAGGTAAGATTCACAGCCCACCTAGGACAGTGTGCTCACCAAGCACTTGGTCGCCTGAGCTGCTTGGACCTGGGAAGGGCACAAAACATGCCCAACCAAGTCTGTGCCCTTGTGGAGTACCCGAGAACCTGAACCTGAGCAGCTTAGACCTGGGAAGTACACGAACCCAGGGTCCGCTTTGGATAGTTCCCCTGCAAAGCAACCTGAAGCCTGAGCAGTGTAGACCAGGAAAGCACATGTGCCATGAGCTGGGGCAAACCCAGTGTGGTCCATAAACTGCAAGCACTCCCCACACACCCCAGTGGTATTTGTTTCCAGTGTTCCTCCCTCCCCACAGCACATCTGAACAAGTGAGCCTAAATAAGTGACCACCTTCACTCCCTTGTGTCAGGGCAGAAATCAGACACTGAAGAGACTTGCAAACAGAGGAAGCCAAAATAAACAAAGAAGAGGGAACCATTTTGGAAGTGACAGGTGGAACAGATTAAAACCCTGCGGTTAGCATTGACTAAGCATTGGAAGGAAATGGCAACCCACTCCAGTATTCTTGCCTGGAGAATCCCATGGATGGAGAAGCCTGGTAGGATACAGTCCACGGGGTCTCAAAGAATTGGACATGACTGAGCAACTTCACTTTTACAAACATTGGAAAGGGCCTATAGACTTGAGAAGTAGTACAAGCTGGAATAAGGAACTATCTGAAACTGAACTGATCCCACATTGCCCACACCAGCTCCAGAGAAATTCCTAGATATATTTTACTAGTATAATTTTTTAAATTTTTTATTTTTTAAGTTCTTTATTACTCCTTTACTTTCCATTTTTATAACCTACTATTATCTTGCAAAAAAGACCCTATTTTTAAAGCAAACTTCCTATATATTTTTTTTTTATAATTTTTGTGATTGATTTTGTTTTGTATATTTAATATTGTATTTTTGAGAGCCTAACCTCTACTCTAGATTTTTAATCTTTGCTTTTGGGTATTTGCTATCAATTTTGTACCTGGAAGAATCTAACCTTCAGTACCCATTTTTACTTAGGGGTGTGATTACTGGCTTGACTGCTCTCTTCCCTTTTAACTCTCCTTCTTCTCTGCCAGGTCACCTCTATCTCCTCCCTCCCCTTCTCTGCTATACTTAACTCTGTGAATCTTTCAGGGTATTCCAGGATGTGGAGAACACTTAAGTAACTGATTACTGGTTAGGCTGGTCTCTCCCCTCCTTACTCTCCCTCTTCTCCTCCTGGTCACTTCTATCTCCCTCCTCCCTCTTCTCCTCTCCCTGTAACTCTGTGAACCTCTCTGGGTGTCCCTCACTGTGGAGAATCTTTTCACAATTAACCTAGATGTTTTATCATCTGTGCTGTATGGATGGAGAAGTCTTGAGTTTACTGTAAGAATAAGACTAAAAGCCAGAGGCAGGAGGCTTAAATCCAAAATTGAGAACACCAGAAAACTCCTGACACCAGGGAACAATAATTGACAAAAGCTCATCCAAAAGCCTCTATACCTACACTGAAACCAAGCTCCACCCAAGAGCCAATGAGTTCCAAAGCAAGACATACCACTCTAATTCTCCAGCAATGCAAAAACATAATGCAGAGCATTAAAAAACAGGCTGCTAAAAGTCTGTTTAGCAGACCCACAGACACCTGAAAACTCACTACTGGACACTTTGTTGCACTCCAGAGAAAAAAGGATATGGCTCCATCCACCAGATCAACAATGCAAGCTTCCCTAACCAGGAAACTTTGACAAGCTACTAGTCCAACCCCACCCACAGGGAGAAACCTCCACAATAAAGAGGAATCACAAACTTCAAGCCTACAGAAAGGCCACCCCAAACACAGCAATCTAAACAAAATGAAAAGGCAGAGAAATATTCAGCAGGTAAAGGAACATGATAAATGCTCACCAAACCAAAGAGGAAGAAATAGGGAGTCTACCTGAAAAAAGAATTCAGAATAATGATAGTAAAGATGATCCAAAATCTTGAAAACAAAATGGAGTTACAGATAAATAGACAGGAGACAAGGACTGAGAAGATGCGTGAAATGTTTAACACGGACCTAGAAGAAATAAAAAAAGAGTCAATCAATAATGAATAATGCAATAACTGAGATCAAAAGCACTGTGGAGGGAACCAACAGTAGAATAACTGAGACAGAAGATAGGATACGTGAGGTAGAAGATAGAATGATGGAAATAAAAGAAGCAGAGAGGAAAAAAGAAAAAAGAATGAAAAGAAATGAGGACAACCTCAGAGACCTCTGGGACAATGTTAAACACCCCAACTTCAAATCACAGAAGTCCCAGAAGAAGATGAAAAGAAAGACCATGAGAAAATACCTGAGGATATAATAGTTGAAAACTTCCCTAAAATGGGGAAGGAAATAGCCACCCAAGTCCAAGAAACCTAGAGAGTCCCAAACAGGATAAATCCAAGGTGAAACACCCCAAGGCACATATTAATCAAATTAATGAAGATCAAACACAAAGAGCAAATATTAAAAGCAGCAAGGGAAAAACAACAAATAACACACAAGGGGATTCCCATAAGGATAACAGCTGATCTTTCAACAGAAACTCTTCAGGCCAGAAGGAAATGACTGGACATTCTTTACATGATGAAAGAGAAAAACTTACAATCCAGATTACTATACCCAGCAAGGATCTCATTCAAATATGAAGGAGAAATTAAAAGCTTTATAGACAAAAGCTGAGAGAATTCAGCACCACCAAACTAGCTNTATCTTGCAAAAAAGACCCTATTTTTAAAGCAAACTTCCTATATATTTTTTTTTTATAATTTTTGTGATTGATTTTGTTTTGTATATTTAATATTGTATTTTTGAGAGCCTAACCTCTACTCTAGATTTTTAATCTTTGCTTTTGGGTATTTGCTATCAATTTTGTACCTGGAAGAATCTAACCTTCAGTACCCATTTTTACTTAGGGGTGTGATTACTGGCTTGACTGCTCTCTTCCCTTTTAACTCTCCTTCTTCTCTGCCAGGTCACCTCTATCTCCTCCCTCCCCTTCTCTGCTATACTTAACTCTGTGAATCTTTCAGGGTATTCCAGGATGTGGAGAACACTTAAGTAACTGATTACTGGTTAGGCTGGTCTCTCCCCTCCTTACTCTCCCTCTTCTCCTCCTGGTCACTTCTATCTCCCTCCTCCCTCTTCTCCTCTCCCTGTAACTCTGTGAACCTCTCTGGGTGTCCCTCACTGTGGAGAATCTTTTCACAATTAACCTAGATGTTTTATCATCTGTGCTGTATGGATGGAGAAGTCTTGAGTTTACTGTAAGAATAAGACTAAAAGCCAGAGGCAGGAGGCTTAAATCCAAAATTGAGAACACCAGAAAACTCCTGACACCAGGGAACAATAATTGACAAAAGCTCATCCAAAAGCCTCTATACCTACACTGAAACCAAGCTCCACCCAAGAGCCAATGAGTTCCAAAGCAAGACATACCACTCTAATTCTCCAGCAATGCAAAAACATAATGCAGAGCATTAAAAAACAGGCTGCTAAAAGTCTGTTTAGCAGACCCATAGACACCTGAAAACTCACTACTGGACACTTTGTTGCACTCCAGAGAAAAAAGGATATGGCTCCATCCACCAGATCAACAATGCAAGCTTCCCTAACCAGGAAACTTTGACAAGCTACTAGTCCAACCCCACCCACAGGGAGAAACCTCCACAATAAAGAGGAACCACAAACTTCAAGCCTACAGAAAGGCCACCCCAAACACAGCAATCTAAACAAAATGAAAAGGCAGAGAAATATTCAGCAGGTAAAGGAACATGATAAATGCTCACCAAACCAAAGAGGAAGAAATAGGGAGTCTACCTGAAAAAAGAATTCAGAATAATGATAGTAAAGATGATCCAAAATCTTGAAAACAAAATGGAGTTACAGATAAATAGACAGGAGACAAGGACTGAGAAGATGCATGAAATGTTTAACACGGACCTAGAAGAAATAAAAAAAGAGTCAATCAATAATGAATAATGCAATAACTGAGATCAAAAGCACTGTGGAGGGAACCAACAGTAGAATAACTGAGACAGAAGATAGGATACGTGAGGCAGAAGATAGAATGATGGAAATAAAAGAAGCAGAGAGGAAAAAAGAAAAAAGAATGAAAAGAAATGAGGACAACCTCAGAGACCTCTGGGACAATGTTAAACACCCCAACTTCAAATCACAGAAGTCCCAGAAGAAGATGAAAAGAAAGACCATGAGAAAATACCTGAGGATATAAGAGTTGAAAACTTCCCTAAAATGGGGAAGGAAATAGCCACCCAAGTCCAAGAAACCTAGAGAGTCCCAAACAGGATAAATCCAAGGTGAAACACCCCAAGGCACATATTAATCAAATTAATGAAGATCAAACACAAAGAGCAAATATTAAAAGCAGCAAGGGAAAAACAACAAATAACACACAAGGGGATTCCCATAAGGATAACAGCTGATCTTTCAACAGAAACTCTTCAGGCCAGAAGGAAATGACTGGACATTCTTTACATGATGAAAGAGAAAAACTTACAATCCAGATTACTATACCCAGCAAGGATCTCATTCAAATATGAAGGAGAAATTAAAAGCTTTATAGACAAAAGCTGAGAGAATTCAGCACCACCAAACTAGCTCTTCAACAAATGCTAAAGGATCTTCTCTAGTTAGGAAACATAAAAAAGGCTTATAAACTTGAACCCAAAACAACAAAGTAAATGGCAATGGGATCATACTTATCAATAATTACCTTAAATGTAAATGGGTTCAATGTCTCCAGAAAGCAAGCATAGAAGGAACATCCCTTAGCATAATAAAAGCCATATATGATAAACCCACAGCAAACATTATCCTCAATGGTGAAAAACTGAAAGCATTTCCCCTAAGTCAGGAACAAGACAAGAGTGCCCACTCCCACCATTACTATTCAACATAGTTTTAGAAATTTTAGCCACAGCAATTAGAGCAGAAAAAATAAAAGGAATACAGATTGGAAAAGAAAGAAGTAAAACTCTCACTCTTTGCAAATGACATGATCCTCTACATAGAAAATCCTAAAAATGCCACCAGAAAATTACTAGAGCTAATCAACAAATATAGTAAAGTTGCAGGATATAAAATTAACACACAAAAATCCCTTGCATTGCTATACACTAACAATAAGAAAACAGAAAGAGAAATTAAGGAAACAATTTCATTCACCATGCAACAAAAAGAATAAAATACTTAGGAATAAATCTACCTAAAGAAAGAAAAGATCTATATATAGAAAACTATAAAACATTGATGAAAGAAACCAAAGATGACACAAATAGATGGAAAAATATACCATGTTCATGGACTGGAAAAATCAATATAGTGAAAATGAGTATACTACCCAAAGCAATTTATAGATTCAATGCAATCCCTAGGCAAGCTACCAGTGGTATTTTTCAGAGAACTAGAACAAATAATTTCACAATTTGTATGGAAATACAAAAAACTTCGAATAGCCAAAGCAATCTTGAGAAAGAAGAATGGAACAGGAGGAATCAACCTGCCTGACTTCAGACTATACTACAAGGCTACAGTCATCAAGACAGTATGGAACTGGCACAAAGAAATATCGATCAATGGAACAGAATAGAAAGCCCAGAGATAAATCCACGCACCTATGGACACCTTATCTGTGACAAAGAAGGTAAGAATATACAATGGAGAAATCTCTTTAACAAGTGGTGCTGGGAAAACTGGTCAACCACTTGTAAAAGAATGAAACTAGAATACTCTCTAACACCATACACTAAAATAAACTCAAAATGGATGAAAGATCTAAATTTAAGACCAGAAACTATAAAACTCCTAGAGGAAAACATAGGCAAAAAATTCTTTGACATAAATCACAGCAAGATCCTCTATGACCCACCTCCCAAAGTAATGGAAATAAAAGCAAAAATTAACAATTGAGACCTAATTAAACTTAAAAGCTTTTGCACAGTGAAGGAAACTATAAGCAAGGTGAAAAGACAGTTTTTAAAATGGGAGAAAATAATAGCAAACAAAGCAACTGAAAAGAATTAATCTCAAAAATATACAAGGAGCTCCTGCAGCTCAATTCTAGAAAAATAAATGACCCAGTCAAAAAATAGGCCAAAGAACTAAACAGACATTTCTCCAAAGAAGACATACAGATAGCTAACAAGCACATGAAAAGATGCTCATCTTCAATCATTATCAGAGAAATGCAAATCAAAACCCCAATGAGGTACCAATTCATGCAGGTCAGAAGGCTGCTATCAAAAAGTCTACAAACAATAAATGCTGGAGAGGGTGTGGAGAAAAGGGAACCTCTTACACTGTTGGTGGGAATGCAAACTAGTACAGCCATGATGGAGAAGAGTGTGGAGATTCCTTAAAAAACTGGAAATAGAACTGCCATATGAGCCAGCAATCCCACTGCTCTGCATACACACCAAGGAAACCAGAATTGAAAGAGACACGTGTACCCCAGTGTTCATAGCAGCACTGTTTACAATAGCCAGGACATGAAAGAAACCTAGATGTCCATCAGCAGACGAATGAGTAAGAATGCTGTGGTACATATACACAATGGGATATTACTCAGCTATTAAAAAGAATGCATTTGAATCAGTTCTAATAAGGTGGATGAAACTGGATCCTATCATACAGAGTGAAGTAAGTCAGAAAGAAAAACACCAGTACAGTATATTAACATATATATATGGAATTTAGAAAGATGGTAACGATGACCCTAGATGCAAGACAGCAAAAGAGACACAAATATAAAGAACAGACTTCTGGACTCTGTGGGAGAAGATGAGGGTGGGATGGTTTGAGAGACTAGCACTGAAACCTGTATATTATCATATGTGAAATAGATCACCAGTCCAGGTTCTATGCATGAGACAGAATGCTCAGGGCCAGTGCACTGGGATGACCTAGAGGGATGGGATAGGGAGGGATGTGGAGGGGGGGGTTCAGGATGGGGAACACATGTATACCCACGGCTGATTCTTGTCAATGTATGGCAAAAACCACTACAATATTGCACAGTAATTAGCCTCCAATTAAAATAAATTTTAAAAAATAGTAAAATAAATTAAAAAATTTTTTAAATAGTAAAAAAAATCCTCAAGGCTGAAGGATTGAGGCAGCCTGGAAGATCACTTAATGGTCCTACCTTAAGGTTCCAAACACTAAGCCATGTAACGCAGTAGACACAGGTCTAATCCCTGATTCAGGAAGATAACACATGCCTCTGAAAAACTAAGCCCAGTGCACCACTGCCACCGAGCCTGTGATCTAGAGCTCAGGAGCTGCAGCTAATGAAACCCGAGCACCCTAGAGCCTGTGCTCTGCAACAAGAGAAAACACCACACTGAGAAGCCCCACACAATTAGAGGGTATCCCCTACTCACCAAAACTAGAGAAAAGCCTGCATAGCAGTGAAGATCCAGTACAGCCAAAAATAAATAAATAAAATTATATATTAAAAAAAAGAAAAGCAACAGCAAAATCAGATATGGCAGGGATAATATGTCAGGTTTTCTACTTACTAATTCATGACTAAAGGTGGTCAAGATATATAGCTATTAGAACTTTTAGGGAGGACATGAGAGGACAGAACTTACGACTGTTTTGAATTACTACTTCAATTTGAAGAAGCAGAAAGGATAGCATTTCATACTGAGGAGACTGCATGAATAAAGGCACTTGCTTTGGATCAGTTAAATAAAACAGAATATAAAGTAAATATGTAGGTTCCCATTTCAGTTGGGATTAAAATCTCCTAATTCAGAAATAATTATTAGCGTATTTGTGAATTATGCCTCCACTGTCAGCTGAAAACATTTGTCTATTTAAAATGAGGTGGGTTTAGTTTATTAAAATCATTACTAGCTATCAAAAAAGAGATAATGCATTTGAATATTCTCAAGTGTGTACAAATTGTATATACATTACCTAGCAGGGGTTCACTCTCAATCAATATTTTCTCAGAATGACATTTCTCAGGAAGGAAGAAGATCTCAGTTAAGCTAACAAATTATTATCCTTCACAGGAGAACTCCAGACAGAACCCTAATTAATGAATTGGCTTAATAGCAGTTCCTTGTTTATAACTCAAAGCCTACACATACTTATGAACAGTGGCAAGCAGCCATGCAAGGAGCAGCCTTAGGAGGTGGGTGTAAAGAGGAAAGAGTGTGGAGTGGAGTGTGAAAGATGAAACCAGACAAAGGAGAATAGTTATGTCAAAGTTATAGCAAGAAAACCACCTAAGAGGCTCTATGTCATACAATCGGACTCTGCCCGCACTGCATAAAAGGAGAGAGACTCAGAAGAAAATCTTTTTCTTGTAATCACAAATGCCATTTATGGCTGCTTTGATTCATTTCATGGTCTTAAGGACAATTATGCGGCTTTCATTGCTAAAGGTTCTCTTGAAAACAAAAGACTTAAGAGTAAAGAATTCATTTATTTCTTAGTAGCACTATACATTAATTTGGAGTGTGCTTTGTTCTATTAGGTGCAATTTCAAATTACTTCCAATCCAGTGTAATGCCATTTTTGCAATTGATAATGTAAGTTTCAATTCATTTTTTGCCGCTTTGCCAAATAAATACAGAAAAATGATGTCTTGGTCATATATAATGATGGTGCTGTTTGGAATAATAATTAAATGATACCATAGTTGCTATTAATTCTTCTGGCTCTGCTGGGTATTTTTAAAATTAAGTTACTGTTCTTTTTCACCATTCATTTCATGTTTCTGTCATTAATTCCATCAATTCATTTCAGGTTCTTTCATAGATCTTTCTCAATGTTTTGCCCTCTCCTTTTCTCCATACCCCATTAAAGAAAGCATGTGACCAAAACAGCTATCTAGTTTTCAAGGGTTATGGACTGAAAAAATAATGAGAAATGTGTGATCTGACTTGCACCATTTGCATTTAATATCTAATATTGATAATGATAAATTCTAGAATGGCACTAATTATTTACCAAATTCACAAAGAGCAAAAGTAGTCCCTATATAGATTAGGCCAGTTATTCTCTGACATAACCCTTCTCTTGCCTGCATTTAAATCACTTTGTGATAACCACTGAGTTGGATAGGAAGGTCCTTTCCATACCCCACAAAGCCCAGGTCACAGATCTTAAATGTGGGTGTCAAGTCTCACTCTCCATCCAGCCCTGTTCAATTATATTCCTAGAAAGATTCTGAGTTTTTATCTAAGATTTGAAATTAAGAGAAGCCAATATATTTTCCCTATGTCTCTGGAAATTACGTTAGGCAACATTAGGCAATTATATATATTAACCATGCCTGACTTATAACCATCTAATTAACTCAGACCACCCATAAGTATTTTGGAGCAGGTTTTATTTTATTCCATATTGCTTTTCTGTAATTCAAATTTTCAAAGAATGGTTCAACACTGTTAAGTTTGGACTGAGTCATCTTAGTCAATAACTGTTTATACAAAAAGTAGATATTAATTGAATGCCTTGAATACAGTTAATACCAAGAACTTTAGAAGTAAAGATTACTAAAAACACACTATATGTAATAATTTAATGTAATCACTAAATATATATGATTTACCAGAAGATTTTACAGATCCAAATTCTTATCCCACTGCTCTATAGAAAATACTGCTTTAGGATTATCTTGCATAAGAAGAAATAAATATGTTGTAGAGAGAATCCTGAGACGTTAACTCTGTGTGTGTGTGTTGGGGGTGAGAAGGAAGTAGAATGTAGTTATTTTCTGCCTCACAATACCTACAAAACAATTTGTGTTCCTTTGTGCTACCAAAATCACAGGAAAACCCTATGATAGATGTACTGGTGATTAGCGATGCTGAATTTATAGCTGCTGTTTAGTTGGAATACTTTTGTGTTTTCTAGTATTTCTGAGACCAGTCCAAAAAAAAAAAAAAACCAACCATAGTGTCATTAGATACAAAGAGTTGCCTGAAAATGATCATTTTCTTCATTAAAAAAAAAAATTCATTATCAATTTTTGTAAGTGATCCTAATACAAGAGTATTAGTTTCAACTAGGCGGCTTCAACCTTATTTCAAGCCTCTATGGATCTAAACTATAAGAGATCTATTACCACAGTTCTTTCTAATTCAGATGAGCTCTCCAGCAGATTATTACCAAATATTATTACTCCAGTTCACTCACTGGAGCTCTTCTTTTATCTTCATATAACTTTGAAGTTCCTTTTGGAAATAAAAGTTTATCTTCCCATGAAACTCAGAAAGATTTTATAGATGTGAAACAAATAGTTTGAGATTTCAGCCATTTATTTCAGAATATCTAAACTTTTCTATTCATAAATCTACCCCTAACTTTTGACTAGGAATAAGAAAAAAGTTCTATATTAAACTGAATAAACACTAAATGATTACTAAAAAAAACGATGGAATGAAAAAATGAAGAAATTTTAAGTTTAGTGTTAGGATATTTTCCCCTTTGGTAAGTTTCTTGTCTCAGGCATCTATTCATATAATTTATTTCAAATGTACTCAGATATAATTTATGTTGTAAAGCAGTACTTCCCAAATACTATTCTCTGAAGACTGTATTCTGGAAGATGATAATAGGTATGTGCAAAAAGTTTTTGAGTTAATATCTGGAAAGCTGTGCAGAATGTAGTTCTCCACCCCCTTTAATATCAAAGCCTGTGAGAATTTCTGTAATAAATAAATCTGTTTAATTTTGTTTAACATGGTATTTCTCAAAAATATTTCACTATAGAATGCTATTCATTTTTCCAACTAAACAGTCATCCTGGGAACACTGTTTTAGGACAAAAATGCTACATGAAATTTCCTCCTATTTTAAGCACTGAGCTTTTGAAACACTGTATCTTAAGCCAATTATTTTAAGAATGTTTAGAAAAATCATTTTAAGAAAATTTCTAACTAAAGGACTGTTGCTTTTTTATATCTAGGACACTAGTAGAAGCCATCAAATGATCTCATAAAAACAACAAAACAATGATTTGTCAAGTAATAAAATATTAAGTGGTGAGGTTGGGGATGGTAATTCCACTCACTAGGCCATATTAATTCCCTGATCTCTTCATTGACTGACTCAGTAGATTTGTTCAACATATTCTATTAATATGTGGCAGTAACTGTGCTGGGTCACTTTTTATACTCAGATTATTTATGAGGATTGCCAATATACCAGCCATCATCGTCTGATGTCATGATTGACTAAGTGTGATCTATAAGGCAAACCTGGGCCATTGCCCGTTTTTACAAATAAAGTTTTATTGAAACATATCCACAGGATTTGTTTACGTATTGCTGCTTTGGCAGGCCTTCCCTGGTGGCTGAGTTGTGAAATAATCAACTGGCAATGCAGGAGCCACAAGAGACACAGGTTCAATCCCTGAGTCAGGAAGATCTCCTGGAGGAGGGCATGGTAACCCACTCTAGTATTCTTGCCTGGAGAATCCCATGAGCAGAGGAGCCTGTCTAGCTACAGTCAATAGGGTCACACAGAGTCAGACAGGACTGGAGTGACTTAGCATGCACGCAAGCATGACTGCTTTTGCACTGCAAAGGCAAAGTTGAGCAATTGCAAAAGAGACTGTCTAGTAACAAAGGCTAAAATATTTACTACTTGGCCCTTTAGAGAAAAAGTTCACTGACTCCTGTCCTAGATCATCTTCATGTTATATCATATAATACCTAAAACAAATCTATGAAAAATGTACAGTTTTCCTCATTTCATAAATTAGGAAGTTAAATTTCAGGCTATCAGGAGCCATTTGCCCTGTGTTACTCAGGTCATGTCTGACTCTTTGCCACCCATGTACTATAGCCTGCCAGGCTCTTCTGTCCATGGAATTTTCTAGGCAAGAATACTAGAGTGGGTAGCTATTTCCTTCTCCAGGGGATCTTCCCAACCCAGGGATCAAACTGTGGCTCTCCTACACTGCAGGCAGATTGTTTACCAGCTGAGCTATCAGGGAAGATCATCACTCAGGTAGTACGCAATAACGTACGCATGCATGCTAAGTCTCTTCAGTCATGTCTGGCTCCTTGCAACCCTATGGACTATAGCCCACCAAGCTCCTCTGTCTGTGGGATTCTCCAGGAATGAATACTGGAGTCTGTTGCCATTTTCTACTCCAGAGTAAGCAGTAAATCCAGATTCAAATACACATGACTGACAACAAATTCTAAGAACTTTTGTCTACATTCCAGGCAACATAATAGTACTAAGCACATTTATTTCTTTGGGCAATTAAAACATTTCCAAAACATCTCTGTTACTTTTAGAGTAACCAAAGTAAAATCTATTTCAGAAATCTCCTAGTTTTCTATTTTCGTGGATCTTATTTAGCACGTTTCAAAACAATGCATTTGTATTCAGTTTTGAGTACCTGCCTCTCCATCGTAGACACTGCTCTGCCTAAATAGCTCCTTTGTTTCTTGCCTAATAGTTCTCCTTTCCTGGGCTCCTCCTTGTGCAGATCACATTTTGAGAAACATTGCTATATTATACAAAGATAAAACATTCTTATTTTTGACACATGGTTCAATTTTTCATTCTTGTTAAAGATCTGAAAAACTGCTTCCCTTTGATGGCTTTCAATTTAACTTAGTGTTTGATTTATTTATTTGATTAGATGTCTTGGTCTTTAGAGTGCTGTTTTTGTTGATTCATCTAAAAAGGGATATTTCACTATTTTATCTTTATAGATTTGGTTTATTTTCATTTATTTTTGTTTCTATTTTTTTTTTTCAGTGTTGAAGGTAGAAAAACAAGTCTTTGTTTTGAAACACTGGTATATGCTTTGTTCTCTGGAGAACATAAAAGATTTAGCCAATTCTAGAAAGGAATAGAGAGTCAATACAAAGAGATTCAGAGAAGCTTCCCAATCCTAGTCAATTCACTTTAATAAGAATCTATTGAACATCTAAGTGCTGTGGAGCTATATATCGAACAAAGGACAGTGCCTGCCCAAAGGAGGTAATACTCTTCTATGGGGGAGACTTGCTATACCCTGGGGAAAGAGAGATAGTCAAAGCAGCTTCTGCATAAGTGCTACGGGGTATCAATGGCCTATAAACCTATTTATTCTAAAGCCTGAAGATTTCTGATGGTCTTTCACTTACATGCAATAGTAAAGGCAAATATAAATTAATGCAAAGATCAACCACCATATTGGCGCCAAACATCAAGGTCCCCAACTCTGACTTCAACAAAATCTGATGTCCTATCCACTAGGATCCAGTGACTTTATTCATTCCTTTTAATGAATATTTATCCAACCAGTTTTTCTGTCAGTAATTATTAATAACTAATAGGCATAATCAAAAGTATTTTCATGAGTTTAGAATAAACTATTTGGAGAAATAGGAAATAGAATTTTAGATGTGGAAGAAACACTATATCAACCATTTGCTCACTCAACACATATTCAATGCCTGCTGTGTCAGGCACTGTGCTTGACCCTAGGGAACACATAAATAAGAGTCTGTCTCTATGTGCTTAAGAATTTGCTGCCTAGTAAAAGGGACAATGGAGAAGGCAATGGCACCCCACTCCAGTACTCTTGCCTGGAAAATCCCATGGACGGAGGAGCCTGGTGGGCTGCAGTCCATGGGGTCGCTAAGAGTCAGACATGACTGAGCGTCTTCATTTTCACTTTTCACTTTCATGCATTGGAGAAGGAAATGGCAACCCACTCCAGTGTTCTTGCCTGGAGAATCCCAGGGACGGGGGAGCCTGTTGGGCTGCCGTCTATGGGGTCGCACAGAGTCGGACTCGACTGAAGCGACTCAGCAGCAGCAGCAAAAGGGACAAGGGTGTTACAAAAACATAACAAGGTAAAAAAGAAAATCCTAACTGCTAACGCTTAATAGGTACTTTTGGGAAAAGAACTAGTTTTGAAAATGTGCGTGGATAAGCCACTTAATATAGAGGATGAGCCCCAAATCATAAGTGCTTTAAAATACTTGGTAACTGAGTACAGAGATAAAATGCCTTCAAAAAGTAAAATAATGAAAGAAAGGAGCTCATTCAGAAGGCAGTAGAAAGGTAGTTGCTAAGTAGGGGGTATAATGTGTTGAGAATCTTTAGATGTTGAACAGCTAAAAGAATATTTAAGGATAGAAAAGTCTAATATAAAAACTTAAACTGAGTCTGTGTGATGGGAAAACCAGAAGCCCCCTTTTGACTTTTCACATGTGTGTCACAGGTGGTTGGTTTTGTTTAGTTCACTTTTACTTTGAATGTTTGAGGAATTAAATGACCAATCTTATGGTAAATAAGAAGGGTCTAATTTTCGTATTTGACTAAATGTTGTTCAGAAAAGGCAGTTTTCAGTAGTCTGGGGGCAGAAATGACTAAGAAGCATAAGATCCCTGGATATTCACAGAAATTGTAGGGAGTTTGAGAGGGTTTTAGTTTTCTAAAGAAAACTATTAGACACGGAAATTTCAAGCCAAAAGACCTTATTTAATTCCTTATTAATGTATGTAATATGTTATTTAATTGTACAATACAAAAACTGAAATACAACTTAGAAAGCAATGACTCTTCCATACCACACACATGTGTACTAATATAAAAAATTGCTAGATAATATTTTATTTTTTTCTTTTTAAAAAATTATTATTTTTTTTTTTACTTTATTTTACTTTACAGTACTGTATTGGATTTGGCATACATTGACATGAATCCGCCACGGGTGTAAATACATTATGAAAAATAATGGGTTATTTTCACCTGGAGTAGAATTCTAGAGGGCTAAGTAGAACGTAGTGATATAGAGACTATCTCAAGAAGGACAATGAAGAGCAGTATGCAAGACCAAAATGCACATTAAACAGTAATTGTTGGATCAAGCAATCCTTAAAAAGATATCAGAAAAGACTAGAAAGAAATGGTTGTGACATAATCTTCAACTAAAATCCTTAGATTCTAGACTATAGAGCTTGGACTTCATTCCATAGACAAGGAAGAGAAAGTGAATTTTTTTCCAGAAGGTGGTGATCTGATCAGAGTTGTAGATAAAAACTAATCTAACAAGTGTAACCCAGAAGGGTTGATTTTGACTCCATATTGGATCTGCTTCTGTGACTTTAATCCTTGTTTTATGCTACTTTTGTTATTACAGCATACATAATGACCTGCCTCAGGGAACCCTGCCCCTCCTCTGTCTGACCCTTAAAGTGCCTTTGTTTAAGTTCACTGGAGATAACCAGATCCAGCCCACCTATGAAGGAACATAACATTCTTAAGTTGCTTGTGTGAAGAACAGGCATAAAGGACAGAGGACGTCTGTTAACTTTTTGCAATTCACGTCTGAAAAACCTCTTCTAATGTGGAGAATCCCCCGCTGTTAAAGTACTGTTGGGACTAGGATTCCATCTCCCACTTTGGAACTTCATCCTCCCTGTGCCTACTTCAGGGCAAAAACATGGAAGTTAGGTTCAACTAACATGTTGTTTTCTCTCAGTACTTTAAATCTGGATTGTGTAATTCAAAGATAATGATGGGATCTGAGACAGTGGCAACATCATCTAGTGTCAGTGTTTTAATATTTCCTGGAAGAGTTGTATTTTGTGTCTCCACATTCTCAGCTCCCATTTTCTTCTCAATCCTCTTCAATTGCGTTCTCATCATTATCGCTTGACTGCAAGAGCACTTATTGAATCCCCAGTGGCTCACATCTTGCTGAAGACAATGGTTTACTTGATAGATCAGCCAGATTTGCCAAGGTTGAGTGAAGTTGCTCAGTGGTGTCTGACTCTTTGTGACCCCACGGACTGTAGCCTGTCAGGCTCCTCCGTCCATGGGATTTTCCAGGCAAGAGTGCTGGAGTGGATTGCCATTTCCTTCTCCAGGGGACCTTCCCAACCCAGGAATTGAACCCGAGTCTCCCACATTGCAGGCAGACGCTTTACCATGGGAACCATCAGGGAAGCCTGGTTGGCTTCCGGTTGCCAAGGTTGGCTGCTCCTTAATTCATGAATCACCTTCTTCCTAAATTCCTGGATTTCCTCCTGTATCACTGGAGTCTCAGTCTTTGCTTATTTCAATGGTTTCTCTTATGAGAGCTCTCTCAGAGTACTTGTTGTTCAGTTGCTTAGTCATGTCCCACTCTTTGTGACCTCATGGACTACAGCATACAAGGATTCCCTGTCCTTCACCATCTCTGGAAGTTTGCTCAAACTCAGTCCACTGAGTCAGAGATGCCATCGACTATCTCATCCTCTGTTGTCCCCTTCTCCTCCTGCCTTCAGTCTTTCCCAGCATCAGGGTCTTTTCTAATGAGTTCACTCTTTGCAACAGGTGGACAAAGTGCTAGAGCTTCAGCTTCAACATCAGTCTTTCCAATCAATATTCAGGGTTGATTTCGTTTAGGATTGACTGGTCTGATCTCCTTACTGTCCAAGGAACTCTCAAGAATCTTCTCCAACACCAGAAATTGAAAGCATCATTTTTTCAGCACTCAGCCTTCATTCTAGTCCAACTCTCACATCTGTACCTGACTACTGGAAAAATCATAGCTTTGACTATACGGACATTTGCTGGCAAAGTGATGTCTCTGCTTCTCAATACACTGTCTAGGTTTGTCATGGGCTTCCCTAGTGGCTTAAATAGTAAAGAATCCACCTGCGATTTGGGAGATCAGGGTTCAGTCGATGGCGTGGCAACCTACTCCAGCATTCTTGCGTGGAGAATCCCCATGGACAGAGGAGCCTGGTGGGCTACAGTCCACCGGTTGCAGAGTCGGACATGACTGAGCCACTAATCACAGCACAGCACAGGTTTGACATAGCTTTTCTTCCAAGGAACCAGTGCTTTAAATTGCATGGCTGCAGTCACTGTCCACAGTAATTTTGGAGCCCATGAAAATGCAGTCTGTTACTGTATCAATTGTTTCCCCATCTATTTGTCATGAAGTGATGGGACCAGATGCCATGATCTTAGTTTCTGAATGCTGAATTTTAAGCCAGCTTTTTCTGGCTTAAAAAAAAACTCTCCTCTTTCATCTTCATCAAGAGACTCTAGTTACTCTTCACTTTCTGCCAATAGGGATTAAGTCCTCAATTATCTTCCCTTCTCAATTTGTTCTTACAACTTGCAAAATGTCATTTTATTTTATGACTTTTGAATCCCCACTACATGATTATAAAGCCCCAAATTGTATTTTGTTTCTTTCTTTCCCTCTGAAATCCAAGCATTTCTGTGACTGCTTAATAATCATTTCAAATTCAGTATATCCAAAATCAAATTACTGATACTCACTCTATGTAGTCCAATGCAAGCTCTAGGAAAGCAGAGTCCTAAAACCTTGTTTACTACTGTTACCTACAGACTAGACTATTAACTACCATGAAGAAGGTACATAATAACTACTTAATAAATCAATCCTTACACGAGGATATCTAAAAGGCAGTTAAAAATCCCCCACTTCATTTTATTGATGAAGATACTGAGGCCAATTTAAATGAAGTGAATTTTCTGAGGTCATGGCACTATCAGGGGCAGGCTTGGCTACTCACTCTAATCAAATCAAACAGTTTCACTTGCTATCAATAGCACTTGTTCCCATATTTCAAGCCTGTTAAAGATTCCTCAAGGTTCCATGGGTCTGTTGAAAAGATTCCTCTGCTGTTCCTGAGTTTGTTCAACATGCAAGAGAGGAAGACAACTGAGATTTCAGAAGAACCAAAAGCTTCCCAACAGTACTAGATATCTACGATGTTTTTCTGACTCACCAGTACCTGAATTCTCTTTCTCAAGGATGTGCCTAGAATGTACAAACTTTGGTCAGGACAGGACTCTTCTTCATGCTACAAAAGCTACAAAAATTCAAACATCCCCTCCTCTTTCCCTCCAGCAGCCAGGTTAGTCTATCAACTAGCAGTCCCTACCCAGGCCTCTGAATCTGAACATCAGAACATAAGGACATGGGATTCTCAAAAAACAAGAATTCATAGTGCTGGTGGCAGACACACATAGGGAAGGGGCAGATGGGTATACACTTCAGTGATGCCTTTTCAGTGATGAGGGGTTAGAGATAGCATTCTAGGCCGACTTGTGTGACCTGATAACCTGGCCCTCTGCTGCACAAGCTCCCTTCATTCCTAGCTGGGTTGGTTGTCTCCTAATTCTGCTTAAATTAGCCAGAGTTTTCTTTCATTTGCACTTAAAGCACTGACTGACTCATCGATGACCTCCAAACCATTCTTCAGTGTCATTCACTGACCCACCAGTACTGATGCTGGTCCCCTCCCCACACCTAAATCTATCTTTTCTACATCATGTTACCTCAGAAACCAGTTTCATGATTGGCTTCCTAACATAACGGCCAGATTCAAAATAAAGAACCAACAGTCTGAAAAAGAAGCCATATATCAATCTCATCATGTTCTGGCATTAAAACTGCATTCTGTATGCCAAGGTAAACAGAGGTAAATTTTTAGACACTACTTGAATCAGAGTTATTTTTGAGGCAGAAAAACTTTTACCACCAGCCTTTTCCCAAAACCATCCTTTGCCACTGTTTCTTCAGTGAAAATTAATTTATGGTTTAAATCTTAGCTTGTTCAAGTTTCTTGAGCACCACCTCTTACCTACATTCTATCACCAAAATTAAAGGGGCTGCTACCCCCTCACTACCACCACAGTAAATGTCTCCAGCAAAAAGGGAATAGGAATGGCTACTTGGATTAAAAAAAAAAGACAAAACAAATCAGCTCATTGTTTGGTCAAATTTACTCATCAGATGGCTGCTGATAAGACGAGGCTTCAAGGAGGAAAGATCTTGGCTTGAATCTGGTCCTAAGTCAAGTGTCTGGGCAGCTTTAATAGATTTGCATAAGACATTAGGGCCTACAATTTACTTTTGTCCTTTGCACGTACAGCTCTCTTGGCAACTTCAGGCAAGAGAAGCAACTAGGACAAGGAAGCATCTATGTATTTCTGGACCTTTATCTGTAAGATCTTCTTGAAAGTGAAAGTGTTAGTCATTCAGTTGTGTCTGACTCTTTGCAACCTCATGGACTATAGCCCTCTAGGTTCCTCTGTCCATGGAATTCTCCAGGTAAGAATACTGGAGTGGGTAGCTATTTCCTTTTCCAGGGGATCTTCTTAACCCAGGGATCAAACCTGGGTCTCCTGCATTACAGGAGAATTCCTTATCATCTGAGCCCCAAGGGGAAGACCTCTTCTTACATCACCATAATCCCTAACAATAGTGCTTAACTTGATGTGTGTCATATTTCTTTAAAATAATTTAAATTAAAATTAATTTAAAATAATTTAAATTACTTTTTTTTTTTTTACAAGGAGAAAGGTAACACACTCACACATATGCCCTTGCAAAGTTTTGCATAGAATGGAGTTCACAGCTTAACTCCTAACCACAGTCATGACAGTGAGTCATCACCCAGATTAGTCATTTGTTAAAATACTTGGATCACTTTACTGTTAATTGTTTACATAATTCTTGCTATTAAGAATTGTTTACAATTCTTGTTTACATATTCTTGCTTCTTTTGAGGTCCATGAGAGCAGGGTATCTTATCTATTTTTTTTTTCCAGCACACCTGAACACTATCTGGCATATCTTGGACACTTAATAAATGTATGTTGGAGGAAAGAATAATTCAATCTTTTAAATTGCTTCACATGGATAATATTAGCCAGGTGTCTCATTATCCTACCTATGCATATTTAATCACCCTGTACTTCAAAGATCTTACCTGTGAAGAGGGTATACAATTCTCCTCTTATTTACTAGGGACTCACAAGCATTGCATCTAATAACAACTACTAACAGCCACTCTTCAAATGTCAAGAGGAAAAACTGTTGATGAAATAATAGCAATTTATATAATTTGAGTAAATACATATTTACTTGTCTTCCTGAGCATTTCAAGGAACAGAAAAATAGACACAAAGACATTCCAGAATAATCCTATTCCTCCAACAAAGTGAGAAAGTCACTGTCAGTAAAGACAAGCACCATAGCCAATCTCTTTTTTAACAGCATTTCCTTCTGCTTGTTTTCCAGATCTTGGGAAATCCAGTGAATCCTCTGTGTAAAGGCTGAGACCAATGAGGTCAACAAGACAAACACTTTCATTTCACTGAGACATGTGGATAACTCTGAATAAAGAAAGACTTATTACCCAGTGACTCCTACACTAAGCTTATCAACATGATGTACCGGGTAAAAATGGATCTCGTATTGCTCACATTTGAGAAACTTCCAAAGTCAGAGAGTGTTTCCTCCATGTTCAAGGTCTCACAGTTGGTCCCATGAAATCTGTCAATACACCATCCAAAATGAGTCTAATGCCGGCCCTAGATGGGGGACAATGGATTCCCAGAAAGACTGGCTTGATGAAACACTAGACCTGAATCCTCTGAACCAAGGACAGCATGTGCACAGCTTGCAGACTGGCCTTCGTCTATCGAGCCTGCATGGGACTTGACCGGCATCACCCACTGGTGTCGATTTTCTCACCTCAAGACGGTGCAGCCAGGAAACGCAAAGGGCTCCCAGAAGGTGCCCACCCTCTGTGTCTACCACAACACACCTGGCAGCACTAATTTTAGGTTCTCATCAGCTGTGACAGCAAAGCTGCATCACCAGTTAAATCATAATCAGTGAAGGATACGTGTGTTTACAGACTGTATGTTAGGAAGTCAAGGGGACTCTTACACAGCTTTTCACTTAAGTGTCATCTCGGGTTGGGGGATGGCTTCAGGGGAAGTTGTGTTAGGTATACAATTGTTCTAGGAGGAAAAATGAGTATCTCAGCAGGTCCTAAAAGAAAGAAAGCACTACCCTGGTGTATATCTAGGGACTTCTGCCATAAACATATAAAATTTCCATGATGTTTCCTTCTGTAAATTTATATTATCCAGGTATGGCTAAAACAACTATTTGAAATGCATTTAAATTGTGAGATATAACAAAGTAATTTAGGCAAATTACTTGGTCCCTCTGAACTTCTTTAGAAATTAATATAGGGTTGATTTACAATGTTGTGTTAGTTTCAGGTGTACAGGAAAGTGATTCAGTTATATATACATATATATATCTTTTTTCAGAGTCTTTTCCCTTATAGCTTATTACAAAATATTGACTACAGTTTTCATGTGCTATACTGAAGGTCCTTATTGTTTATCTATTTTACATATGGTAGTGTATATCTATTAATCCCACACCCTTAATGTATCCCTTCTTTAACCCTTTCCCCTTTGGTAATCTTAAATTTGTTTCCTACATCTGTGAGTCTATTTCTACTTTGTACGTAAGTTCATTTGTATCATTTTTTGGTCCCTCTGAACTTTAGTTGCCTCATCTCTTAAAATGAAGATGGAAAATAACTACAAGATTATTTTGCTTAGTTCATAGTTCAGTTCAGTTCCTCAGTTGTGTCCAACTCTTTGTGATCCCATGGACTGCAGCATGCCAGGCTTCCCTGTCCATCACCAGCTCCCAGAGCTTGCTCAAACTCAAGTCCACTGAAGTCAATGATGCCATCCAACCATCTCATCTTCCGTTTCCCCATCTCCTCCTGCCTTCAATCTTTCCCAGCATCAAGGTCTTTGTTAAGGAGTCAGTTCTTCGCATCAGATTTGGCCACTTTGGCTCATAGTAGGCATACAAAACTGCTTTGTTCACTGCTACTGTCAAGTCTAATAAATTAGACACTTAAAGCTAAAACCCACTGCCTTCACTTCCCAAGCCATCCATGACTTTCAATAGTACGCTTGACTTTTATATATTCACAAACATTTCACATAATTTACATTTCAACAACTAAATCTGAGGTGCAGTGAATGTATTCAATACTGAACATTGCAATCAAGGCAAGACACCTTACTTAAGCTAACAAATGATTACCCTTCATTGCAGACCTATAATTCATCAATTTGTTCCTTACAGAATTTGAAAGACACAAACTAAAGCAATTGAGGGCATAGACACAGTAAACTCTTAGATGCTTCCCCAACATCTAGCAGTTACTCTCAGCAAGACACATTCCCTGTCTTCCCAAGCTCACTATTAATAAGTGAATCAGAGGTCCATGGAATTGCCTCACACCTATCCAGATTTCCTGTTAAAGGTATCACATGAGAGAGTCTTTCATACCAAATATCAGTCACTGCCTCACCACAGTTCTAGAATATGACATAAGCTCTTAGGAGAACCAGAAAGCAGATGGATAAGAACCCATCCTTCACTCTCTCTACTTTTAAGAAAATCAGAATGTGGCCTTCAGTAGTAGAAAGAGAAAGTCTAGAGGTTCATTGGAAGGACTGATGCTGAAGCTGAAACTCCAATATTTTGACCACCTCATGCGAAGAGTTGACTCATTGGAAAAGACCCTGCTGCTGGGAGGGACTGGGGGCAGGAGGAGAAGGTGGCGACAGACGATGAGATGGCTGGATGGCATTACCCACTGGATGGATATGAGTTAAGGCAAACTCCAGGAGTCGGTGATGGCCAGGGAGGCCTGGCATGCTGTGATTCATGGGGTTGCAAAGAGTCAGACACGACTGGGCAACTGAACTGAACAAGACAATTAGACTTGTTTTAAGGAGATCTTTTAGTAAACTGTCCAGGGAAATCAGAG
Source organism: Oreotragus oreotragus (assembly GCA_006410675.1). Classification (NCBI taxonomy): domain Eukaryota; kingdom Metazoa; phylum Chordata; class Mammalia; order Artiodactyla; family Bovidae; genus Oreotragus; species Oreotragus oreotragus. Next base: position 30,272 of record SJYX01012152.1, read on the forward strand.
CAGAGTTAAGATTTCAAGTATAATTTACAATAGTTTAGGTTGGGAATCTTGATCTCCTCACATTATCAGCTCTTCTCTACCTTTAAGCTTTTACTTATCATCAAAGTCAGAAGCTGGGAAGTAAAGGATTCCTAAGCACACTTTAGAAGAGAGATAATGTATAGGGCAATTGTCACCAAGAGCACAACACTGAGATGAATAAGATACCACTATAATTTCCTCATCTACCTGCTTGCTCATTTCATATCACTATCTTGTCTCAGTAGGTATATTCATGTTCAAGTGCTTTGTCTTTATTTTCCAGGAAAGGAATTTGGCAGACACGGTTAATCAGTTAACTCAATCATGGTCTCAAACTGCTTCCCGTGTCACCTCTACATTAGGAAAATGGGAGAGCAAAACAGTCATATTTTATCATCTTCTGCAGTCAGGAGGATATGTGTGAGATACAGAACTGACCAGTGCCATGACTAGTGCGATATGAGCAGAAGTCACCTGGAGGCTTCTGTGAAAGCTTTTGGCTTTCCTAATGAAAGGAGCAGAGGGATGACATAATTCCTTCTGCTCTTCCCTACTCCCTTCTATCTTGAACGTGAACATCATGCCTAGAGCTGAGGCAGTCATCTTGGGACTATCAGGCAATACTCATTATGAGAAGTCCAGAAGAATGGCAGAAATATTTACTCACTATGACATTATTGAGTACTAACAGACAATAATACATTTTTACTAAAACAGTTAATTCTTGTAGATTGAACTAGTCATTGCTACACAAGATCATTTGCTATGTTCTGCCGGGCCTTCTTTTGAAGGCAATGAGAACTATTAATAAGAAAAAAGTTCCACAGACTATATGAAATCACTTATTATAGGCGATCTATTTAAATGTAAGTATCAGTAGACAGGAAGTAGGGGGAAAAATATGGAAATTCTAAGACAAACAGGAAGTGGGTTAAGCAAAAGAGACAATCAGACAGGAAAACAAAATGAAAAGTTAATGAGAAACAAAAATGAAAAGCAGGTCATGTTTGGGAGTTCGTGTAAAAAAATAAATAAAAAAAAAAATGAAAAGCAGGATTCTAAAAATGAATTATTAAACTCCAACCTGGAGGCACTGTACAAAAGACTAGTTAAGGTGATCGCCCTTGACTCTATTANAAGTATCAGTAGACAGGAAGTAGGGGGAAAAATATGGAAATTCTAAGACAAACAGGAAGTGGGTTAAGCAAAAGAGACAATCAGACAGGAAAACAAAATGAAAAGTTAATGAGAAACAAAAATGAAAAGCAGGTCATGTTTGGGAGTTCGTGTAAAAAAATAAATAAAAAAAAAAATGAAAAGCAGGATTCTAAAAATGAATTATTAAACTCCAACCTGGAGGCACTGTACAAAAGACTAGTTAAGGTGATCGCCCTTGACTCTATTACTAGGCTATTCCTTTCTTCTCAACTTACCATTTCTGATGGGCAGCTCCTACCAGGTTCTCTCACTCCTCTCTTCCCTTCCAGTTTCCTCCTCCCCATACTCAAGCATAACTCCAAATTACTTGTATTGACTGATAATCCCTCAAGATGCAACAGAAAGAAGCTATGATACAGTAAGTTTGACCAGAAAAAAGCTAACTGTATCAAAGAAAGGCAAGCCATGTCTTCTTAACTGAGAGCATTATACAAGAACCATGAGATTTACCACATTTCAAATCTGGCTACTGGATGGGCAATATGTAAAATTGCTCACGTGGCCTAAGCTGTGAGGAAACAGGGTCTTCAGTACAGGTTGTAGGAGCAGAGAGCTTCTATATCCCTTAGCCTTCCTTCCTCAAAAGAAAGATGTAACAGAAAACTATCCATCCAATAAAATAAAAATACACTCAAATCTACAACATTATGCATCTCTCAACTAACACCGCTAAGAGGAAAGATGGAAAACTCAAACTCTGTATTAAAACTAATTATAATGATTCTGCTTATGTGCTAGATATAAAAGGACCTGCATCTTTTCCAATTCAGAGAATCTCCTTCATTTAAGTCTGGTAATAAAAATGATAAAGAGTAACCTATAAAAAATAAAAACCCTTAATTAATTTTTTAATGAAGTATTATTTTAGAGTAAAAAAAGACATAGTAAAGTCACTATTCTATGTCTGAGATTACTACCTGCAAATGGAAAATTTTTAATGTACAAAAGCAAGAAAGAAAACATAAAGGACAAAGGGCAGATGTTTTTGTGTAAGGGTTTTGTTTTCTAAAGTGTTATGTACGACATATACTTTATCCCTACCACTTTTATTTAAAATTAAAAAACAACTAAGGGGAACACCACGGGAAATCCCATAATTTATATACACTCTGTTCCACCACTTAACATTGCCTGTATTATAAGAACAATATTTAGAAACCTAATTAGTTTATTGCTTTTTGGTGGCAGAACAGAAAAATAAGGCACAGATTCCTAAGTTCCTGTTCTTTGATGTGTGAAGCACAAGTTGTACAGTCTGAAACCATAACATCAGCATATGCTGTCTCCACATCCCATGGGGACTAGGAAAGTAACATGAAGAAAGAAACCTCAGTAGAAATTGTGTAGAAGAGGAAATGAGCAGAATTAATTTTCAGAAGCTTTATATAGCTCAGCAGCATATTGTATAAGAGGGAAATACACAGTAGCTTTTTTTTTTTTTTTCCTGACAGGAGATACTTAATCTTAACACAGCATTAAGAAACAGAGAAAAGAAGAAAGCCATATCTCTGCTCTAGTTGATAGAACAACAACAAAAGAATATGGATTTGAAATTTAGGTTAACTGGTTTTTAGTCCTGACTCTAACAGCCTACACTATCTAGCTTATAGGTTCAGTTCAGTTCAGTCACTCAGTCGTGTCCGACTCTCTGTGACCCCACGATCGCAGCACGCCAGGCCTCCCTGTTCATCACCTGAAAATCTATAAAAATACTAGAAAATTTATATATACTTATATACATTTCCTGTAGGAGAGGTGCCATTGCTATAATACTTACCAATTTGCTGTACATCTGAAATTAACACAACATTGTTTATCAACTATATTTCAATATAAATTAAAACTTAAAAAAAGGAGTATCACCCAAAAAATGTTAAGAACTATTATTATGCAAATCATTTCACCTTTGTCTTGGTTTTCTCATCTTATAATGGCAATACTAGCATCTATCCAACTTTAATCATTGTTAAGGTTTGAAAAGCATACTGAGGAGAAAAAATAATTTTTTAAGAGTTAATATATAATTTAAATATTTTAGCTATTCCTCTCATATATCAGATAGAAAATTATTTTTAATATAATCATGAAATTTTCTATAAATTCGCTAAAAAAAACAGCCTTTAACTTTTTCTTGAACCTATATATGAAATTCTTAGGGTTAACATTAGTAGAGAAAGAAATATATTTATATGAGAATATTTGCTTTTCTAAGACATCATGATTAAAGGTTAATAATAGTATTGCCTACCAAGTAGTCACAGAATAATTTATAGGAACCTTTTATTTGGGATAATATGTACCAGGGCACATTGTTCATACAGAATGTGACAAATGTAAGCCAAGATGTAGGATTTTTTTTTTAATGATTCTACCATGTAAAACAATGCAGCTAATTAGTTTAACTGAAAGTTATGGCCAAAAGTGATTCTCAGAGTCCTTCAGGCACCATTGTGCATATTGACATTTCAAAATCTGATGAGCAAGCCTGTGCTTTTAGTTGCTATGATTTACTAACAATTGATAAGGAAAACATTTGATTAAAACCCTCATTAATAGATTTTTGTTTTCCTTTCTGAGACAAATGCTTAGAAATTTGCTGTAAACATCTCATTAATAGGAATAGAGCAAGGGAGGATAATTAGTTGGTATCATCAATCAAGTTTTCAACTTCTATACCCCAGTCAATGCTCTCAACACTCTTTCAGTATTTAAAGTACAGCAAAGTAAAAGGAACTCAGTGTTTGTGAAACCTCACAAGTATCAGTTGTAAATTAATTTACTTGAACAAACCAACTCTGAGAACCTGCCAGGGACATCAGAAAATTTTGTGCAAATCCTATGGTAATTGACTGGAAAGACACCATCTCTTCAGAATTTCTAATTATAAAGCCATGAAAACATTGACACAATGTAAGAAACCATTTTGGGAGTAAGCTTTATATCTAATATGAAAGTGATATAGTATAGAGCAACTAATTCATTGTGTGAATGATCACTAAATGGCCTACTAGAGTTATACATCTGTACAGCAAGCAATGATTCCAAAGATTAAAAGCAACCGAGATGAGAGTGCAGGGGTAGAGCAAAAATCTCACACAAGCAATATGCCCTAGCTGCACACACACACACACAAGAGATCTCAGTTACTATGGAGAAATTAAATTATAGGAGACAGATCAAAATGGCAGAGTAGGAAGAAGCTGAACTCAGCCCCAAGAACACATCAAAGATACATCTACATGTGGAATAATTCTCACCAAAAACTAACTGGAAAATGATAGAACAACTCTAGTACAACCAAGAATGTAAGAAAGATACACACTTCATCAGGTAGGAAGGCAAGAAAGAAATCAGTCTGGGACCTGGGCCACTGGGAAGGGGCTCAGAGGAATAGGGAGATTTCACAGGTAGAGACCCACACTAGGGAGTGAGTGGAGAGAGTCACAGAATGGGTGTTCCGGTTCTGGGGTTCTATGCAAGGGAGAGAAGCCCTCTGGGCTGGCTGGAGGGCTGGTAGGAATAACAAGAGGAAGTGGGAAACCTAGATTCTACTCAGGAGAAGTGCACATGCTAGCTTGCCACCTGTCCACAACCACCTCCCTGTGGACCGCAGCCTGAGCCTAAATGCTCTGCGCTCACCCCCCAACTCCACATCAGAGTGAAGCACTGGATCTGGGGAGGCCACAGCCAGACAGAAGACCTGACTGTGGACACAGAAATGAGCCAGTCCCTTTGTGGAACCTGTGTTGGTGGAGGCAGCCATTGTTGGCACTTAATCACGCAGCACATCCAAAGCACCGCGGCTCTCTAAGGGGGCTGCTCCACCATAATCCACTTCGCAACACCTGCCGTGAGTCCATGTGGGCCCCCCCGTCTTGTGGTATGGCTTCACAATGGGGCAGGGGCCGGGTGCACTGATTGACTCTGAGGGATGAAGTAGAGTCACACTCAAGACTGCACCTGAGTAGAGAGAAAGAAACAACTCTGAGCACCTGCAAAGGCAGCAGCACATCAGAGACAGCTCAAACTTCTGTCTTCAGCTGACCTGAGACAAGAACCCACACAAACACCACTTTCTTCAGCACCCCTCCTTCTGGGGCAAGAGTCCCAGTTCTGAAAGAGTGGAAAGCAAACAAACAGAACAGAACCAGCTCAATCCTGACCATCAGGGCTTTACCAGACCCCACCCCAATTAGAGCAGAGGGAAAGTCCAGCCTCACACCCAGCTCCAACTCTAGCCCCTCTATCTTCAGACCCACCACCTAACAGGTGATAGCTACCAGTGTACCCCAAGGAAAGAAGGAAAGACATGACTTGCATCCATATCAAACCCAGATCTCCACCCAGAAAAATCAGGCACATACGGACTGTACAGGGATACTCCCACATAAGAACACGTCTGCCAGAAAACAGCAGACTTAAATTCACAGAGGCAGAGAAAGTTAAGCAAAATGAAAATGCAGAGGAACTGTTACCAATCGAAAGAGCAAGAGAAAACTCCAGAAAAGCTAATGAAGCAAAAATAAACCATTTACCAGATAAAGAATTCAACATATTGGTTATAAAAATGTTAACTGAATTAGGGAAAAGAATAGACTACATAGTGATGATTTTAATGAGGAACTAAAAATATTAAAAATTCCCATTCATAAAAGAAGAATTAAATAGCTCAGATAAAAGAACATACTTAAAGGACTGAATAGCAGACAGACTAAATGATACAGAAAAACATGTAAGTGCTTCTGCAAGACAGAATAATGGTAATAGTAATCACACAGAACAGCAAAAAGAAAAGCAAATTAAAAATATGAAAACCATCTAAGAGATCTCTGAAATAATATGAAGTATATCAACATTCTCATTATAGGGGTCCCAGAAAAAATAAAAAAGAGAGAAAGAGAAGAGGGTTGAAAATGTATTTCAAGAAATTATAGCTGAAAACTGAGAAATCTTGAAAAAAGAAATATCCAGGTACAGGAAGCACAGAGGGTTCCAAACAACATGAATTCAAACAGACCCACACCAAGATATATCATAACTAAAATGGAAAAACTAAAAAATAAAGAGAATTCTAAAGGCAGCTAGAGAGAAACAAAGAATCATATTCAAGGGGATCCCCGTAAGATTATCAACTGATTTTTCTGCAGAAACTTTGCAGGCCACAAGAGAGAGACATGAAAGTTCAAGAATAGTAGTCTTTCCTACAAAAGACTGATTTGAAGGAAACTGAAGTTTGGAGTTGAATACCATGATGTCATCCTATAATGAAGGATTACACTTGAGAAAACAGAGCCTCTGAAAGGTTGAAACATAATCCTCTCCAATTCCAATAGCCAAGGACTAGCTGAATTGGTATTTCCTCAGACAGAAACAGGTCACCTACCAACATCCAAGAGTCTTTTAAGCTATAAACCCTTAGGGAACTTATAATTTCATTACTTGTGGGGAAAAACACACACACACACACAAACACACACACAGAAACAGCTATTGTTGAGTTGGGTGTACCTGAATATTAAAATGAAGAACAATCTCTCTTCTGTCACGAATGATGTTGATGTATGGCAAAACCAATACAATATTGTAAAGTAATTAAACTCCAATTAAAATAAATAAATTTATATTTAAAAAAAGGAAACTAGGTCTTGACTAACTTCCAGTGAAAAATAAAGGACTCACATTCTTAGGGCCATCTAAAATTAGAAGAAAACCTTTTCCCCCAGAATCTGGAATATTAAGACAAAGAGACCAAAGTCTACCTATTCTGCATCAAATCCATCTTCCCATTGGAAAGGAAAAGAAGAAGGAAAAGAAGACTTTATTATTCCTTTATTTCCTACTTCCTGGCTTAGAGATCTAAGCTCTTTGACAAATAGAAAACTAGGCAAGCATTTCCTTACATACAGCACAGGAAGAAGCACCTTCTCCTTTCTCCCTTTAAAACAGAGTTCTGGCTGATTAAAACTATGTTTTCAAGTAGGTTTAACAGCTTTTTTGAGTTAAAAAAAAGATTTTTGACTACTTTGGAAAAATAAAAATTTGGTAAATTTAATTTTATCTTTACTATTTTCAAATATATATTAATATGTATATTCTTTGAAAAAAGAATAGTCAGAGCCATAAAATTAAATCAGTGAATATTAATATAACTGATAAATGCTTTGTAATGCTACTAAATATCAAATAAATGAAAATTAAAATAATAATGAGATAAGTTTATCAAATTAACAAGCACTCAAAAACTGATATTTAGTTTTAGGATTAGTTTCAGTAACACTGTCATTGATGTAAATAAAAATTGAAATCAAATTTTTGGAAAGAAATTTATCAATAACATTATAGCAATTGTCCTGAAAATATTCATACTAATAGAAACAGTATTTTCAAACCAAAGAATCATTTTGTCTTAAGGATATAATCAAAGATATAGAGTAATATTTATACAAAAATGTATTTATTACTATACATAGGGTAAATTCCACTGTGATAAAACTATCAAATAACAAGCTGATATTTTTATAAATTACATTTGATGCAATACTCTTCAAACACTAAAGTTTATAAAAAATAATGATATGGAAAAATGTCTGCCACATCAATGAAAAGTTTATATAACATGGCCCATATTTTTAAGAATATACATGCATAATTAATAAAAATACAAAAAAGGCTTAGAAAAAGGCTTGTAGTTATCTTTTTGAATGGGGATCATTATTAACTATTCTTCCTAATTCCCTATGTTTTCTAAATATTAATATGTATTTTTAAATAACTTCACTCAAATATGCACAGTTGGAAACAAATTTAAAAACAACAGAAACTCTTAAGCAGATGTTGTGCCAGATGTAAGTGATGAGAATGCAACTGGGCCAAAGGGTATACATACATGCTGGGGAAAAGTCAGAAATGTAACTGGAGAGCTAAAGCATGGATATGTCTTAGAAAGCCTTGAAAACTCAGATAAATCACAGATATTCTTGAATCAAATAGTGATTTACTGGCTATGAAGCTCCCCTTGGATTAACATACAGCAGTGCAGTAGATGGACTAGGTGGAGTGAGGGAGAAGAGGTATCAGCTCAGTTCAGTGGCTCAGTCATGTCTGGCTCTTTGTGACCCCATGAATCACAGCACGCCAGGCCTCCCTGTCCATCACCAACTCCCAAAGTCCACTCAAAACCATGTCCATCGAGTCAGTGACGCCATCCAACCATCTCATCCTTTATCGTTCCCTTCTCCTCCTGCCC
>SJYX01012152.1:46120-161530 GCA_006410675.1 Oreotragus oreotragus
GATGGACGTGAGTCTGAGTGAACTCCAGGAGTTGCTGATGAACAGGGAGGCCTGGCATCCTGCGATTTATAGGGTCGCAAAGAGTCGGACACGACTGAGCAACTGAATGAATGAATGAATATAAATTAGTTTCCTCTATCTTTTTTGAACTGTGGTGTTGGAGAAGACTCTTGTGAGTCCCTTGGACTGCAAAAGAGATCGAACCAGTCAATCCTAAAGGACATCAGTCCTGAATATACATTGGAAGGACTGATGTTGAAGCTGAAACTCCAATACCCTGGCCACCTGATGTGAAGAGCTGACTCATTTGAAAAGACCCTGATGCTGGGAAAGATTGAAGGCAGGAGGATGAGATGGTTGGATGGCATCACTGACTCAATGGAAATGAGTTTGAGTAAACTCCAGGAGTTGGTGATGGACAGGGAGGCTTGGCGTGCTACAGTCCATGGGGTCACAAAGAGTCTGACATGACTGAGCGACTGAATTGAACTGATTTCTCTATTTAGAATGCTATCCCTAAATGGTATTCTGCTGGAATTTAGGCAACAAGACTTAATGCTCTTCTGAAAAATAACTTGGGGTAAGGAATAAATGAATCCTGAACAGTGGAGTAAACCAGTCAACAGCCATTTTGTTGACAGACATTTGGGATTGTCCACATATGATTCTGAAGAGTTAACTTCGATTGTATCAGCAAATATGGTAATCTCAGTAGTAAAACATGTTATACCCGTAAGTGAATCATAATGTTACCATAAATATACATTCCTTCAGTATCTACCATAGGTGTGAAATAATACTAAAGAAATTATTATTTATAATGTCAATTGATTTAGTCATTAACTGAGGGCTAAAGACAAAAAAAGAAAAACAAATGCTTCCCAAATATGGACCATATCCATTTAAAAAATAAATAGCCTGACATTCAACCATTGTGCAATTTTAGGAAACTGTGGCAAAACGTACTCAACAGTTATCTGAACCTATATCCCAGCTTTACCCCCACTTTCCCTGATAAGAGCTTTAGCTTCAAAAGTAGGACATTTTATATATACTAGTCAAAGAGCATAGAAAATCCATCCTCCTACATATCATGGGTTTCACCTACACAGCTAGTTATATGTGAATTTCCCTTATCTCTCTGAAATCTATTCTCTCAAATGAGGGCAGTAAAGCAAATCAATCATTCTTTCCTTTCTGTCATGCCTACGTACTGAAAAAAACATACTTCTCTTTCCTTGCAGAGGCCATCTCTTGAATAACCAATAATTCTTTGGCCAATTATTCAAACTATAGTGCCCTTTATCTTTAATCTGTATGCAATAGTCCAGCTACTGGTGACCCCAGAGATGAGATGCCCCTTTCCAGGGACGTATATATCCAGTAGTAGAACAATGTTGTAATCATGAGCACACTTTGCCAGAGTATTTGTAGGTTTATGGTGATAAAATGATTATCTGAGCTTCTATTGATGCAAGACAGTTATGGTCAAGATATCTGTTCAGCCCACTGAGATAACGTCCATGAGTCCATTGTATTGAAGTCAACAAGAGCTTTTGGAAAACTGAGAGGGTACTCGTTTTGTCAAGTGATCAACATCATCTTTGTGAATCTGCACTATCTAGTACAGATATTAGTAGTTACTCTGCAAAAAAACAGCTGAAATTTAGATAGCCCAATAGTCCAAATAGATTGGACTTGTTAAAGGTCAACACTGCCCCCGTGTTTCACCTCATCCTTTCACGACCCTATTTCTATTCTCCTTCATGCAGTCTTCTTTTTTCTGGAAAACCAAAGCTTCTTTCTCACTCCCATGCCTCATCTCCCTCCCAAATCTTTGACTTTAATTGCTAGCATCTCACTTCTTTCTTTTCCTTCTCAACTTGTGCCTCATTCTCTTCCTCTAAGCATTTTAAAATAATATTTTGATTCAACTCATGCCTATTCCAAAGTTCATGTGTAACACAATACTATGATGTTGGCAACAAGAGATATTGTCTTCTTTTAATAAATGAAGATGAAGACACAGGTTCAGACAAATATAGTTTGCTCAAGTTGTCCCCATGTATAATGTTCTGATCTGGAATTAGAACTCTTTTCCCCTTATGATTCTGCCTTATTATAGCTGCCTCTCTCCGTCTCTGACTGCCATGGCTGTACATCAAATCTCCTAAAATGTAAGCAAACTCACACACTAGAAAAAACGGATTATGTCTTCAAGACAGGTGGTCCTGTTAATGTTGCAGAAAACTACAGACTAATCCTCTGAGCCTTGGAACTTTTGGGATGTGCTGCAAAGTATATTGTAATTAACCACAGAATCAAGAGATCAATGTAAGCCATCAGAAGCGCAGTGCTGTACCAAGTATAGCACACTGTGGGCAAGAAGGTAAATCCACAGTGCTCACTCCAAAATGCAAATGTGCACCAACAGGCTTACCCAGCCTGAGGATCACTCTGTGACAAGCTGAGCAGTCACATCTCACGTTTTTGTTTTCGTTTTTTTAATGACTGACTAAAATACTATCACTTTGGACTGTGACTGCAACTATGAAATTAAAAGACATTTGCTTCTTGGAAGAAAAGCTATGACACATCTAGACAGTGTATTAAAATGCAAAGACATTATTTTGTCCACAAAGTTCCATATAGTCAAAGCTATGGTTTTCCCAGTAGTCAGGTACGGATGTGAGAACTGGACCATAAAGAAGGTTGAGTGCTGAAGAATTGATGATTTCAAACTGTGGTGCTGGAGAAGACTCTTGAGAGTCCCCTGGACAGCAAGGAGATCAAACCAGTCAATCCGAAAGGAAATCAACCCTGAATATTCATTGGAAGGACTGATGCTGAAGCTGCAGCACTGGTCACCTGATGCAAAGAGCTGAGTCATTGCAAAAGACCCTGATGCTGGGAAAGATTGATAACAGGAGGTGAAGGGGACACCTGAGGATGAGATGATTGGATGGCATCATCAATTCAATGGACCTAAGTTTGAGCAAACTGAGGGAGATAGTGAAGGACAGGGAAGCCTGGCGTGCGGCAGCTTAAGGTGTCTCAAAGAGTCAAACATGACTTAGTGACTGAACAACAAAATATTTCAATGACCGCATGTCATTTGACACAAATGTGTATCCCATGATAATAAACCTAGATTACGGAAACAATTACCTGTGATCTTTTGTAAGCATTTTTCCACTCTGGAGTTATGATTTCATTTTTAAGGTTTAGCTGATCTCTAAAGTCCTCTACAGTTTCCACTGATACACATGTAAAATTAACTACACACTCTAGTAGTTTCCCATATAAAAGCTGAATTCACATGCTAGTAATTCTTTTCAACACTTCTGATTTATTTTGTAAAAGTTGGTTTGATTAGTAGAACTTCAGAATCACTCCCTGAAATCAGTTGTAAATTTTCTCATTTTCTTTGCTTGAGAAGTTGATAAGAAAATTCATCGTCAAGGCAAAATCTAATGTCCAGATGAGTCCAAAATGAAGTACAGGGTTGTAGTCCATTTCACACAGAAGATATCATCATGTTCTTGCAAATATTGGGCTGCACTATCTCCTACACCAATCATGCCATGCTCCATTCTGGAAATGTACTAATCTTTCTAGAATGTTCTAAACTGCGTTTATACCAACTGCTGCATTTCACAGCTGCTGCTGCTAAGTCACTTCAGTCGTGTGCGACCCCATAGACGGCAGCCCACCAGGCTCCCCCGTCCCTGGGATTCTCCAGGCAAGAACACTGGAGTGGGTTGCCATTTCCTTCTCCAATGCATGAAAGAGAAAAGTGAAAGTGAAGTCGCTCAGTCTGTCTGACTGTTAGCGACCCCATGGACTGCAGCCCACCAGGCTACTCCGTCCATTGGATTTTCCAGGCAAGAGTACTGGGGTGGGGTGCCATTGCCTTCCCCGGATTTAGTGACTAGTCACTGCGTTTCAGTACTTAACATGAAACATCTTGACCTATACAATCACGTTACTCATCTTCCAAGATAATTCATTTGTTATATTTCACACTTGTATCTCAAAATGCTTGAAGACAAACTGTACTTTTTATTAAAATAAGAGAAATATTTGGAAGCAAATTTTTAAGAGAGGCAAAATACAATAACATTCATAAAAATAATTACTTTGTATTGAGTATTGACTAGGTACTGTTTGATTTTCTTAATGCTTTACAAATATTAATGTACTTAATCCTCTCAAAAACTTTATAAGGGAAACAACACAGCCTCACAGAGGTAAATTTGCCTTTGATTATAAAGCTCTAGGGCTTCCCAGGTGGCTCAGTGGTCAAGAATCTGCCTACCAATGCAAGGAGACCAGGAGACACAGGTTCAATCCCTGGGTTGGGAAGATCTTCCGAGAAGGAAATGGCAACCCAATACAGTACTCTTGCCTGGAGAATTCCATGGACAGAGGAGCCTGGTAGGGCTACAGTCCATAAGGATCACAAAGAATCTGACACAATGGAGCATGCACACACATGCAAAGCTTTAAGTAGCAGAATTGAATTTAAATTAAGACAACCAGTTCCACAGTTTATTTTAACCACAAAACAGCACGGCTTCTCTTTTACCTGGTTGTATAAACTCCCTATTTTAAAGTTCAAAGGTACCCATTGGTACCACCATATATTTATGATCTTCAAACTTAGTGGAGACCTGGGAGGGCTTTGCCATCCTGGTGTGGTCATCCATTTTCCCTCTCCACAAGATTATTCGAAACTACTGATTTTCTTACGTCCTCCACTCCATTTCCGCTCTCAACCTCAGGTTGATAAGAACTCATACTTATCAGAGAAAATTTCTATCTCCACCATGAACAATCACAACTGTTTCATATTTCTGCAGACACACTCACCTCCTCAGAAAAGGAAACGTTAATACAAATTTGAAGTAAGCCTTCTACCTGGATTCTTGCTGTGAAAATCTTTCTCTTCTGGGATCCTGCTCTTTCAGTTACCTTTTCCATTTCCTAAATGTTCAGTCTTCCTCTCCCTACATCTTCAGCTTGTTCACATCACATATTATGATCTCTTTGCAGTTCATCTTTCTGCCATAGCTCCCTTTTCTCCTCCTTTCTTAGCCAAGACTTTGAAAATATAATTGCTACTTACTGATTCCACTTCACTTTCTTTTCATATTCCCTCATTAGTTTTCTAGTTCTCTAATTCACTGGTAAAGGTCATGAACGATGTCATAATTACCAAATGTGATCTATTCTTGCTATCTAATCTTTATTTCCACCATGTGAAACTCAACCGCTTTTAATTTCAGGGCAATTCTTTTCTGGCTATGTGTCTCACTCCCTGACCCCTCCATCTAACACTTAATGCAATGATTGCCCATGACAAAGGTTTGAATGCAGACACTGCAAAATGTTATGTTTTTGTCTCTGTCATACCTCTAAACATTATTTTTACTAGACTGAACTCTCTCCTGCATTTCTAACCCATATACCTGATTGCTTACTACTTCCTGACATTTAAACTCAATATGGCTTCTGGTAGCCCGCCTCCAAGGCAGTCCTATGATCATGCCTGTGTAGTCCTCCTACTATTCACACTGTCTCGACATTCTCTCCCATATCAAATTGTGCTGACCTGTGTAACCACTAGGACTGTGCCGAAATGGCATACGTGGCTTATAGGCTGAATCATGAAAGATGTGTCTTTTTCCCTGATGTCCCTTGGATCATTTGCTCTGAGAAGAACCAACTGCCATGTTGTGAGGACACTTAAGGAGCCCTGTGGAGAATCACGCCAGCCACCTGGCAAAAGCCACGAGGGTGAATCATCTAAGAAGCAGATGCTCTAGCTTCAGCCAAGCCTTCAGATGACTGCAAGTCTATCCAACATCTTGAAGCAATCATGAAAGATCCTGAGTTATAACCACTCATCTAAGCTGTTTCCAAATTCCTGACTCAAAGAAAAGGTGAGACAATATAAACTTGTTATTTTAGAATGCTAAAACTGAAGATAATTTGCTATGCAATGAAGAGAAGTCATCATTCCCCACTTATGTATTCCTTTTTTCAATTATTGACAACAGTGTCCATTACATTATCCAAACCACACAGCCTATGATGTCACCAATTCATCACACCCCCGCCCCATTATTCCTCATCTCCAGCTGAGTTCCAGGTTTTCTGTAATCTCTGCTATAAATCTCTTGAATCCACCCCTCTATCAATAACTCTGATCAGTCCTGTCTTCTATAGTTTCTCCTAGGTTACATCAAGAGAGCAATTATTTCTATAATGTCTCTAATTCACTCTTCATCTTTAAATATAACCACTAGGCTTCCCTTGTGGCTCAGATGGTAACGTGTCTGCCTACAATGTGGGAGACCTGGGTTTGATTCCTGGGTCAGGAAGCTCCCCTGGAGAAGGAAATGGCAACCCACTCCAGTATTCTTGCCTGGAAAATCCCACAGACAGAGGAGTCTGGTAGCCCATAGTCCATGAGGTCACAGAGAGTCAGACACAACTGAGTGACTTCACGTCACTTCACTTCAGATAATACTCTCCAAAATCAGGCCCTTAAATGGTGTTCCATATGGTGTAAGCCCACTTGCTTGTAACCTTATCTCTTCCCATATCCTACAAAACCTAATTTCAAGTTCCATACTATTTCATGCTTTTAGAAGTTGTTTTTTGTTTTTTGTTTTTTTGTTCCTCCTGCTAAAATGACTTGCTTCTTTTCTCTCGTTGTTCAGGCAATCATGACTTTGACAACTAAATTGAAGAATCATTCCTTTAAACAATACCACTGTATATGTAATTGACAACTCCTTCCTTAAAACTACTGTATACATCAGTGTACTTAAAAATGTTTTTAACATTTGTTAGCTTATATGCCTGCCTTTCACTGCATTAAAATGTAGACTATGTCATTCTCATCTTTGTAGCTTCAAGGTACAGGAGAGGTTTTGTCATACATTGGGCACTCAATTATCACCTGAATAAATAAATGAATGTTAACCTGTTCATTTCATTTCAAAAGAGACACTTAGCAATCCAATAGATATAAAAGAATAAAATATAAGGGAACATCTACTTACCAAGTATAGACATCATCTTAATTCAACAAAAATGTTTCATTCAGATCAATCTACATAAAAATAAGTAAATACCTATTTTCTGCTAATTTACTATGACCACAAAAGATATCCCTACATGCTTATTCCCCTAGGTTCACACCATGGAGGTAGCCTGGTAAGGATAAAATATGCAGAGTATTTTAGTTCAATTTTCTTATGCTGTAGAGAATTGCTAAGAAGAGAAAACAGTGAGTATGGAAAGAACTGGGTAGCTTTGAGTCTTTACAGACAATTACACTTTAATACTGTTCCACATATTCATGCTTGATCATTCATGTTCTACCAAGAAACACATTACTGCCAGCTAGAGCAATATTAAAACACTGACCCCTAGGAGTTCAGTCATGTTTTAAGTATATCTCTATCAACAGAGGTCTCAATCAAACTTACTACTAAAACTGTCCATGATAAAATTTTAATAATGAAGTAATATTAAATTACTCAATCCTGTCCTTTAATAATGAAGTAATATTAAATTACTCAATCCCACTCAATCCTGGCCTACTTTCTGTGACCTCATAGAATGTAGCCCACTAGGCCACTCTGTCCATGGAATTCTCCAGGCAAGAATAGTGGAGTGGGTTGCCATTCCCCTCTCCAGGGGATTGTCCCAACCCAGGAATCAAACCTGGGCTTCCTGTACTGCACGCAGACTATTCACCATCTGAGACACCAGGGAAGACTCACAATTTCAAATTAATAAGCAACAGAGGAACCGCTTATAGGGTCATTTGTGAAAACACATTTTTATGTTAATACTTGTTATAGTTACTCATATTAAAGGTAAAATTTTTACAATTGTCGTTAAAATGCATGTTTTTTAAAAAGGAGCTGGAGATGGCACTCTGTGCGTATGAAAAATAGTGTTCAAAGAATGCTAAACCTGCTGATGAGAACAAGAGATCTATTTATTCCTTAAATGAAAATATTTTTTCCTGATTTAGATTTTTTTATAATTAGTGAATAATATGAAATAAAGAAAAGGGGTCAGCTAAGTTCTGAACAACTGGTAAAGGGCGGATGGGGATGAAACCTAAGGCTTTATAAAAAATGAAAGCTAGAAAATATGTTTATTAGGGGTGGGAGGGAAGGAAGGGAATGACTGAGGAACACAAAAAGCTGGGTGGAAGACAAAGGAAAATAACAGAAATAGATCAACATGCTGGAGGATTCACTCATCTACTTCTCACTAAGAGGCAAAAGCAATTATAATCTTCATTTTATAGGTGAGGAAACTGAGGTATGAATCTGGCAAGCAGCTGGGTGGATTTCAGCAGTTATCGATCACTGATGGCAGCCTTTGATTATACTGGGTTGGCCTAAACGTTTGTTGGGTTTGCTTGAACAAACGTTTAGGCCAACTCAGTTACACAAGGATTAATGCTACAAGCAGATATGTGTTAATAACTGGGTCATGATGTTGTGTTGGCTATGTCAAGAAAGCCACAATGAAATGTATGTCTTCTTTTGAGAATCTCAAACAATGCAAAGGAATATGTCCCAGAGTCCAAAAAGCATCTCTCATCTCTCTGACAGGAAGAGATTTCCAGAATGTCGACAATATATTTTAATACCATCATCTTGGGCTTTTGATACATTCCTCAACATTGCTTTTTTTTCTTTTTTAACTTACTTTCCCAGCAGAGCAGTACAGTAGTGCCTTTTTTAACAGGCAAGCCGAGAGAGGTCAATGCAAGGAAGGAGCTTAGGCTTGCCTTATGTCCAAGTAGACAAGAAGAGCCAAGAAATCTGGGGGTCATCAAAAGGAAAGCAGGGTCAGGAAAGGTTAATGCGTATGATCTTCGTGAACAAAGTATTTGCCTGAGGTGAGATGGTTTGCTCTTAATCTCTTCCTCTATGTAGGTGGCTTTGTATAATGTGTGCTGATTAAAATCAGGGTTTACTTCACCAGGGCCAAGTGAATAAAACCTATGAGGAAGCAAAAGCAAACCCAATTTCTGTAATGCCTGCCAGGACGGAAGTGGTGTGTAACATCTTTTACACTCTATGTATATTCTAAGGAGAAGAGGGTGTCAATGGGTGAGATGGTTGGATGCATCACGGATGCAACGGACATAAACCTGGGCCAAGTTTAGGAGATGGTGAGTGGCAGAGAAGCCTGGCGTGCTGCAGTTCACGGGGTCACAAGGACTGGGAGCCTGAACAACAACAGTCTAAGTCCCGTATGTGGCTCCTCTGACAGTTGTATGGTGTGCAGCCTCTAATTTAATGCTATTCTTTCCACATCTTGGTGGCTTTGTATAATGTGTGCTGATTAAAATCAGGGTTTACTTCACCAGGGCCAAGTGAATAAAACCTATGAGGAAGCAAAAGCAAACCCAATTTCTGTAATGCCTGCCAGGACGGAAGTGGTGTGTAACATCTTTTACACTCTATGTATATTCTAAGGAGAAGAGGGTGTCATTGGGTGAGATGGTTGGATGCATCACGGATGCAACGGACATAAACCTGGGCCAAGTTTAGGAGATGGTGAGTGGCAGAGAAGCCTGGCGTGCTGCAGTTCACGGGGTCACAAGGACTGGGAGCCTGAACGACAACAGTCTAAGTCCCGTATGTGGCTCCTCTGACAGTTGTATGGTGTGCAGCCTCTAATTTAATGCTATTCTTTCCACATCTGTTTTAGTGCCCCCTTTTCAATGCTTCCACCAGGTAGTTTTACCAGAGGACAGAGTACCTTTTTGGTTAAACGTTCACACCTAAAAGAGCATGGGTATGCCCAAGGCGACAGGTAATTGGAATCCAGGCAAAAATGGGGAGTTGTGGTTCAATAGACTATTAATCCCAGGTTAAAACCCCAGGTGTAAAAATTAACCTAGAATACATTCTCAAGTACAGATTTATTTTCTTTTCCTTTCCTCTTACCCTCCAGGTCCCTGGATGATTCTGGGAACTACCTCCTGATATAGGGTGCACAGGCAACTAGTGAGAGGTTTCCAAGTATCTGACTTCATCAGATATTCCCTGGTGGACGCCCTACATGCTCTACTCTTGGTGTTGTAATCTTCCTAACTTACTTGTAAGGACTCAGGATGCTGTTTGAGACAGCTGTTAGGGCTAATGATGCTGGGAAAGTTGAATTCTTCTGTGTATAAGCTCTTATGAAAAAGATCCAGGAGGATAACAAAGAATGGTGTTCCTCCTTTGGCCTCCAGGAGGCCATGTTACTGAAGCTGATCTCTTAGGTGCAAAGGGTGAATAAGAAGTGTGTTAAGAATTCAAGTAGGTATTCCGTGATGGAGCGGCTATACTCAAGGAGAGAAATGACACTCTTGATTTCTCTAAGCATACCACATTAAAGGCTTCTCTGGTGGCTCAGGCGGCAAAGAATCTGCCTGGAATGTGGGAGACCCAGGTTTGATTCCCGAGTCAGGAAGATCCCCTGGAGAAGAAAACGGCAACCCACTCCCGTATTCATACCTGGAAAATCCCATGGACAAAGGAGCCTGGGGGACTACAATACACGGGGTCACAAAGAGTCAGACACAGCTGAGTGACTAACACACACGCCACATGAAAGTAGTATTTATGCAGTGCCCCACTCTTTGGGGCATTCAAAAAGACTGGAAGATAGATGCTCCCTTCAGAGATCATACAGTCTAGTTATGTACTAACTAAAATATGTATTGGAAATTTGGGATAAATACTATATGTGTTCTTTTCCAATACAGAGTCTATGTTATTTTACTCCTTAAAATTGCAGAATAACTTAAAAACCATTCCTACTTAATAATATAAAAAAGGACAAAAAATTTGTTAACATTTTGGTAAAGCTTATTCCATATTTCTGTCATAATATGGTAATAGTTACATTATTTGCATACTTACTATAAACCAGGTATTATATTTAAAAATTTATACCTATGACCTCTCTTTTAATGTTCATGGTTTCCTCATTTTATAAATCAGAAAACTGAAGAACAGAAAAACTATGTAATTTACTCAAATTTGCACAACTGATGTGAGGGAAATCCAGAATTACAATTTTGGCAGCCTGACTCCAAAGTCCACACACTCCATCATGATCTTCCAATGTATGCCCCTTCACCCCACCCCCACAGGTAAGCATAAGTTTGTTTTCTAGTAATGAGAGTCTACTGTAAAGCACAGAGAATGCTAATTAATACTGTGTAACGACCTATATGGGAAACAAATCTAAAAAAATTGAATATATGTATACCTGATTGATTTTGCTATACAACTGAAACTAATACATCACTGTAAATCATGTATAATAAATATTGTTTTTAAAAAGACCACATACTCAACAATTACACTATATGGCCTCAAGACTTGTCATTTAAAAAGAGCTATCCATATGTAAAGTTCTACTAACTTAGCTTACATTATATATTGGAAGCTTTCTTCTTTTACCTAACAGCTCATTACATTATGAACATCACTCCAGGTCAATAAGTATAGATCTAAATCAGCATTTTAAATTTATGCTAGAAATAGTCTGTAATTTAAAACACATCACATAAACTATTTTATTGGCTCTATGTTAATTAAATTTAATTCAATAAACACTTATGGGGAGTCTGTTAGGCATGGCACTAGAAGAAATGATCTATCTAATCACTGTTCCCAATAGTTCTCAACTATCTTAGAAGTTATGTAGTGCACATCTCCCATCCTCACAGGATATACCTCTCATGTCCTGGGCCTATATTCAAGAGGATTTTGTAGACAGTGAATCTGGGGTAGCATTGACAATCAACTCAGGCAATTTTAGGAAAAGTTTAGAGATTATCTATAACCTAGCTCATCTCACCTGTGAGTAATCAACAGTGTATTACAGTAACTTCTAACACTAGGGTTATTCAGTATCTTGCAGGCCAGAATAACCACACTGTTTCAGAAAGAATAAGACAAGGCTTCCAGTGAAAGACTGGCTGGTTAGGAAATCCATCACATTTTATTGTCCCATTGAATTATGATGTGTCATCCTTCACCTCTTTGTAATGCTTGCACGTTGGCTCATAATACTCTGTCAGTGTTTAGTCCCTCAATTGTTTAACCCATTCTACCTGTTTTTGCTAAATGTGAAAAAATGAAAAGTCTCTGCCAAGAGGAAGGTAGAACAATAATGGAGAAAGGTTGGTGGTTGCCAAAGAGACTTAATGTTAAAAACCATGTTGATAGTGGGAAGTAAATAAGGGTACTGCTTGAAGAATTTAGTTGGAATCCCATCCCAGCTCAAACATTGAATTCCTGTTTATTCATTTACCTTTTTATGTTTATAATTTTATGTTTTCTATTGATAATTTATTTACCTTTTTTGGGGGTAATACCCCATGTCTTTGGGACAATACTGGTACCCTACAGGGCCTTTTTGGAGATTATATGAATTGAGTCTTGAAAGCTCTCCAAAATGTGCCTGACAGATAGTTAAGGGCTCACTACATGCTAACTTTATGACCTTAAACAATATTAAATTGTTTGCCAGCATTGATTATCCATGCTTTGTAATAGTGCCCATTTCCTTTTGTTGTTGTTGTATTTCAGCTGCTAAGTTGTGTCCAACTCTTTGAAAACCCATGGACTGCAGCTTTCAGGGGCCCTCTGTCCTCCACCATCGGCTGGAGTTGGCTCAGATACATGTCCAGTGAGTCAGTGATGCTAAGTACCTCATCCTCTGCTACCTCCTCCTCTTTTGCCCTCAATATTTCCCAGCATCAGGGTGTTTTCCAGTGAGTCAACTCTTTGCATCAGGTGGCAAAATAATTGGAGCTTCAGCATCAATACTTGTAAAGAATATTCAGGGTTGATTTCCTTTAGGATTGACTGATTTGTTCTTCTTTTTGTCCAAGGGACTCTCAAAAGTCTTCTCCAAAACCACAATTTTAAAGCATCAGCTCTTTGGTGCTCAGCCTTCATTACAGTCAAACTCACATCCATACATGGCTACTGGAAAAACCATAGCTTTGACTATATGGACATTTGTGGGCAAAATGATGTCTCTGTTTTTCAATAAGCTGTCTAGGTTTGTCATAACTTTTCTTCCAAGGAGCAAGTGTCTTTTAATTTTGTGGCTACAGTCACTGTTCACAGTGATTTTGGGCCCCAAGAAAATAAAGTCTGTCACTGTTTCCACATTTTCCCCATGAAAATTTTCCCCATTTTGCCATGAAGTGATGGGATTGGATGCCATGATCTTAGATTTTTTAAAGCTGAGTTTCAAGCCAGCTCTATTACTCTCCTCTTTCCCCTCATCAAGAGGCTCTTTAGTTCCTATCCTTTTTCTGCCATTAGAGTGTTATCATCTGCATATCTGAGATTGTTGATATTTCTCCCAGAAAACTTGATTCCAGCTTGTGATTCATCCATCCCAATATTTTACATGCATGTACACTGCATAGATATTAAATAAGCAGGGTGACAATATACAGTCTTGATGTACTCCTTGCCCAATTTTGAATCAGTCCATTGTTCCATGTCTAGTTCTGTTACTTCTTGACCCATATACAGATTTCTCAGGAGACAGGTGAGGTAGTCTGGTATTCTCATCTCTTTAAGAATTGTCCACAGTTAGTTGTGATCCACACAGTCAAAGGCTTTAGCATATTCAATGAAGCCCATGTTTTTCCGGAATTCTCTTACTTTCTCCATGATCCAACAAATGTCAGCAATTTGATTTCTGGTTACTCTGCCCTTCCTAAATCCAGCTTGTACATCTGGAACCTCTCAGTTCATGTACTGCTGAAACCTAGCTTTAAGTATTTTGTGCATAACCTTACTAGAATGTGAAATGAGCTCAGCTGTAAGGTAGTTTGAACATTTTTTGGCATTGCCTTTTTTTGGAATTGGAATGAAAACTGATCTTTTCCAGTCCTGTGGCCACTGCTAAGTTATCCAAATTTGCTGGCATATTGAGTACAGCACTTTCACAGCATCATGTTTTAGGATTTTAAATAGCTCAGCTGAAATTTCATCACCTCAACTAGCTTTGTTCATAGGAATGCTTCCTAAGGACCACCTGACTTCACACTCCAGCATGTCTGGCTCTAGCTGAGTAACCACACCATCATAGTTATCTGGGTAATTAAGACTTTTTCTTCTACAGTTCTGTGTATTCTTGCCACCTCTTCTTAATCTCTTCTGCTTCTGTTAGGTCCTTACCTTTTCTGTCCTTTACCATTTCCATCCTTGCATGAAATGTTCCCTTGGTATCTTTAATTTTCTTGAAGAGATCTCTAGTCTTTCCCATCCTATCATTTTCCTCTATTTCTTTGCATTGTTCATTGAAGAAGGTCTTCTTACCTCTTACCTTTCCTTGCTCTTCTCTAGAATTCTATATTCAGTTGGATATATTTTCACCTTTCTCCCTTGCTTTTCGCTTCTCTTTTTCCCTCAGCTTTGTAAAGCCTCTTCAGATAACCACTGTGCCTTCTTGCATTTCTTTTTCTTTCTGAAGGCTTTGGTCACTGCCTCCTTGTACAACGTTACCAACCTCTGCCCATAGTTCTTCAGGCACTCTGCCTACCAGATCTAATGCCTTGAAACTATTCATCATCCCCAGTGTACAATCATAAGAGATTTGATTTAGGTCATACCTGAATGGCCTAGTGGTTTTATCTTTTGCCAAATATTAAATTCTGAAATGAAACCAATTAAAACAAAAGACATAAATAGCTTCAGTCAAACATGTTCATCTGCTCACAGGATATTTCCACTTGGATATCCCAAAACTGTAGAAAAATAAATATGTTTAAGACTTTTAAATTCATGTCTTCAGTCCCTTTTGCACTACTTACCTTAATTTCTATGATTTTCTTCACGTTTCATCCCTGTATTCTTAACTCTGTTCACATCAGCTCATTATGCTCATCTCTTCCTCTTCCAAAGCTGTTCACATGTGCCAGTTGAGAATCTCTGTTCTGTGTCGAACAAATTATTTTACACTTTTGATTAAGACCATTTCTTATTCTTGATATGTATGGCTTAACCAAAATTACCATGTGACCATCTTTTCTAAGATTGCCATTTGTTCTTCTCCTGGTCTCACCACCTCTACCCCCGACTCAAGGGCTGAGATGAGGGATCTCCTTATTCTGTGCTCTCCAACGGGCTTCAAATCCACTTTCTATTTTACCATCTTTGAGGTTCCCTTTCTCTTCTTGTTGGTAATCATTTGCCTCCAGACAATACACTGGCTCACAGTTCCTCAATGTCCAGGAGATGCTCTGGCATCATATTTCTTCAACTCTGGAATCTCCCAGTGGTATCATTCCTTATCTTTTATCATCATTTGAAAACAGAATCTCAAATCTGATATTCTCTCTCCCTCAGTCACACAGTAGATTTTCTTTTATATCATTTATGTTCCAGATACTTTTGCTAAGAACTGAAGACATAATGAAAAATACATCATAGTCTTTCCCTACCAGGTCCAGTTCCACCTTTCCTTCTCTCCCTTTCCCACGGAATGCACATTTCATCCTCATCATACCAGTCTAATAACCCTTATTATTCTACCAGTCCATTGGTATGATTCTGCCTTAGCTGACTGAATTATATCTATGACTGAACATTTCAGAAGTCAACAATATCCACAAATGAAGGCCCTGGACTCTGCAACATACCCATCTGCTAATACACCCTGAGTATTCTCGTAGATCTATAACATCCCAAGTGCTGTGGGAAGAGTATGCAAAAACATTCTGATGTAATATATATTACAGTTCATTTTCTGGCTTGGCGATTCTATTATACAGCCTTCATTTGAATATTAAAGGCAAAAAAGCATAGGAGTATAAGATTAAATAGTTGGCAGTAGGATATATGACCATGGCTTTCTGCCTCGTAAAACATAGGGGCCCAAGCCCTAAAACTGGGGCACAGGACAAAGCTGAACTGGCAGCCAGAGTAATGTGATTCTGAATCACCTAGGTGAATAAACTGGAGCTTCATAAATTTCTCCTCCCTGGAGTGAGAACTGTCCCAAAATCTGGTTTAGGGTAAGCTGACATTTTGAGGTAGGTAATACTGAGTATTTCTTCATAATCTAATCTCTTCCAGCCCACAAAAGCCCATATGGCTCTCTTTAATTCTAATTTTGGCTTTAAGTACATACCACCTCTTATCATTATGCACTGTTTCAAAAGATTATCACTTGTATTCTTATATAATCTATGAACTTCTGGAAAGCAGACTCTGTAATTCACACTGCTTTTTTATTCTTCTCCACTCCCAGCTATAAAGAGTATGAAGTCAACATGTATCTAGTGAGTGATAGGACAAATTGGACGAACAGAATGAACAAAACTCTAAATATGGCTCCATCTGTTTTCATTTAAATGAATCCCTACATTATCTCAGGCTTCCCTTGTGGCTAAGCTGGTAAAGAATCTGCCTGCAATGCAGGAGACCTGGGTTCGATCCCTGGGTTGGGACGATCCCCTGGAGAAGGGAAAGGCTCCAGTATTCTAGTCTGGAAAATTCCACGGATTGTATTGTCCATAGGGTCACAAAAAGTTAGACACAACTAAGCGACTTTAACTTCACATTATCTCACTTTTGTCAGTGAATCTATGCATTTCTGCTAATAATATATTTGAAAATAGATCACTCTTAGAGAAGGAAAAAAAATACCTATGTGCAGGTTGTATGTTGAAACATAATATACATCAATAAAACTATAATTAGCCAAAACTATTATTGCAAAACATGGAGAAATGGTCGACATGTAAGGAGTGAAATTCTCCAACATACATGTGGAAATTATTGACACTGTGTCATTACCGACGTCACTATTCCTCCAATATTTTGAATTTAGGAAGCAATGTTTTCTCACAATACCTTTCTCCTCACTGTGAACCCAAGCACAAGCACATTAATGATCTCCATTAGTCCTCTACAGCTGAACATTATATTTGATTTTCTAGTCATCTTTTCATTTGCATCTTATTCATTTCATATTGAAAGCAGGTGTAAGTCTGAAATAACATTCTCAAACCTGGAGAATATTTTCTTAGCATTAGCTAAGGAATTTCTAAGCATTAGCAGATGCCTCCATCACCTGGACTCCAACAAAATCATGGAACATAATCAATTATTCCTCCCAACCAGCATTTCTATCCAAGAGTTCAGTTACTATGTAAAGATAATACCTGGAGTGTGTGAGATCATTTCACTATAACATTTAAATAAATTAAACCTGACCAAATGTGATACTCTATAAAAGGAACAAGAAACAACTTAAATTCAATTTTGACTACAGTAGACCATCTGAAAACAAACTGGCAGTCTATGCATTTTCCATATGGCCCTTTTTTTTGTAATTCTTAACATATTTCAGTGAAGTTTGGTAGATGTGCAACAGCCATGGCAATTCCATACTCTGAGAAATATTAATATCAGCATCAAAGAACCATCAGTTTTCTGTATTATATAGACACACATGACATTAGGAATATCAAGGATTCATCAGTTGATACTATTGTCTTGGCTACACTTAATAACTAGTTTTCAGGATGAATCAGTCATCTACGGGGAAATAAGATGATTTCACTGGTTCTCCGGGTAAAGGGATTCGAAAGTTGATTATTAATTCTTTAGAGTACATGAAACAGCAGAAATTAAAAAAAAAAAAAAACAAACATAGACTGGAACTCAAAGTTACTTTGAGAAATTGGAGAAATAGCTAGGCATAAATAGCAAGTTCTAGGAATAAAAATGAGTAACACTGTTTAGGTCATACCTGAAATGGCCTAGTGGTTTTCCCTATTTTCTTTAGTTTAAGGCTGAATTTTGCAATAAGGAGCTCATGGTCTGAGCCACAGTCAACTCCAGGTCTTGTTTTTTTATTGACTCTAGAGATTTTCCATACTCAGCTGCAAAGAATATAGTCAATCTGATTTTAGTACTGACCATCTGGTGATATCCATGTGTAGAGTCCTTTCTTGTGTTGTTGGAAGAGGGTGTTTGCTAATGACCAGTGTGTCCTCTTGACGAAACTCTGTCAGCCTCCATGCTGCTTCATTTTGTACTCCAAGGCCAAACTTGTCTGTTACTATAGGTATTTGTTGACTTCCTACTTTTGTATTCCATTCAACAACCTCAAATATTCAGTAGATATCACTCTAATGGCAAAGCAAAGAGAAACTAAAGAGCCTCTTGATGAGGAGGAAAGGGAGAGTGAAAAAACTAGCTTAAAACTCAACATTCAAAAAACTAACATTATGGGATCTGCTCTATCACTTCATGGCAAATAGAAGGGGGAAAAGTGGAAACAGTGACAGATTTTCTTTTCCTGGGCTCCAGAATCACTACAGATAGTGACTGAGCCATGAAATTAAAAGACGCTTGCTCTTGGAAGGAAAGCTACAGTCAGGTTTGACTCTTTTGCAACCCCATGGACTGTAGCTCACCAGGCTCCTCTGTCCATGGGATTTTCCAGGCAAGAATACTGGAGAGGGTTGTCATTTCCTTTTCCAAGGGCTTTTCCTGACCCAGGAATCGAACACATATCTCCTGCACTGCCAGCGGATTCTTTAATACTGAGCCACCAGCAAGGTCCTTGACAACCTAGACAGCTTATTAAAAAGCAGAGACATCACTTTGCTGACAAAGGTCCATATAGGCAAAACTATGGTTTTCTCCAGTTAGTCATGTATGGAAGTGAAAGTTGGACCATAAAGAAAGCTGAGTGCTGAACAACTAATTGATGTTTTTGAACTGTGGTGCTGGAGAAGACTTTTGAGAGGCTCTTGGAGAGCAAGGAGATCACACCAGTCAATCCTAAACAAAATCAACCCTGAATATTCATTAGAAGAAGTGATGCTGAAGCTGAAGTTCCAAAATTTTGGCTACCTGATGTGAAGGGCTCACTCACTGGAAAAGACCCTAATGCTGGGAAAGATTGAGGGCAGGAGGAGAAGAGGGTGACAGAGGATGAGATGATCGCATGGCATTACAGACTCGATGGACATGAGTTTGAGCAGACTCTGGGAGATAGTGAAGGACAGGAAGCATGGCAAGCTGCAGTCCATGGGGTCACAAAAAGTCAGACATGACTTAGTGACTGAACAGCAACAACACTGTTTATAAACGAAAATAAACTAAAGAAATAATGGAAAGACAAAACATGCAAATACAGAAGTCAAAATTATTAACCAAATAGCAATGCAGTCAAACATACTCATTAAAGAAGTATATACCTGACATCTACTGAATATAAATATTTGATATAGAAAAAGCTGTGATGCATGACTGGAGGGCTAAGGTTTAAGAAACCGGACACTCACAGTGTTATTCAGAATAGCATACTGGCCAGATTACCCAATAAAAGACAAAATATAATTTAGGAAAACAGAGATATGAGGATAACATTTACAGGAAATATTTGAGGAAAAATGTGAGACTGGGATTATTCATCCTCCAATTAAATACAAATATATGTGGAGTTTTAAATTGTTTTTTTTTGTAAGAATGGTGATGAGCAGTTGTTTTCCATTATCATAAAGACAGAACATGAGAAAATACATTCAAATTTAAGCAGAAATGATTTAAGAGCATTGTAATATTTCCCTGAAAAAAAATCAGTATATATTATGAAAACCTAAGATTTATTCTTCTTCCACAGATACCATTAAAGATAGGAAAGACGGTTGCTTCCCTGGGATGGAAAAGAATAACTGATTAAAGATTTTAGTGTTTCTAAATCTCTTTGCTTTAGGTCTAGAGAAATAATATGTTGAAAAGAATGGTCAAAAGCTGAATGAGAAGTCTAAATACTTTTGGACAGGAGGCTACTAAGTAAACAAGATGTCCTATGAAATTTTCACCTTTAGGCCTCCAAGACATGAATCAGGTGATGTGATAAGTACAAACAGGTGATTTGTAAGTGCTAAGTGTGTAAAAAAGACAACATTAAAAAGCCTTCTGACAATGGCATGGCAAGCCATTCCCCACCTGCAGAGTCAAACATGGTACACTGAGGCTCCTCCACCTTAATTAAATAAAGGATGGCACTGGGAAATGTTGGCTACATGCTGCTGACAGCTTCTGAGTGAACTGGCATCTTGCCTGCTGCTACTGACAGATAATTTTTTTTCTCCAGGGACTCTTCACTAAGACTGGCAATTAAAACTGTTGGAAGGCAATCCGACATGGGAGACCCTGTCTCCTAATTACAATCTTTCTTTCTTTCCTTGGTGGGACCCCTACAGGGGTTAAAAAGATACTTATCTTACTCAAGAAGTCCACTGTGAACACATGGAGTGTACTTGTAAAGATTAAAGCTTGAACTGCACTAGTTTTCTGAATGTTATTGCAATGATATATACGATTACCTTATGCCCACACCTGTATATTGTCACCTTGCTTATTTAACTTATATGCAAAGTACATCATGTGAAGTGTTGGACTGCATGAAGCACAAGCTGGAATCAAGACTGCAGGGAGAAATATCAATAACCTCAGGTAGTGAAGAAGAACTAAAGAGCTTTTCGATAAAAGTGAAAGAGGTGGGTGAAAAAGTTGGCTTAAAATTCAACATTCAAAAAGCTAGGATCGTGGCATCCAGTCCCATCATTTCACGGCAAACAGATGGGGAAACTATGGAATCAGGGACAGACTTTATGTTCTTGGGCTCCGAAATCACTGCAGATGATGACTGTAACCATGAAATCAAAGGACATTTGCTCCTTGGAAGAGAAGCTATGGCCAACCAGCATATTAAAAAGGAGACATATTACTTTGCTACCAAAGGTCTGTCTAGTCAAAGATATGGTTTTTCCAGTAGTCATGTATGGATGTGAGAGTTGGACCATAAAGAAAGCTGAATGCCAAAGAACTGATGCTTTTGAATTGTGGTACTGGAGAAGACTCTTGAGAGTCCCTTGGACTGCAAGGAGATCAAACCAGTCCATCCTAAAGGAAATCAGTCCTGAATATTCATTGGAAGGACTGGTGCTGAAACTGAAACTCCAATACTTTGGCCACCTGATGCGAAGAACTGACTCACTAGAAAAAACTTATTCTGGGAAAGATTTAAAGCAGGAGGAGAAGGGGATGACACAGGATCAAATGGTTGGATGGCATCACCGATTCAATGGACATGAGTTTGAGCAAGCTCCGAGAGTTGGTGATGGACAGGGAAGCCTGGCATGCTGCAATCCATGGAGTCACAATGAGTTGGACACGACTGAGCAACTGAACTATGCTCTCACTATCCGATAAGGGGGACACTCCAGTTTGGAGGTGTACTCTAACAGAAGTTATTGAAATAAGAATTACAACCCATTAATTCCACAGACAATGGAATTAATTGCAGAGCTACCCATTTTTCAAAATACTGGAATGGAGTAGGAAACATAAAAAGGCATCACATGTAGTATGGCTAGGCATCACTGTGAAGTGGTTCCTTCACTTATACATTTATGGGGGGTGTGGATGTAGGTGTGACTGTAGTGAGCCATGACATAAAACATGGGTTCTGGTATGCAATATGAAATACACTGCTCTAAGAAATTATTAGGGTCTTCAAATTAAGGGGATATCTCAGCAGCTATACAACACTAAACAGTCATGGGAATAAACAAAATTGTCAAACGCCAGATGTTTCTAAAACATCTGGACACTTCACAGAATGTTGACAAAATATCTGATCGTCTAATTGTCTGTTCTCCTTCTCTTCTGGATGTTTACGTTAATAAAACAGAGCCATGAGTTGTGCCTCAGAGATGTCAATTCTAGCAACAATTTCATTTACATCTTAAACTACAAAGTATGCTCATCAAATTTCCTATGCTACTAAACTGCTTTCTCCTCTGGAATAAGAGAGATTTAAGCACAAGAAATTTCCTTAATTTAAAAGGAAATTTTATTAAATAAGTTATTTAAAGTCAAAGAGGATTTTAAAAATATACAAGTAACCACAGTTGGAGCTAATATACACAATAGGATATTATTTACAAATGAAAATGATACTGTGAGGGGCAATAAGTGGAAAATGAGAAGAAATCATTTGACTCCCTTCAGTCTATCTGTTCCATTTCAATTATGGCAGTGTCTTATTGTGGTCTCCCTCATATCAAGTTATAAGTAAGTATGTCAATCTATGAGTTAAGATCAAGATGTAAGAGGGGCTGAGATATAGGCTTAATACTAACAATCATGATTAGATAAATCATGATAGATAGCTATGTTCCTAAGAGAACACTTCTTTAAATAAGTGACAATTTCAACAAAGAAAAGGCTACTAAGGGAAAAATATAGTCTCAAACAGTCATTGTCCAGATTGTAATGATGTTTTTCATTATAATTCTTGACAAAATTTGGGGAAAAGTAAAATAAGAACTTCTCATGCTCATGTCTTCAGCATGTAATTTATTGCAGTTCCAAGTTATTAATTTCAGTGTCATTTCTAATTTCTGAAAAGTTAATCTATGAAAAATAAGAAAAAATAAGAACTCTTTTACTTAGTTCTTGAAGTATACTTTTCATGCAGCCCCCTCACCAGTGGTCCAAGGAGGTTGAAAGATGAGTTTACATCATCCTAGGAATTTCCATGGGGACTCTACAACAGATCAGTGGAGTAAGTGTGATGTTCAACAAGGAAAAATTTTGGCTAAGCTAGAAGTTTATTTTCATGGACTCTTGTTGGGCTGTGCCTGAGCATAAACCATGAAATGCCAGAACTGATCAGATATAAGTACAGCAACAACAAAAGCCAAAACAAGAACCCCCAATAAAAATAGGAGTAGTCATTGCTGTTGTATAAACCTTAATTTCAGATTCAGATAAAAAACATTAACAGGGAGGTTGCCTTAGTAGTTAAAAATTTTAGGGTGAATTATAAGACTTCCTGGATGTTCCAGATTAATTATATGGCTAGTCTACAGTCTTCTAGGTTATTGGGTACTTGTGAGATTTTACACACTCATCTTGTCAAGATCTAGTCACATTAGATTTGGGATAGACATGTTGCCCTGTTCCATGTAGATGTTTGACATGATTTGACTGGTAAGTTTTAAGACACAAACAATTCTAGAATGGTCTAGTTATACTAAAGAAGAAGTATATGATTCACCTGGGAAAACTTCACGAGACAACATTTTCTAACATCAAGGGAAATATGAACATGCTTTTTAAAAAGTAACCTTTGAATAGACTTTCTACTAAGATGGGAAAACAAAAGTTCTTGAGCTGAAGCAAAGCAGATGAGGCTTAAGACTTTTGGGAAATGACCTCTATAGAGAATCACTGCTACTAATGGCTACCCCTGTGCCTCCCTCTATCCATTTGCCTGGAACACTCTCCAGAGTCCTGCCACTAGGTTTATTCATATCCTGAGGCTATCGTAGAAGGAAAATTTTATTGCACTTTCTGTGTAAATAAAATAAATCTTGAGAGACTGAGTAAGCATGTGTTCTAATGAGCATTCAGGTCAATTTTTATTCTATCTGGACTGGTTCTTCTATTTCTTTAACAAAAAATGAAAGAGAAAGACAAGAAAAAATTTAACTGAGTAGAAAAACACTTGGGATAGATAAAGCTTGGCAGTATCCCAAGGGGCAGTATTTTCTATAGAACAGTTCTGTCTCACGTGACACTTTCCAAGCTATTTTATTATCAGCACTAAAAGCCAGCCAAAGGCAGCTGCTCCTCCTAAGATCCCAGCATTTTCTGTTCAACCTCCCACCTCCAGACCACCCTGCTGCAGGCCATAGAAAGAAATGAGTATGTCAGGCAATATCCCAGTGACCTGGAACATATGTGAGTCTCAGAAAGCAGCTCCATCTTCATGCACAAGTGCAACATGTTCCCTAGATAGAGATCCACTTTTCTCCTTCAGGGAGAGGTGAGAAATGACTACCATTTTCAATTTGTTTAATCAAATTTGTCCCAGGGCTTCCCTTGTGGCTCAGATGGTAAAAAAAAAAATTTGCCTGTGATGCGGAAGACCTAAGTTCGATCCCTGGGTTGGGAAAATACCCTGGAGAAGGGAAAGGTTACCAATCCCAGTATTCTGTCATAGAGAATTCCATGGACTGTACAGTCCATGGGGTTGCAAAGAGTTGGACACGACTGAGCAACTTTCACTTTCAACCTGAATGTACCTGGATTGCAATTTTTCTCTTAATTTTATTGCCAGTAAATTCATAAAAAACCACAGAGATACCTAATAAGCCCAGGTATCTATAGGGAGAACAGAAAAGTTTGACAACTAAAAAAAAAAACAAAACTGTTTCAAAGTCCTGCGCACAGTGCCAAGCAAAGTGATGCCTATTCAGACCTCATGTGCGGATGATGTTTTATTCCATTGTCTACAACAGAACTTGACTTCTCTGATTCAGGGTAGAAGGCAATTGACCACCAACAGGGATATCTTCAGAGGAGATCTGTGATGTGCATTGGCTTTCCAAAAGCAATAAAAAATGACCCATGCTGAGAACTGCTTTCCTGACTTCTACAAGAAACAAGGACAAAGTTAATTCTGCATGATGGAAAGAGAGAAAAGCACCTGCTGCTCCAGAGGACAAGACTGGCTGCAAACCCCAGTGGACCCATGGGTTCTATAAAGGACAACAGCTTCTACTTTCTACCATCCTTCCCTGTCTCCACTTCCTCTCTTCCACCAAAATGTGCAGCTGCCGAAGCCCAGAGTCAACTGTGCCAAGGGCAGACACCAAGAACAACAGGGACAGCAAAAATGTGTTAATGATGCTCTCAATACTGCCAGTTCTTCAATCCATTCAATTATCTGTACTTTTTCTCCTGATTTCCATCACTTCAGGGCGTTATTTATCAAGTGCTCCATAATTAATCAGGCACCAAGCCTGACTGTGCTAATGAGACTCTATTTACAGCACCCCTCCCCGAAGTTATTCTCCACCCAGAATCCTCACTCCTACTGTATAAAGCTTCTTTCTCGTTCTCGTTCTCCTTCCTACAGTGGCCTTGGGGCTTTTGAAATGATCCCCAACAACCAGAAGAGCTCCTCCTGACAGTTTTAAGGAGAATTAACATATAAGCAGTATCAGTTCTGCATCAGTTATCCATCATTACTCCCCTAAAGATAGGAACTTGCTCTGTTCATAGTGAGTGACTCATAAATCCAACGTCTTTCACATTTTTCCTTTCCCATTTTCTCCATCCCACCTCACTTAAAGCTCTATCTGTGATCCACAGTTCCACCACTATCCCTCTTTATATTTTTATTCAACTTTGAGCTATTTTTCTTTTCTTTCCCACTTCCTCATAGTCACAAATTTGCAAATATTCATTCTGTTGTTCTCTGCCTTTTAGTTCTCCTATATCGATATTATTTTTCATTCTATCTAGGAGAAAATATTTGAGGGTTTGTAATTCTTCTTTCTCAGTTCTTTGTAGAAGTTTTTCCTGAGTTTTTGAGACAGAATCTACCAGTTGGGGGGGGGGCAGAAATAAAGAAATGCAAGTGGACATTAATTCATGACTATTGTTTTTGAATTCTCTCCAACAGAGGTGAAAGCAACACAAACAGTGGAAATATTTGGCACACATTAAGAGTGGGACTAGAGAAAGTAGTGATGTCAAGATATGTATCTGAAATCTGGAAATTACCTGAAGAAAAGAGAAGGGCAGGTACTTAGGGAAACAACTAAAAAACAAGCGGCTGAGAACCAAAATTGGAATATGAAGACATCCAGTAGGTAAAGCAGGCTAGAACTAGAGGAAGCAGAAAGACAATAAGAGAACCGAATGGAAAAGTGTATTATCATAGAAGCCCAAGTAAAAGCAGTCACTGGGACTGTACGCAAGTGTTCTATCTCTCCTTTTAAGCATAAGACAGTGTTGTTTTCCTGCCTACTTAAAGTTAGGAATGATCAAGTAATTTGACTTGTTCAATAAAATGTGAACAGGTTTAAAGTGTGTCACTTCTGGCTAGAAACAGTACGCACTTGCAATGCTAAGTCATTTCAGTCATGTCTGACTCTTTGTGACCCTATGGACTTTATCTCGCCAGGCTCCTCTGTTCATGGGATTCTCCAGGCAAGAATGCTGGAGTGAGTTGCCATGCCCTCGTCAGGCATCTGCCCAACCCAAGTATCGAACTCGAGTCTCTTTATGTCTCCTGCATTGGCATGCAGGTTATTTACTACTAGCACCACTGGGAAGCCCAATAAACTATAGGGCTTGTCAAAATTCTTTCTTCCTGCTATAGTGACTATGGAGATTATTAAGATCATGATATGCATCCTCCATCAGCCTGGGTTCTGGGTTGATTATAATGTGAAGAGTGCTCCAATCTCTAGTTCATATTGGACATGCAGCATCAGTTCAGTTCAGTCGATCAGTCGTGTCCAACTCTTTGTGACCCCATGAATCACAGCACACCAGGCCTCTCTGTCCATCACCATCTCTTGGAGTTCATTCAGACTCACGTCCATCAAGTTGGTGATGCCATCCACTATCTCATCCTCTGTCATCCCCTTATCCTTCTGCCCCCAATCCCTCCCAGCATCAGAGTCTTTTCCAATGAGTCAAATCTTCTCATGAGGTGGCCAAAGTACTGGAGTCTCAGCTTTAGCATCATTCCTTACAACGAACACCCAGGACTGATCTCCTTTAGAATGGACTGGTTGGATCTCCTTGTAGTTCAAGGAACTGTCAAGAGTCTTCTCCAACACTACAGTTCAAAAGCATCAATTCCTTGGTGCTCAGCTTTCTTCACAGTCCAACTCTCACATCCATACATGACTACTGGAAAAACCATAACCTTGACTAGACGGACCTTTGTTGGCAAAGTAATGTCTCTGCTTTTCAATATGCTATCTAGGTTAGCCATAACTTTCCTTCCAAGGAGTAAGCATCTTTTAATTTCATGGCTGCAGTCACCATCTGCAGTGACTGTGGAGCCCAAAAAAAAAAAAAGGTCTGACACTGTTTCCACTGTTTCCCCATGAAGCGATGGGAGCAGATGCCATAATCTTGGTTTTCTGAATGTTGAGCTTTAAGCCAACTTTTTCACTCTCTTTCACTCTCACCAAGAAGCTTTTTAGTTCCTCTTCACTTTCTGTCATAAGGGTGGTGTCATCTGCATATGTGAGGTTATTGATATTTCTCCCAGCAATCTTAATTCCAGCTTGCAGCATAACTGCAAGGAAAATTAAGTATTCTTTATACCCCTTGTATAAGGTCTTGTGGACCTTACCTGCTCTATAAAACCTCAAACAGAGATCAATTCTACAATCCAATATTTTCTGTTTCTACATTCAGGTGGCTGAGCACTACTAGGTAAAATAAGTACTCACATCACTACAACTCCTCAATCTCCAAAATCAGTGAGAACTCAACCACACTTTTATCTGAACTCAGATAGTACCCCCCTCCCATTTCCACAACAACTCTTCCAAATTTTAATCATTCTTCTCTAAATCCCTATGCAGTCTCAGAAGAGCAAATGATCTCCTGAATCAACAAGAGCACTAAGACTGTAAGATACATTCTTCTGTACATTTCCACTTGCCCTCTTTGACCTGCTTAAATCCAGCCATACTCATCCCTGTCTTCTTTCTTGCAGTGTTCTAGAATGAGGTGTCCTTATTTCTGAGTAAGCATTCCTTTCACTTAAACCACTAAACACTGCCTCTTCTGGGACCTTACCCCACTACACAGTCTTTCTCTTCCCATCACATTTGGTTTGTTACTCTTAACTGATTCCTTTCCCCTTTGGCCTATGAATCTGCGATAAACACTGCTTGAAATTAAACCTCCCTCTAGTTTTCATTTAATCTCCATTTCATTTATAGAAGAGACACAGGCCTGCTCCTAAACCCACTATAATCATACATCTACCATTCTACTGCAAATGATTCTTACTGGAATCATTAAAGACCAAATGATTGCCAATTATATGTACATAATTAAATGTCTCATTTTTTGTTGCAGTTAAAACTGATAGAATATTTATTGAAATTCTCTGGTCTCTTGGTGTCTGACTCTACATTATCATTGTTCTCCATGTGCCATTGTCCATTCTCTCTCTTTTTCTATCATACTGATTATAATATGAAGAAAGCTATTGATGATTTCTAGAATTCCTTTCTTGGCCCAGTGTTGTCACTCTGCAAAATCTCCATCAATGATTTCATCTGTCCACATGATTTCAACATTTCCAAGATGCTGATGACTTCTAAACCTAAATCTCTCATTCCAAATTTTTCCTTGAGACTGAAATCCATGATCACCCAATATTCTATAGAAACCTCAAAGACAGTATGTCCAAAACTTAAATCATTTTTTTTCCTAAACCCATTCTTCTTCTCATATTCTCTAATTTAATGGAATAACCATCTATCCATTGACCCCCCCCAAAAAAAAATCCAAGAGTGATTCCAGTTTTTACCTAGTTTGCCAAGGTATACCTTACTGCTTAGGGTCTTACTTTTAGTGCATGCTAGCCTGATGTGCTACTGCAAATCTCTCCTTCAATTCTGATGGACAACTTTGCTGGGTCGAACATTCTTGCCTGGCAGCTTTTTTATTTTTCCTTTCAGCACTTGAACTATATCCATCCCACTTCCTTCTGACCTGGCAAGGTGTCTGCTGAAAACCTACTGATAGTCTTATAAAGGTTCCTTTGTATATAACAAATTGCCTTTCTCTAGTTGCTTTAAGATCGACTTTTTGACTTTTAACAATTTAACGGTCTAGGTATGGGTGTCTTTTGATTCATCTTTTTTTGGTACATTGTGGGCTTCCTAGATCTGAGAGTCAAGTTAGGGAAGTTTTCAGCCATTATTCTTGATTATGCTCCTGCTTGTTTCTCTCTCTCCTTCTTCTTCTAATCCCTCTATAATGTGTATGTTGGTCCATCTAATTATGCCCCATTACTTGCTTAAGTTATCTTTGCTCTTCTTTTCTTCTCCCTTCTCTGATTAAGATGAGTTTTACTACCCTATCTTCAAGTTCACTAACCCTTTATTCAACATGATCTAGTGTGCTATTGAATCCTTCTACTTAAATATTCAGTTCAGATATTATTCTTTAGCTCTATAATTTCTGCTTGTTACTTTAAAAATATTTTTTATTATTCTGTTGAAATTCTCACTTTGTTTTTTTCATTGACCTGATTTCAATGAACTTATGATCATTGTTTTGAACTCCTCAGTAGGCAAATCACTTATTTCTTATTAATTAAGATTGGTTTCTGGATATGTATCTTGCTCTTCCATTAGAGCGTATTATCCTGTTTCTTCATTTTCATTGATTCTATGTATTGTTTTCTATGCATTAGATAAAACAGTCACCTCTCCCAATCCTCTCCCACTGATCACATGTAGGAGATGAACCTTGTCAATCAGCCTGGCCCAAGTCCTGGTTGCCTCTTAAACCTTTGATTGTCTAATCCACTGTCTTTGTTATTAATGGTTTCCAGTTGTTGGGAATGTGCCAAGACCCATCAGTGTCTCAAGAATGGAAAATGGCCATACACCTGTCCAGTCTTTATGAGGATTGTTAATTGCCTGCCCCTTCAGTTTCCCAATACTGGCTAATAGGAAGCCCAACCTTAAGACAGCAGCTGGAAAAATCAGGATTTTAGATATCCAATCTAGCCCCTATCAGGGAGAAACCATGAGCTGGATATTTTTGCTTACTTACTCTGTGCTAAGTCAAAAGGAATAGCCACTGAGAGAGCTTATGTGCCCAAACAGAACAACCACTTTTTTTAGTGTGATAGAGTGCCAATCCCAATCAGCCCCCAAAGCTAGGTGATATGGGAGCACATGCCCTGGGTGGTAGCCATAAGAGTTGGGATGCTAGATATGATAACAAGCTCCTTCGAGGGGAAGCTGGCAACTTGGTCTTACTGTTGGAGTGAGCCAGAGAGAGAAAAAGGGCACAGTTCTACCAACTCTTTCAGGATACTGGGAGGACTACAATCAGCATCTAGGTGCAAGCTGATTAGAAGCTGGACCCTAAGGCAGCAGCTGGAAGTTAGGCAGTCAGACTCTTTCCAGGAAAAAGCTGGGAGACAGTGTTTTTATCTACTCTCTCTGGGCTGAGTCTGGATGTATAGGCATGAACAGTGCCGCTGTAACATTTAAACCTGTTTTGTTTGCTATAATACTATTAGATTTGTGAATGCAAGGCTTACTGACTTTCAAAACTAGATTCTTTGGGGGGTCATTCCTCAGATGATAGCCTTAAAAGCTGGAGTGCTAGACATGCGACCCAAACCCTTCACTACTCATGGAATAGCTGGTGGCTTCCTCCTGATGAATGCTGCTATGCCAAAGGTGGGGTTTATGGTGAGAATGAATCTCAACTTTTGCTATCTATCTTGATGCAGTTTCTCCATTGCCTGATATATTGGGGTAACTCAATTAATATCTATATTTCTCTTAGAGGGAGGGAAATGCTCCATTTGCAGCTGTATAGTCAGAATATCCATGAGAGGAGGGGAATTCAGGAGTCTTCTACACGATCATCTGGGTCCAGAGTCTCCCTGGGGTGGGATAATGTTAAAGCATATGTTCTATGCTGCTTTCCAAAGTCACTCAGTAGGATTCTGCACCAGTTACTCATAGTGGTAATTTGCTTGAAAATGTGCCCTTTATTGGCCAAATTTCCTTCCCTGTTTTACCTCCCCATTTCCCTGCTGGCATTTTCTCCCTCTCCAAACTATACTATTTTTGCTTCCATTTTCATCTTATGGTCCACTTCCGAAAAAGTCCAAACCAACACAGTAACACTTATTTAAAAACGTAGTCAAACACTTGATTTGAGTTGGTGACTATATCTAAACTCTATCCAAGTTACTCCAAACTGGTTTACACTTTCTTGCCTAAGACTTTTCAAAGGCCCGCATTCAAGTCTTTGTTTCTAAATCTTGCCTACCTCAAATTCATCCTCTATACAGATCAAACAGTAAGGTCTTTTAAAAGCAGATCTATCTGTCAACTCCTTAACTGAAATCTTTCAGAGTTCCTCACCATCTGCAAGACAAAGCTCAAGCTTCTGATCATGGAACGTTAAGATCCATCATGATCTGGTTCTACTTTTTAGCATCGTTTTTCCTACATCTCAACACAACAGAAGCAACTTAGCAGAAGCAGCAGCAGCATGTTACATTTCAGCAACACCGATCAAATTGTACTCTCCCCCTTCTCCTAATGTACATATAAAGATAACTAGATTTTGCCTCTGTCCTACCTTTTTTAAGAAAACTTTCATTTTCCCTCCTTAATCTAAGTGAAACTTACAACTCTTTACATCTTAGCTCAACATATCAACATCCAAAATAAAATTTTCTAACCTTCCAACACAAGACTAAAGTTCACCTGCCTTATATTACTGTCTACATATATTTCTTCCACAGATTATAATTTTCTATTTCAGTAATTCAGTCAGTTCAGTCACCCCGTTAGTCATGTCCAATTCTTTGCAAGCCCATGAACCACAGCATGCCAGGCCTCCCTATCCATCACCAACTCCCAGAGTTTACCCAAATTCATGTCCATTGAGTCAGTGATGCCATCCAACCATCTTATCCTCTGTCGTCCCCTTCTCCTCCTGCCCTCAATCTTTCCCAGCATCAGGGTCTTTTCAAATGAGTCAGCTCTTCACATCAGGTGGCCAAAGTATTGGAGTTTCAACTTCAACATCAGTCCTTCCAATGAACACCCAAGACTGATCTCCTTTAGGATGCACTTGTTGGATCTCCTTGCACAAGTGACTCTGANCACCAAGGGATCTTCCCAGGCATTGAACTCGTGTCTCTTATGTCTTCACCATTGGCAGGTTTACCACTAGCGCCACCTGGGAAGCCCATTGAGGATCTGCACATTGTGTTAAAGCACAGAAAGAGAAATAGGCAAAGGCATTAATGAAACTAAGCTCCAGGGACTCAGGTAGAAGGAGATAACATTAATTATTTAATGGACTACAGCCACTGCTGGTCACTGCAGTGGCCAGAAGGATGGAAATATACCCAATCCCCTATTGGGTGAGGTTTTATGTTTTGAACATCTGTCTGGTATAAGTAAGAATATCTTCTGATTCTATTCAGTCTGAGATATTCAAAGCTCTAACCAGAGCTGGAAATTCAGTAAGACAAACCAATAATTTAGGCTATACAGCAAGGAGTGTTGATGATTAGAAAAAAAAAAACAGATCACTCAGAAAATAGACATAAGATACATATTTGATCCAAATACTGACTCTTAATTCCAATCTGAAGTCAAAAGATAGAAGGTTGTGAAACTAATATGCTAATATCTGGACAAGAGTGAAATGGTACAGTTACTCTTCTTAATATACATAATAAATTCCCAGTGCCTACAATTCACTATTTTCCCTGCCAATGAAAATTTCAAAATACGTTAGTTAAACACTGGCAATGCCTAACCCCTCCCTGGCAGGTTCTGAGGTTGTCTTCTCTCAAAAGGATTCTCTTCTTTCACAGATTTTCCATTAAGCATAGGTCAACTAATGAGAGCCTTGGAAGATACAAGAACATCTGTCTAGTAATTTTCATTAATCAAACAGCACGACCACCATTCCCCGACTCCCGCGAGTGACATGTTTCTCCTCCCTCCCATGGCCCACTCCCTCATCCCCCTTCTGCTGTCTTTCTGTTTCTCTATCACCTATTATAAAACAAAAACTTCCTCAGAGCCATCAAACACATCACACCTTGGTTGCAGCGTGAACAAGAATGTTTTTAAAAGGCAATGTCTGAATATGACAAATGACATCAGCCCTGGGTTTGGCAGGGTCACAGCCAAAGCTGAGCCTGGTATTTACAGTACGCTTTATAAAGCCACAAACATATTCTTAAGTCCCATGGGATGTCATGTCACACAGAACATATGCAATTTATCTCTTATTGTGACATTAATCACCTTTCTCCTCAGGCAAGCCTCTCCCAGGGATGGTTAAGTAGCCATGGCTGGAGCTGCCACTTGTTAGTAATAGTCATGTGTGTGTTTTTCAGGGTTTGGCAGCAGTGCAACATTCTGCTTGAAGCAGCAGTCTAATAAAGGAGTAATCATTGAACAAGGCTCAAACTGAACAGATCATAGAGTAAAATCTTCCTCCAACGAAATAAAACATGCAATGCTTGGAAGAGATGCTCACCTTGGGGAACTGACTGCTGTTAGTTTTAAGCATTATATGAATGTGCCTTACTTTAGCTCTCCTGTGACCATTTATTCCAAGAATGAATACACTGAAACTGCAGAAGTTTCAAAACTGGAAATTTGGTGTTAATAACTATAATTACCTGAGTCAAAGCAATGTTAACAAAATAACTTGAACAGGTAACTATAGTTTATTGAAAAATATTAAGAAATATCTATAACCTGAGATATGCACATGACACCACCCTTCCTTATGATGGAAAGTGAAGAGGAACTAAAGAACCTCTTGATGAAGGTGAAAGAGGAGCGTGAAGAGGCTAGTTTAAAATTCAGCATTCAAAAAACTAAGATCATGGCATCTGGTTACATCACTTCATGGCAAATAGATGGGGAAACAATGGAAACAGTGACAGATTTTATTTTCTTGGGCTCCAAAATGACTATGAATAGTGACTGCAGCCACAAAATTAAAAGATGCTTGCTGCTTGGAAGAAAAGCTATGATAAACTTAGACAGCATATTAAAAAGCAGAGACATCATTTTGTCAGCAAAGGTCCATATAGTGTCATATCC
Organism: Oreotragus oreotragus; assembly: GCA_006410675.1. Classification (NCBI taxonomy): domain Eukaryota; kingdom Metazoa; phylum Chordata; class Mammalia; order Artiodactyla; family Bovidae; genus Oreotragus; species Oreotragus oreotragus. Next base: position 79,899 of record SJYX01012152.1, read on the forward strand.
AGTATGGATATGAGAGTTGGACCATAAAGAAGGCTGAGTGCCAAAGAACTGAGGCCTTCAAAATGCGGTATTGGAGAAGACTCTTAAGAGTCCTTTGGAATGCAAGGAGATCAAACCAGTCAAACTTAAATGAAATCAATCCTGAATATTCATTGGAAGGGTTAATGCCCATGTTCCAATACTTTTGCCACATGATGCGAAGAACCAACTCATTGGAAAAGACCCTGATGCTGGGAAAGATGAAGGCATGAGGAGAAGGGAACAACAGAGGACAAGATGGTTGGATGGCATTACCAACTCAATGGACATGAGTTTGAGCAAACTCAGGGAGATGGTGAAGGACAGGGAAGTTTCGCATGTTGTAGCCCATGGGGTTGCAAAGAATCAGACATGACTGAGCTACTAAACAAAAGCAACAACAATCCAAGATTTTAATTTCATGTCCCACTCCTTTCCTCAGACTGGTGCCCAAGCACAAGCCCAGAGCCTAACACTTGAATATTCCAAGCATTCTCTCTCTCCAGCATTATGAGGACCTCATTGATGAGGGCTGACTTCCACGTCTCAAGGTCATTATGTAATAGAAAACTTAGACTTGGTCAGCTAGGCAAGGGCGGCTTATTAATCCCAGTCTGAGCAACTGCCTCAGTAGTAGTTCCCAGTCCTGATGCACATTAACATTCGCTCCTGACACCCCTCCATCAACACATGCAGCATTAAACTCAATTATCACATGTTGGCTTTAACTCCACTTTTTCTCTAATACTCAAGAAAGTTTACCAATGAGTTAGTTAAAATATTAAAAATATTGTTGAATCTCATGAATATAAAATTAAACCCCCACATGTTAGTATTTCACTATGAATAACACGATTTGTTGTTGTTTAGTCAGCAAGTCATGCCCAATTCTTATGCGACCCTATGGACTGTAGCTCATGAGGCTCCTCTGTCCATGGGTTGAAGTGGGTTGCTGTTTCCTCCTCTAGAGCATCTTCCTGACCCTGAAATCAAAGCCATGCCTCCTGCATTGGTAGGTAGATTGTGTACTATTGAGCTACTAATGAAGCCCCATGAGTAACAAGATACTTACAACAAAACTCACAACTCATGGGCTGAGTTTAGGGTGTCAACACCCTGTAGTTGATGTATGACTCACCATGATCATCCTACCACTTAAGGACATATATATGTCCCATAGGATGTCATGTCACACTAGCATATGCAATTAATCTACTGTGACATTTTGCATGTGTGTGTGTGGTATACACACACACACATAATTTCAAGAACTTTCTATATTACATTTATCATTATCAGAGATAGAAACTGTTAGACTACCTGACCAAGGCCACATGACTTGTTTTGGATTCAGGGCTTGAATCTAGTTTTATCCTACTCCAAAGATGATGCTCAACCACTATCCTTATTTATAACCCCCTTCTCACCATCATCTCAAAACATTGCATGTTCTGCAACAGCAAGAGTATCGATATGAATGCAACATGTATTTGTAGCCTTCATTAGCCCTCATATTTTAAGACCCAGGTCAAATAAATCCTCTCTAATGAGCCTTCTCTGAAAATTTCACAGATGTTATTGTTTTCCTCTAGTGCAATGATTACCAACCAGGACAACTTTGATCCTCAGGGAACATTCTGAAATCTTTAGAGACATTTTTTGCTATTGAAATTGGAGGACGGCTACTGGTGCCTAACTGTGCTATGGATGATGCCAAACATCTACAATGCACAGGAAATCTCTCACAACAGAGAACCATCCCTCTGTCTCAAATGTCAAAAGTGGGATGCTGAGAATCCCTGTTGTATATGATAATACATTTTGTAACTTCCTTATGGAATTTAACATTTTTCCCTTGCAAAATTCCCAGAGGTCAAAGATGACATGCTATACAATTTTGTTTTCTACATTTCTTTCTTCATGCATGATTAACATTTTCAATTACATACTAGGTAGTCAACAAATGTTGGGTGTGGGCAAAATGTCTGATAATCATTCCAGGGACACTTGACTTTTCAGAGCAAACTCTGAAATGCCTATTGGAAGAGCAATGTGGAACAATGGCTATACCATAGAACTGTACAAATTTTGGAGGTGGAGAACATATTAAAGATTGACAATCTTATTTTAAAGACACGATGATGAGGGCCAGAGAAGTCAAGTGAACTGGTTAAGATCACAGACCAAGGGCCACTTGCCTGGCCCTCAGACTGGGATGATTCTCAGATAACTGCCAAAGCGATGAAAGAAAAAACATCAAAAACAGAAAGCACTTCTTTAAATAGTAAAATTTATCTTTTCCTAAGAAAGTGAAATTTTTCTCATGATGTGTTAAGTGCATGAATTGTTTTTTGGTGTGTATTTTTAATCATAAACACGCTATGTATCAGTGCTTCCTCTAATCATAGTGACAGTGGCGATCAATGCCTTTTACAGAGATTTGTGGAAACCACAAAGAGTCAAACGTTGCTACTATGGAGATAAATGTCCTTGAAGGCTCTCAGCCTTAGCTCACCACTAAATGCCTCCTTGGAGGATGTTTTATTTGATCCCCACGTTATTACTGGAACGGGGCAGTGGTTCAGAACTGACTCAGAAAAGTACCCAAGCGTCTACGTCAGGACCTAAGTTTATGACTCATACAAAAGACAGCTCTATCTTGAATTCTCTTTCTTACCATCTCTTGTTCTTGTCTAGTCCTGGTGGATTTTTCATCCGATTAGTACATGAGATCTCTTAAATAACAAAATGGGAAGTTCTCTATTAACATACACTCAGACACACAAACATTACGATTGGAAATTTGTGTTCTCTGGAGAAATGAATGTCTGTGCCTCCCTTAATTCACCCACATCTGTTAATAAGTAGTTCACAACTGCTAAAAAAGAGACTTAACTGCTTTATAGTCTGAAATTTTTACAATGCCTACGGATGTGTGCACCAGCCAAAGAGACCAAAAGTTTTATGTGGCTCACTTCAGGAGGGATTGTCTTGCTTTATTCACAACGGCTTGTGCTCAGCTGAGAGAAACCAAACAGAAGAGAATGCCACACTAGCCCCAAACAAAAGCAAGATATGCCCTACACTGGTAGGTAAACATTGTCACAAATGATGGAGCGAGGTTAAACTGGCTGTCCTGACACTACTATCCTGAGCCTCAGCTCTCTCTTCAGTTAGCAAACCAGAGACCTCCTGAGATGGAAAGACAGCCCATTAGCCTTCCATTGCACTTGTGGGCAAAAACAAAAGAGAAACGGAGGTATCATATTTTCTTACTCAAAGGAGAGCTGCGTCCTCCTCCCAAACTGGCTACAGATCCAAGTGTCAGAACACTGGGCTGCATATCACCTTTTCACATTTTCAACACATCACACAGTCTTAACCCACTCCTCTCACATAGAAAGTAAAATCCTTACATAAATATTAATGAGTAGTAGACCCAGGAGCAGAAAGGTATCAATCTGGCAGCACTTCATAATGATTTCAATTCTCTCCTTCAAAAGCCACAATTAAATCCCAGAGGGAAAATTATCTTTTGTGGATAATGCAAATAATGGGGTTTTTAATATATTCACAGATTCATAATGATATTACTATTATTAATAGTGACAATAATGAATAAATTTGCTACTAGAAAATAAGTAGACAGTCCAGATTTTATAATCCTATTAAACATCTCTGTATTTTATATGTTGCATATTATTTTTCCTTTATGAGATGACCTGAGTCACATATGCACTTTTATAGCTTCCTAGAGATATAAGAAAATGAAGCTATAACTTTTCATTTCTCTCTGTCACATATGATATGTATAAGAATATACATATGTATAAAATTTTTTCTTTTGCTTCAGCTCTTTGAAGAGTTGAAATTACTTTCCATTTGATTTTATTCCAAAAAGCCATATTCCCCTCTAGAGATGTTTAAATAAAAAGGAAATTATCCACCAAAACAAAACTGTCCACAATTAATGTGATGTTTCTTAAGTAACTTTTGTCACTGACCAACACAAATAGGGTAGTCAGCAAGTAATGTTACACAAACATTAGTAACAACAAGCAATGTTACAAGACTGCGGAACTAATACTGAAGTCAGGCAAAGTATGAGCAATCAACTTGTTGAGAGCATTTGAAAGATATAAGTGGACCTATCACATTGATGTGATTTCCTAAAATAGCCTTTAATAATCTGCTAAACTCCCCTTGTTGCTGCTGCTGCTAAGTCGCTTCAGTCATGTCTGACTGTGTGTGACCCATAGATGGCAGCCCACCAGGCTCTTCTGTCCCTGGGATTCTCCAGGCAAGAATCCTGGAGTGGGTTGCCATTTCCTTCTCCAACGCATGCATACATGCTAAGTCACTTCAGTTGTGTCCGACTCTGTGCAACCCTATGACCAGCAGCCCACCCTGCTCCTCTGTCCACAGGAATATCTAGGCAAGAATATTGGAGTGGGTTGCCATTTCCTTCTCCCCTTACTATATAGGAAACTGTCAGAAGAGAGATGAGGACAGGAAAACAAAAACAACACTATTAGAAGACAGAATGGAAAAGAGCACAATTGAATTGATACTTACATTTAAAAAGAGACAGATATCGATTGCCTCAAAGGTACTGAAGACTTCATCTCACTAACTGGTTGATGTTGTGCCCAAACATGTAAATTTGCCAACCATCCAATGGCTTTAGCATTGCATATGCAGTCACATAGGCTTCCCTGGTGGCTCAGCTGGTCAAGAATCCACCTGCAATGCGCAGGACCTGGGTTTGATCCCTGGGTTGGGAAGATCCCCTGCTGCTGCTGCTGCTGCTGCTGCTGCTGCTGCTAAGTCACTTCAGTCGTGTCCAACTCTGTGTGACCCCATAGACGGCAGCCCACCAGGCTCCCCCATCCCTGGGATTCTCCAGGCAAGAATACTGGAGTGGGTTGCCATTTCCTTCTCCAATGCATGAAAGAGAAAAGTGAAAGTGAAGTCGCTCAGTCTGTCCGACTGTTAGCGACCCCATGGACTGCAGCCCACCAGGCTCCTCCGTCCATTGGATTTTCCAGGCAAGAGTACTGGGGTGGGGTGCCATTGCCTTCCCCGGAAGATCCCCTGGAGAAGGGAAAAGCTACCCACTCCAGTATTCTGGCCTGGAGAAGTCCATGGATTATACATTCCATGGGGTCACAAAGAGTCAGACACAACTGAGCGACTTTCATGCAGTCATACAGCATGCAAGAAGAGTAAATGTATTTTCGGTCATCTTGAACTTGAGGAAAAACTTACTGTACAAGTTTCCTATTCTTAGTTATTCTAATACTTGATAAATCAACAAGGTCAGGTATTTTCTTGGCCTTTTGTCATACATACTAACCAGTTCTTGGTGTCTTCTACTGTTAGGAAAATGCAGACCAAGTCAAAGTTTGGCACTGGAGAGGCAGCATGGAAATATACTGGCAGTCCCAGGGAAAGTTCAAGGTTGAAAGATCCTGAGGTCCTCAAGTGCCATAGCCACCTCTGATCTTACTACTTGGTGCTCTGAAAAGTTTATTCCAACAAATTTCAAAATTTATTTTACATCAGAATTACCTGGATGGCTTTTTAAAACACTGATTGCCTGGGCCCATCTAAGACTTTCTGACCTGGTAGAAAGAGACCTGACTTGACTTTCTAGAGAGGCTGAGAATTTGTATCTCTAAGGAGTTCCTATATAACACCCATGCTTCTGGTTCAAGAACTACATTTTGCAAATCACTGTTCTATTAAATTGTGTGTGGATTTCCAAGAAAATCTTGTCATAGCTTCTGATACTTAAATTCTATCTCCACATTAAACAAATACTATCACAGTCTTGGATTGAAAATTAAACATTTAAAGAGTTAACTTTATCTGTCTGATATTAAATATTCAAATGGATAAGGCTATTTAAATTCACTGGTAATGATAGCCACAACAGGATATGTTCTATTCTACAGCTATGGGATTTTGTTGAAGAACACGTAATTCTACTGACAGAATAAAGAAAATAGGGGGTATAGCCTCATCCTTTATAATGTCAGTTTTTTATATGTAAAGGAAATATTATGACCAATCTGTAAAAATAATGGATTATCAATTTGACATCATTTGGTTTTTAATTTTAACAGTTTTGCAAAACCTATCTTCCAAGAGTATTTCATTAAAAAATACTGCCTTAAACATAAATCTGTAAAATGCCAACTGTGTGCATGGTTCTTTGTCAGGAACTTTGGGAGATTAAAAAAAAAAAGATGCAAGTTTCACTTACTTTGAGAAAAATCATACATACACACACTTGTGGATGCATCACAACATATAAAAAGTCAAAGGTAAAATTTTAACTTCATGAGAAGATTCAGGTGTCATAAAACAGAGGCATGATAAACTGTTGTGGGTACCTCATCTGTTTAAAAAGTTCTGAGTTGGTTATTTCATCAAGTAGAGGTCCTCTCCATGTAGAAACAAATTTCTAGGCCCAAGATGGAGCTGCCCCTGCCTGAGTTGACACATCAACAAACCAAAACTTGATTTATTTTCATGTCACTGTAAATGCTATTTTTTTAGTAATAAAAACTCAGTATGTCTGGTCATCCAGTTCTAAAAGTCAAGCTATCTCTGGGCTCTATATTTATTTCTTTGTTTCTTTCTCACCCTAAACAAGGCTATGTTGTCCAAGCCAATCAGATATTTTCTACTTTTCTCTGTCTTATTTTTTATTCTATAAAAGTTTTCTATCTTCCATTCCATTTTGCAGTTCACCAAATGGAAACAATTTCCTTCATGAACAGTTAAATAAAGTTCATTTATAGCATCTAAATTGTCTTCTTTAGTCACTTTAAAGATCACCAAATTAATCAGATGTGAAAGTTCTCTTGAACAATCTCTATGTCCCCATTCTACTGAATACTGTTATTTATCTCTTCAATCTTCTAATAAAATTACCCCAATTCACTGTGCCTTTCACTCAACCAATATGAACAAATTTATACATCAGACACTTTGCAGGCAATGGGGAGCAAATTTGATTGGATTACATGACACCTCCCTAAAAGCTACTTCTGGCTAATGGGAGAGATGGAAAAGAGCCATTCATGCTATGATGGGGTAAGCACCAAGACTAGGGAAGAGCTCTTCAGTCAGATATGGCAAGCTCTTCCTTAATGTTCTAATATTGGAGACACATCTTGAACTAAACACAAGAAAGGCCAAAACCATAGTAGGAATGGAACTACACGGCAGATCGAACAGCATGCCCGACAGCCTCCAAGTACAGTAGAACTCATTGTGTTAAGAAAACGCAAGTTATTCAGTAATGATGGGAAGAAAAAGGTGTGAAGAAATAGTGAAAATATTTAGCCCACCAGAAAGTTAGACCCCAAACGAAGAACTTCTGAAGTCATCTTAAGAAACTCAGGTATAATACTACGGCAAATGGAATCCATTAAAGTATATCAGAGAAGAATGGTAGGATGGGTTCCCTTCCAGGAAGATCAATCTTAGTTCACAGTTCAGTTCAGTTTAGTCACTCAGTTGTGTCTGACTTTTTGCAAGCCCATGGACTGCAGCACACCAGGCCTCCCTGTTCATCACCAACTCCCAGACTTTACTCAAACTCATGTCCATTGAGTCGGTGATGCCATCCAACCACCTCATCCTCTGTCATCCCCTTTTCCTCCCACCCTTAATCTTTCCCAGGATCAGGGTCCTTTCCAACGGGTCAGTTCTTCGCATCAGATGGCCGAAGTATTGGAATTTCAGCTTCAACATCAGTCCTTCCGATGAGTATTCAGGAATGATTTCCTATAGGATGGACTGGTTGGATTTCCTTGCAGTCCAAGGGACTCTCAAGAGTCTTCTTCAATACCACAGTTCAAAAGTTTCAATTCTTTGGTGCTCAGCTTTCTTTGTCCAACTCTCACATCCATACATGACTACTGGAAAAACCGTAGCTTTGACTAGACAGACCTTTGTTGGCAAAGTAATATGTCTGCTTATTAATATGCTGTGTAGGTTGGTCATGACTTTTCTTCCAAGGAGTAAGCCTCTTTTAATTTCATGGCTACAGTCACCATCTGCAGTGATTTCGGAGCCCCCCAAAATAAAGTCTAACACTGTTTCCACTGTTTCCCCATCTATTCGCCATTAAGTGATGAGACTGGATGCCATGATCTTTTTTTGACTAGACAGACCTTTGTTGGCAAAGTAATATGTCTGCTTATTAATATGCTGTGTAGGTTGGTCATGACTTTTCTTCCAAGGAGTAAGCCTCTTTTAATTTCATGGCTACAGTCACCATCTGCAGTGATTTCGGAGCCCCCCAAAATAAAGTCTAACACTGTTTCCACTGTTTCCCCATCTATTCGCCATTAAGTGATGAGACTGGATGCCATGATCTTTTTTTCTGAATGTTGAGCTTTAAGCCAACTTTTTCACTCACCTCTTTCACTTTCATCAAGAGGCTCTTTAGTTCTTCACTTTTTGCCATAAGTGTGGTGTCATCTGCATATCTGAGGTTATTGATATTTCTCCAGGCAAACTTGATTCCAGCTTGTGCTTCATCCAGCCCAAAATTTCTCATGATGTACTCTGCATGTAAGCTAAATAATCAGGGTGACAATATACAACATTGATGTACTCCTTTCCTGATTCAGAACCAGTCTGCTGTTCCATGTCCAGTTCTAACTGTTGCTCCTTGACCTGCATACAGATTTCTCAAGAGGCAGATCAGGTGGTCTGGTATTCCCATCTCTTTCAGAAATTTCCACAGTTTATTGTCATCCACATAGTCAAAGGCTTTGGCATAGTCAATAAAGCAGAAATAGATGTTTTTCTGGAACTCTCTCGCTTTTTTCGATGATCCTGCGGATGTTGGCAATTTGATCTCTGGTTCCTCTGCCTTTTCTAAAACCAGTTTGAACATCTGGAAGTTCACAGTTCACGTACTGCTGAAGCCTGGCTTGGAGAATTTTGAGCGTTACTTTACTAGTGTGTGAGATGAGTGCAATTGTGCGGTAGTTTGAGCATTCTTTGGCATTGCCTTTCTTTGGGATTGGAATGAAAAATGACCTTTTCAAGTCACTACTGAGTTTTCCAAATTTGCTGGCATACTGAGTGCAGCACTTTCACATCATCATCTTTTGGGATTTGCACTAGCTCAACTGGAATTCCATCATCTCCCCTAGCTTTGTTCCTAGTGATGCTTCCTAAGGCCCACTTGACTTCGCATTCCAGGATGTGTGGCTCTAGATGAGTGATCACATCATCGTGATTATCTGGGTCATGAAGATCTTTTCTGTACAGTTCTTCTGTGTATTCTTGCCACCTCTTCTTAATATCTTCTGCTTTTGTTAGGTCCATACCATTTCTGTTCTTTATTGTCCCCCATCTTTGCATGAAATGTTTCCTTGGTATCTCTAATTTTCTTGAAGAGACCTCTAGTCTTTCCCATTCTATCGTTTTCCACTATTTCTTTCACTGATCACTGAGGAAGGCTTTCTTATCTCTCCTTGCTGTTCCTTCAAACTCTGAATTGAGATGGGTATATCTTTCCTTTTCTCCTTTGTTTTTTGCTTCTCTTCTTTTCACAGCTATTTGTAAGTCCTCTTCAGACAGCCATTTTGCTTTTTTGCATTTCTTTTTTCTTGGAGATGGTCTTGATCCTTGTCTTCTGTACAATGTCATGAACCTCCATCCATAGTTCATCAGGCACTCTATCAGATCTAGGTCCTTAAATCTATTTCTCACTATCACTGTGTAATCGTAAGGGATTTGATTTAGTTCATACCTGAATGGTCTAGTGGGTTCCCTGCTTTCTTCAATTTAAGTCTAAATTTAGCAATAAGGAGTTCACGATAGCATTTCCTAAATTGCAACCAGTGTTTTATTAATAGTTCTTCAAGTGCGCTATACATTCTGAGTGTCTACGAGAAACAAGCAGATCTTAGCAATGAGAATAACTGAAAACCTAGTCATCCACATGATAAGCTTTTAAAATGTGCAGATGTTCAATGACCATTCTTGGGCTGATTTTGTTTTACCATGTCTCTTGAGGTGTTTTCTGAGGCACAGCCTCCAGTAAAATAATTCCAGGAATAGATACAGTGGTCCAGCCAAGGCCTGAGTCATGTTGACTATCAATAGGGCTGTCCTCACTGATTTCTCACAATCACGCACCTACTTTTCACCCGTTCAGAAAGGGAGAAATATGCTGACTGGTGGCCTCACTGACATCCATGATGGCTCCCTATAGTTTCTTCTACCCACACTGCACAAACCTGTCGTCTTAGAGTCATACTCTCAGAACCTCTTCCACAGGGTTATGTCCTTTGTTCTTTCTGCACATTATTCTCACAGTTTTTGACCACTGTTTAAATTCTCCATCATCGGAAATTTTCACCCTTGGCGTTAGGATACAGCCCCTCCACACCTCTGTTGGTAAAGAATCCGCCTGCAATGCAGGTGATGTGAGTTCAGTTCCTTGGTCGGGAAGATCCCCTGGCGAAGGAAATAGCAGCCCACTTCAGTATTCTTGCTGGGAAATTCCATGGACAGAGTTAGCAGGCTGCAGTTCATGGGGTCGCCAGCGGTGGACACCACTGAGCAGCTACACCACCACCACAGCTCCTCCATGCCTTACTGCGCTGGCTTTCTACTTTCTCTTTATTTTCTGGTTGAGCCTCACTCTCCATTTCCTGTCTCTCATTTTCACCAAATTAAACTCAATAAATGTATTTTCTTAATGTCTGCGACTTTGTACTAAAGACGTGATAAAGATATTTTGACTACAAACCTTAGAAGTAAAGCAAAAGAGGAACTAAAATGGTCTGAACTGTAATGCGGTTTTCCCATTTTTTGAAGAAAAATTTTCAAATGAATACCTGGAATGTTCTCTAATATCTTTGAAAAAAGCAATTTAATCAAAAATCAGAGTGCTTCTAGTTAATTCAATTCCCTCCAGACCCATATTCCTTCCAAATTGCACACTTCAAAACTACAGAGCCAAAGAATTTTAGTTGCCCTCTGAGGATGCCTGAAGAGAAGGGGGGAAAGGTCCATAAAAGAAAATGAAACTAAAGCTAATTTATGGAGAGAAAAGGAAAAACAGTGAGGAAGTTTCAATTAATCTGTGATTGATTTAGCACTTAAGAACTATTGTCAAGAAAGAAAGCAATATTGGAATTTACATATTTATTCAGAAGTTATTGAAGGGAACACACTGTATAGGGTATCAATACTATAGCCCACATGAAGGATGGATTGAAACAATATAGGAAATTACTAGCTTGAAAACCTAAAGCTTGCCATACCGTAGGGACACTGTAACTACAAGTTTAAAAATGTAGGGTAAGAGTACCTAAGACAGAAACGGTTACAGATTGTAACTTGGACAGAATCTTGGGTACCTGGACTGGCTGCAGTCACTGACAACTGGGTTTTGAGATAACTGGAGTCTAGGGTAGCCCACTGATTATCTGACAATAGTAGACCTTCCAGATCTCTATTGCTAGACAAAGGGCAAATTTCATTCTATGCAGACACTGTAGTATTTAAGCAAGTCTAACCTGGGTTGTGGTTTCCACAGGAACAACCAAAGTAATTAAAGACACTGTTTGTCAATGATGTATTCTGTAAAACTACCAGAGTAACTGACATGCAAATGATATGATGGATATATGTCAGGATGACAATTATTCCTTACAACTAAATGAGGAGTTATTCTAACAATAGTTGCTTTTGTCAGTTTTGTTTCTGATCAGGGAAATTGATTCTTTGTATGTGTACGTGAAGATGTAAAAGTCTTTTATGTCCAACTGTGATATTTTGGTTCTTACTTGTATTCAATGAGACTGAGCAAGGAAGAATGAGAAGGAACTTATTTCTGCAATTTAGTGTTGAGTGGAAGAATGTGCATGAATGTGAGTATGCACCACCACACACACACTCAAATCCATACACATGGATGTATACAGGTGACTCTCTGCCTGCTAGGCTCTGTGCTTCCCAGGGTTAGCATGACATATGCATGTGCGTGCTGCATTGTCTTGTGTAGATACTGTGTAGAAACCCATTTTCCAGGCTCTTTCAGCCTCATCTCCTATCTCATTTTGAAGTCATCACTGTGGTTCTGCCATGCAGAGTCCTCTTTCTCTCTGGCTGCATTAACTTTACTGCCTGTCTAGCCATCTTTGCTCTTAATAACAGTTGTCTACAATCCCATAAAGATCCAGGCTCTGTTTTATACACTTATTATGTAATATTTCTAATCATAATTTCCAAATAAATTGGTGCTACTATTATTTCCATTTTTCAGGTGAGGAAACAGAGGCTGAAGTATATTAAGTAACTACCCAAGTCCCAGAACTAGGAACTAATGAAGCCAGGACTTGAATTTAGTCTCTGCCTGAAAAATCCACCTTCTAAACTCCCTGTTTATAAACTTCTGCCTTGTCTCAAGGGGCAGAGAAGCTGCTAACGTTGGCACTGTGGCATCTTGGTGTTGTTGCATCTTAGTGTTAATCCCCCTTATCACTGTTCAGAATTAAGCTAAACCCAAACCCACATTCCCCTGTTATTGACATGAAACCGTCACTATCCTTTTCATCCTTCCTTGCCCATCAGTGGATATTTTGTACTATAAAGTATTCACCATGCAAATTAGGTAAAGAAGCAGAAGACATGCTATTAATATTAGACCCCGGGGTTATCATTTGGGAAAAGAATTGAGGAAAATATGCAATGAAACATGAAATGCTTTCTTTCTTCACATGCCTTTGTGGAGGGAGACTTGGATGAATTTTAGACACGTATATTAAGATTTTAGGATTGAACACTTGCTCAAGTTCTATTAAAACTTAGACCAAAAGTTTTAACTTTGCAAGAGGAGGGCTAGAGAAAGTTAAAAAGGACATATTGCTGAAGGCTGGTAGAAAGAACAATTCTAACTTCAGCTACTGGTGGTTCTCTTTTCAGGTTGACCTTCTTCTGCCTCCTAGGGCACACATTAGCATGACTAGAAAGTGCATTAACTCGGGTGCTCCAATCCCCTGCAATATCTGAAAATTTCCAGACTATAGAAAGCTTATCAAAAGGTACACAGAGCTACCCCTGCTGCTATCAATTAAAATGCAATCAATGCAATGGGGACAGTTTCTCTCCAAACTGAAAATGACATGCTGAAGTCCTGTCCTTCAAATATCTCCATTACTCCTGATGATGTTGCTGTTGCCCTGTCTTTGGAGCTTTCTTCTTCACCCTAACCCACTTAACATCAAGCCATGGCAATCTCTCTCCATCTCATTCACCTCTTACAACACATGACTCACACACAGTAAGCTCCAATGGAAGGGTCATGAGCTTTGGAGTCTGGTTCAAATGTCAGTCTCATCAGCTGTGAATATTTAACCTCCCCTATTTTCATTAAAATGGGCATTTTAATAAACCTCTTTGGGTTATTTTTGAAGACTGTAAATGTGATAATGCATAAAATTTATTGAGTGCAATACTGGCTATATTGTGAGCTCTTAGCAAATGGTTGCAAGTGTTATCATCATGTGAAGTCCATCTTAGAATAGACATTCAAGCACACCCAGAGGAAAGATATCACTCATGCTCAAATCAAATCCAGTTTTCCACCAAAGGCACTTAGCAGATGCAGATTGTGTAAGAATTCTCCTACACAAGAACATCCCTTTAAGACCCTGATAGGTAACCATTTTACCTAATTTCAGAGATACTTAAGCAAAATGAGAAGACAGAGCAATCTGTTTCAATTCAAAGAATAAGAGAAACCCCTGAAAAAGCAGCTAACAAAACAAATAATTTACCAGATAAAGAGTTCAAAGCATTAGTAATAAGAATGCTAACTGAATTAGGGAAAATAATGGGTGACTGCAATGAGAATCTTAATAAGGAACTAGAAAATATAAGAAAAAAACAGTTCAAATTGGAGAATAAAATAACTAAAGTGAAAACCACACTAGAAGGAATTAACAGCAGATTAGGTGATACAAAGAATGCATAAGTAATCGGGGAGGAAAAATAATGGAAATTACCCAATAAGAAGAGCAAAAAAATAAAACAATAATGAGAACAGTTCAAAGACCTCTGGAGCAACATCAAGTATACCAACATTCACATCACAGAGGTCCCAGGAGGAGAAGACAAAGAAAAAAGTATTGAAAATGAATTTGGTGAAATTGTGGATGAAAACTTTCCAAACTTGAAAAAGGAAACAGATCTCGAAATACAGTAACCACAGAGAGTCCCAAACTAGATGAACACAGACCCACTCCAAGACATTCTGGAATTAAAATGGCAAAACTTAAAGACAGAGAATGCTAAAAACAGCAAGAGAAAAACAGTCATTTTCAGAGGGACCTTCATAAAAGTAACAGCTGATTTTTTCTCCAGGAAATTTGCAGGCCAGAAGGGAGGGGCATGAGATATTCACAGCACTGAAAGGAAAAAACCTGCAACCTAGGCTATTCTGCCCAGTAAGATCATCGTTTAGAACTGAAGGAATGATATAGAATTTCCTAGGTAAAACAAACAAACAAAAAAGAAGGCTAAAAGTGTTCATCAAAATTAAGCATAAATTAAAAGAAATGTTAAAGGGTCTTCTCTAAGTGGAGAAGAGTAGACATTCAATTTATTCTTATCTTGCCATTATTAGAATGACTAGACTCACCTTCCACGCAATGTATGCATTTAAAATTCACTTTGGGTTTTTCTGTCTCGGGTATGGTTTATCATATAGCCAAGGGATGTATTCTATATGCTGATACATGTCATGTTTCTCAAGCACTTAGTACTTAAGATCCCTGAGTGACTCAAGAACATCTCAGAACTACCTGCTGCCTTTAAAATTAAATACAGATTTCTGTTTTTCAATAACATACCTATCCTGCCTATCCTACCAAACACTTTTATCTTTCATAGACAAACAAGTGAAATGTACTACTCCAGGTATACCTTTACCTATTTCACCTGGAAGCTTAAGAGTTTTTCATTCTGCTTTATTCTGCGCAGGAAAAATTTCTGTTGGGTTACTATGAATTCATATCTCTTCATTTTTATAAGCCCATGTGCCACTTTCACTGAAGGTTCTTTCATTAACACCACTCAGCACTGAGTTCTTCAGTGCAATCTATATGTACTCAAAGTACTGGCTTTCAGTTTGAATTTTATTCATGTGTAGTACGTTGCTTTGCTTCAGAAAATTTATTCAATATTTGTTTGTCCTTCAGGTTTTAATATGCTCTTTGAAGTGAGATAACAAACATTTTATATGCTATCTCAAAGTTAGTGAAAATACCAGGATACCAGAATAAACATTAATAAGCTGTGCTCTTTAATAGAGTGTCCAATATCAGATCAAGAGGTATATGTGTGACTGTATCTCCCTTCATTTAGGTCTTATGCTATTCAAGTTTCCACCCTCTACTGGAAAAATCTGGAACTGAAGGAATTCTGATGTATCTCTATTGTGTGCTAAGCCACTTCAGTCATGCTTGACTCCACAGCACTATGGACTATAGCCCTGTAGCCTGCCAAGGGTTCTCTGTCCAGTGGGGTTCTGCAGGCAAGATTACTGGAGTGAGTTGCCATCCCCTTCCAGGGGATTGTCCCAACCCAGGGATGGAACCTCTGTCTCTTATTGTCTTCTGTGGGTTATCACTGGAGCCACCTGGGGAGTCCACTCTATTGTTCTTACATAAATAACCATCTAGCGCTGACTGTTTACAACAGCAGCTCATTCACTGAGGCTTAGAACTCAAATCATAGTAGAGTTTCACTTTTTTTCCTCTTTCATTTCTTTCTTTCTAAGAATGTTGCTATGGAAACTACACTGGGTTTTCATTCTCTGTCTTCGTCATGCTTCTGCTCAAAAGCCAGGGAGAGAGAGACATAGATCAGTGAGGCAAAGTGACAGCCTCTGGGGATAGAGGAAGGCCATGGGGAAAGTATGTATTCTCAGGACACTGATTCACAGCTACTTTTCCAGCCAAGACAGGTCGATTTGACCATCCTTTAGGGGGATTTAATTAAAAACCAGTATGGGCCAGACTTTATGCAGTGTGGTGGCAACATGGATCACCAGCATCCAATAGTGGCATGTCAAAGAAGGTGAGGGTTACTCAGAAATGGCCCCATACATATTAACAGTTTCTGTTGTGTGCTTCTTTCAAGCAAGAGATTCATTTGGTGCTCATCCATTTTTACCCAGGGAGATTTACTGACCATGGGTTGAATTCGCTTTTCATGTTATTAGGTCACTGGGGGCAAGGAAGGTTGCTTTCTCATCCCTCCTTAGTTCTCTTAGTGGTGGGGACTTTATCATTGATGAATTAAAGGAAATACTCAGGCTGCAGAAATTATAAACTGCTTTTAAGGTGCTCTCACCCTGGCTGCAGCAATGGCTGCTGCTAATATTTCTACTGTAATATCTTTTATACATGACTTTACAGTTTTATAGATACCATTTTATTTTTCTACATATTTTCACTTCTTCCTATATTAGGAGAAGGTAAGGAGCTGTCTGGTGCCTAGAGGCATCCTACAAAGCCCCCTGTGAACCCCTGATACATCAGCAGTGGGTTTCTGGTTCTCAACCTGGAAAACCCTTCTGTCCATTTACCAGGCAATGTTTCCTAGGAGTGAACTCTGCCAGCTTTCATGGCATCTGGCAAGCCGGGAACATGTTCTGAGAATATGAGATTTGATTACCATATGCAGTTCTCTCTCATCTACATACACTGTCCAAATCTTTCTACATTACTCTCTCCAGTCTTATACCTGTCCGTTCACGTCTTCTTTTACCTTCACTCCTGCCCCTCTCTCATTTCCTTCACCTCTAATTCAAACCCTCCATTCAATGGAGCTTTTAAGGTTTCAGACCCTGCAATCACATGGCCTCCACTGTACCTCATCCTTTCCTGATCATACAAGGAAAAGGAAAGAAATTCAAGTTCTGAGGGTCTAATTTCTTAACAGTTATAAGTTGTATCTCTTATGCTAACCTATAACACTGCCTATGAACCTACCACTCAAGCATACGTATTCTTGCCCTATATGTAACATATGAATGTGTGGGGTATGAAGCATTGTTTGTGTCTTTAAGAGCTCCTAAATAATAAAACAGTTTTCTTAATACAATAAATCAATTTAAGATAGTCCTACTTAAAAATACAATGTACCAGGTGCTATTTGAAATTTTGGGAACACAGCAGAAAATAATGGTACCCAACTCATGGAATTATTAGCCTAAGAAGGCAAATGCAAATAAGCAATAATGAGGTTTGAAGAAGGTAGTACAAAAAAGCATCATGGAGTACAGAGAAGGGGAACACAACTTGGTTTAGAGATGGACAGGTACATGAGTAGACAAACCAGTTGTCTTGGTGGAAGCCATACCTAGTTTAAGAACTAAACAATGAACATCTATTGGTAGATAAACAGGAGGTGAGATGTGGAAAGTAAGGTGAGAAGAATTTTGGAGGTTGAAAAAACAGCATACACAAAATCATGAGAGTGAATAGAGCATTACATACTTAAAGAACTACAAGGAATTTAAGATGGCTAAAAGACGCTTACTCCTTGGAAGAAAAGTTATGACCAACCTAGACAGCATATTCAAAAGCAGAGACATTACTTTGCCGACTAAGGTCCCTCTAGTCAAGGCTATGGTTTTTCCTGTGGTCATGTATGGATGTGAGACTTGGACTGTGAAGAAGGCTGAGCACTGAAGAATTGATGCTTTTGAACTGTGGTGTTGGAGAAGACCCTTGAGAGTCCCTTGGCCTGCAAGGAGATCCAACCAGTCCATTCTGAAGGAGATCAGCCCTGAGATTTCTTTGGAAGGACTGATGCTAAAGCTGAAACTCCAGTACTTTGGCCACCTCATGCGAAGAGTTGACTCATTGGAAAAGACTCTGATGCTGGGAGGGATTGGGGGCAGGAGGAGAAGGGGACGACAGAGGATGAGATGGCTGGATGGCATCACGGACTCGATGGACGTGAGTCTGAGTGAACTCTAAGAGATGGTAATGAACAGGGAGGCCTGGAGTGTTGCGATTCATGGGGTCGCAAAGAGTCAGACAGGACTGACTGACTGACTGAACTGAACTGAACTGAAAGTGTTTGGAAATCAAGAGATATTATCTGAGGATTAACAGAGTCCAGATCCCACAGGACCCTATAAGTGAAAGTGAAAGTGAAGTTGCTCAGTCCTGTCTGACTCTTTGCTACCCTGTGGACTGTAGCCTACCAGGCTCCTCCATCCATGGGATTCCCCAGGCAAGAATACTGGAGTGGGTTTCCATTTCCATTTCCTCCTCCAGGGGATCTTCACTGGAGTGGGTTGCTATTTCCTCCTCCAGGGGATCTTCACTGGAGTGGGTTGCCATTTCCTTCTCCAGGGGATCTTCCGACCCAGAGATCGAACCTGGGTCTCCCGCACTGGAGGCAGACGCCGTACCCTCTGAGCCACCAGGGAAGCCATTATCTGAGGATTAACAGAGTCCAGATCACCTCGGGCCCTGTAGGTCACGGTAAAGACTGAGAGATTTGGCCTGGCAATGAAAATGTTTTAAAGCACAGAAATAATCTGATCAAATCCTTAAAATATGGTAAGCTAGGAAGAGGATAATGATTGCTTGAATTAAGACTGTTGTAGTTAGGATGGACAGAAGTGGATGGATGACGGAGATACTGAGGAGGTGCAATTAACAGAACTTGGTAGACTTGACTCCTAAGGGTAGAAACTGTGCTTACGTTCCTCTGTATCCTTCACAGTGCCTGCCATGGTATTTTAAGTGCAGAAGGGATCTGATAAATATTTGTTGAATGAATGAATAAATGAAGCCTCTAAAACCTCTCTCCCTAGAAGAAATATGAATTGCATTCATGTTTCATTTATAAGGAATGTGATGAATGCTGAAAGCAGAAGCAAAGCTTTTTCAGCATCAGTCTTGCTGAAGGAGCTAGTAAGTAGGAATTTCAGAATACTGCTGTGTACAGTCCCAGGGGACCATGGCTAGTTTGAGGCGAAGATTTCAGGGCCTCCATCACAAAGACAACTGTGGTAATACCAAGCAGTTAAGGAGGTAAAAGGGCAGCAGGGAATCTAATTTCAAAGCTTCTCATTGTAATACAGATTCTTGGAAACAAGGCTGGCTTCTAAAGTGCTGCAACTGCCCTTATCAGGAGATGGAATATGTCACATGAATGCACATGCTGTTCTGAAAAAAACTGCATTGCGCTTATGAGAAGGCAATGAGATGGCTAGTTAACACATGGTATTCTGAAAGGTTCAGTCCAACCTGGCCATCTTGGCTAGGCTGTATATAAGTTAGATAAGCAGGGTGACAATATACAGCCTTGACGTACTCTTTTTCATATTTGGAACCAGTCTGTTCTTCCATGTCCAGTTCTAACTGTTGTTTCCTGACCTGCATACAGGTTTCTCAAGAGGCAGGTTA
Source organism: Oreotragus oreotragus (assembly GCA_006410675.1). NCBI lineage: Eukaryota > Metazoa > Chordata > Mammalia > Artiodactyla > Bovidae > Oreotragus > Oreotragus oreotragus. The sequence goes on from SJYX01012152.1 coordinate 99,395, forward strand.
GGTGGTCTGGTATTCCCATCTCTTTAAGAATTTTCCACAGTTTATTGTAATCCACACAGTCAAAGGCTTTGCCATAGTCAATCAAACAGAAATAGATGTTTTTCTGGAGCTCTCTTGCTTTTTCCATGATCCAGCAGATGGTGGCAATTTGATCTCTGGTTCCTGTGCCTTTTTAAAAACCAGTTTGAACATCTGGAAGCTCACGGTTCACGTACTGCTGAAGCTTGGCTTGGAGAATTTTGAGCGTTACTTTACTAGTGTGTGAGATGAGTGCAACTGTGCAGTAGTTTGAGCATTCTTTGGCATTGCCTTTCTTTGGAATTGGAATGAAAACCAACCTTTTCCAGTCCTGTGGCCACTGCTGAGTTTTCCAAATTTGCTGGCATATTGAGTGCAGCACTTTAGCAGCAGCATCTTTCAGGATTTGAAAGAGCTCCACTGGAATTCCATCCCTCCACTAGCTTTGTTCGTAGTGATGCTTTCTAAGGCCCACTTGACTTCACATTCCAGGATGTCTGGCTCTACGTGAGTGATCATACCATCGTGATTATCTGGGTCATGAAGATCTTTTCTTGTACAGTTCTTCTGTGTATTCTTGCCACCTCTTAATATCTTCTGCTTCTGTTAGGTCCATACCATTTTTGTCCTTTATCGAGCCCATCTTTGCATGAAATGTTCCCTTGGCATCTCTAATTCTCTTGAAGAGATCTCTAGTCTTTCCCATTCAGTTGTTTTCCTCTATTTCTTTGCATTGATTGCTGAGGAAGGCTTTCTTGTCGCTTCTTGCTCTTCTCTGGAACTCTGCATTCAGATGCTTACATCTTTCCTTGTCTCCTTTCCTGCTTGCTTCTCTTCTTTTCACAGCTATTTGTAAGGCCTCCCAGACAGCCATTTTGCTTTTTTGCATTTCTTTTCCATGGGGATGGTCTTGATCCCTGTCTCCTGTAGAATGTCACCCTGCTTATTTAACTTATATGCAGAGTACATCATGAGAAACACTGGACTGGAAAAAGCACAAGCTGGAATCAAGACTGCCAGGAGAAATATCAATAACCTCGGATATGCAGATGACACCACCCTTATGGTAGAAAGTGAAGAGGAACTAAAAAGCCTCTTGATGAGAGTGAAGGAGGAGAGTAAAAAGTTGGCTTAAAGCTCAACATTCAGAAAATGAAGATCATGGCATCTGGTCCCATCACTCCATGGGAAATAGATGGGAAAACAGTGGAAACAGTGTCAGACTTTATTTTGGGGGGCTCCAAAATCACTGCAGATGGTGACTGCAGCCATGAAATTAAAAGACGCTTACTCCTTGGAAGAAAAGTTATTCTCTTGAAGAGATCTCTAGTCTTTCCCATTCAGTTGTTTTCCTCTATTTCTTTGCATTGATTGCTGAGGAAGGCTTTCTTGTCGCTTCTTGCTCTTCTCTGGAACTCTGCATTCAGATGCTTACATCTTTCCTTGTCTCCTTTCCTGCTTGCTTCTCTTCTTTTCACAGCTATTTGTAAGGCCTCCCAGACAGCCATTTTGCTTTTTTGCATTTCTTTTCCATGGGGATGGTCTTGATCCCTGTCTCCTGTAGAATGTCACCCTGCTTATTTAACTTATATGCAGAGTACATCATGAGAAACACTGGACTGGAAAAAGCACAAGCTGGAATCAAGACTGCCAGGAGAAATATCAATAACCTCGGATATGCAGATGACACCACCCTTATGGTAGAAAGTGAAGAGGAACTAAAAAGCCTCTTGATGAGAGTGAAGGAGGAGAGTAAAAAGTTGGCTTAAAGCTCAACATTCAGAAAATGAAGATCATGGCATCTGGTCCCATCACTCCATGGGAAATAGATGGGAAAACAGTGGAAACAGTGTCAGACTTTATTTTGGGGGGCTCCAAAATCACTGCAGATGGTGATTGCAGCCATGAAATTAAAATACGCTTACTCCTTGGAAGAAAAGTTATGACTAACCTAGATAGCATATTGAAAAGCAGAGACATTACTTTGCCAACAAAGGTCCATCTAGTCAAGGCTATGGTTTTTCCAGTGGTCATGTATGGATGTGAGAGTTGGACTGTGAGGAAGGCTGAGTGCTGAAGAATTGATGCTTTTGAACTGTGGTGTTGGAGAAGACTCTTGAGAGTCCCTTGGACTGCAAGGAGATCCAACCAGTCCATTCTGAAGGAAATCAACCCTGGGATTTCTTTGGAAGGAATGATGCTAAAGCTGAAACTCTAGGACTTTGGCCATCTCATGCGAAGAGTTGACTCATTGGAAAAGACTGATGCTGGGGGGGATTGGGGGCAGGAGGAAAAGGGGACGACAGAGGATGAGATGTCTGGATGGCATCACCAACTCAGTGGACGTAAGTTTGAGTGAATTCTGGCAGATGGTGATGGACAGGGAGGCCTGGCGTGCTGCAATTCATGAGGTCGCAAAGAGTCGGACACGACTGAGTAACTTAACTGAACTGAACCATGTAACTGTCAGATTAGTTCACCCAACTCTACTCCTCCTTTCCTTCCTCCCTTCTGTTTCACCCTTTCCTCTAGTGCCCCTCTTCCCTTCCCCACTTTCCTCTCTTTTTTGCCCTCAATCTCTCCTTTTCAGTTCTACTCCCACCCCCTTGCCTGAGCCTGGCATCAGTGTTAGAGTCAGAGAATTAGTCAAAGATTCATTTAAATCTTATCTAAATTGATGCAGGGGAGATAACGCATATTTGCCTTCAGCCCAGATCACCTGTCAACAGCTTCTACCACACACACACACACACAACCAACGTAAGTGGTAGCTGAACACAATATTTATATTAAGAAAATGACTGTACTTGGAGCCATCAAAATGTTATTTGTAAAGGGACTTAAAAAGATGAGAAATGCTTTTGTTATCATGTTAACAAGGAAAAAAGTTAGAAAACAAAATTATATTTCAGTAAAGAAAGTTTAGTTGCTCAGTCGTGTCCGACTCTTTGTGACCCCATGAACTGTAGCCTACCAGGCTCCTTCGTCCATGGGATTTTCCAGGCAAGAGTACTGGAATGGGTTGCCATTTCCTTCTCCAGATGATCTTTCCAACCCAGGGTTCAAACCCAGGTCTCCCACATTGTAGGCAGACGCTTTACCGTCTGAGCCACCAGGAAAGTCAGCCAGGTAAAACAGCCTTTAAATACCAGAAAGTCACATACTGATGTGCTATGAGTGATTAATTTTGCTTGGTGGTGGTGGTGGTTTAGCCGCTAAGCCGTGTCTCACTCTTGCGACCCCATGGATTGTAACCTGCCCATGGGACTCTCTAGGCAATAACACTGGAGTGGGTTGCCATTTCCTTCTCCAGGGGATCTTCCTGACCCAGGAATCAAACCCTGGTCTCCTGCATTGCAGGCAGATTCTTTACCAGCTGAGCTAACTTTGATTGAGCCTTTCATTTTCTTTATCATATACTTCTATAGTTACAATTTGTCTGCAATGAGCATTTGTTAATTCTATTTCATAGAGAATATTTTAAAAGGAAGGTACCAACAAGACAATATTTTGTCTATAGAATGCTTTTGGGCTCCTCTGTAGTTTGTTGGTGTTTTTTCGTTCATTTGTTTGCTTGTTTTGCTTTACATCTTTTGGCTATACCTAGCTGTGTCTGTGCATATTATTTCCTTGCTTTTTAATGACCAATGTAACTTTAGCTCTCAATACACAGTCTCAGGCCACCCTGACAATGACTGCAGCCATGAAATTCAAAGATGTTTTCTCCTTAGAAGAAAAGCTGTGACAAACCTAGACAGCATATTAAAAAGCAGAGACATCACTTTGCTGACAAAGGTATGTATAGCCAAAGCTATGGATTTTCCCATAGTCATGTACAGATGTGAGAACTGAACCATATAGAAGGCTGAGTGCTAAAGAATTGCTGTTTTCAAATCATGGTGCTGGAACAGTACCCCTGATTCATTCTGATGTATGGCAAAAGACATCACAATATTGTAAAGTAATTACCATCCAATGAAAGTAAATAAATATTTTTAATGTGGTGCTGCAGAAGACTCTTGAGAGTCTCGTGGACTGCAAGGAGATAAAATCAGTCAATCCTAAAAGAAACTAATCCTGACTATTCATTGGAAAGAGTGATGCTGAAGCTCCAATACTTTGGCCACCTGATGCAAAGAGCTGATTCATCAGAAAAGACCTTGATGCTGGGAAAGACTGAAGACAAAGGGAGAAAGGGGAAGGAGAGGATGAAATGCTTAGATAGCATCACCAACTTAATGGACATGAGTTTGAACAAATTCCAGGAGACAGTGGAGACAGGAGGCTGGCATGCTTCAATCCATGGGGTTGCAAAGAGTCAGAAATGACTTAGTGGCTGAACAGCAACAACTCAGTCCGAATAGGCCTGAGTTGGATGCAATTCCATGTGATCTTTGAAAACATGTTTTAGAATTAGACTTGAATTCAAGTCTCTGATCTGTCAATCATTAAGTGTAAAATTTTTGGCAAATTACTTAATTTCACTTAACAGAATAACAATCAGATAATAATAGTATTGATCTTGTAAGGCTGTTGGGAATATCATGAAATCATATATGAAACAAACCAGTTGGCAGAGTGACTGTTCAACAAATGTTTGCTTTTATTTTGATTACATGGGGACATATAGCAGACTCTGGCCAAGACACTGTCAACACTTTACCTTTTGATGATGATGACAACAGGACCATGTTCTAACTTCTGTAATTTCCACAGGACTCAACAAAATTGAGGACACATTGTTGTTAAGTTGCTAAATCATTTCCGACTCTTTTGCAACGCCATGGACTGCAGCCCACCAGGCTCCTCTGTCCATGGGATTTCCCAGGAAAGAATACTGGAGTGGACAGCATTTCCTACTATAGGGAATATTCCCCACCCAGGATTGAACCCATGTCTCCTGCACTGGAAGGCAGATTCTTTACCACTGATTCTCCAGGGAAGCCCCATTGAGGACACATACAAACCCTTAAACTCTCCTATCCCTCTGTACCCTGTCTGAAAACATCAACAGACAGAACTTGGACAACAGTCATAACCTCTTCGATATGTGCAAAATTCATATGTTATTGTCTCCTGACAGCTATTATTCTGTCCTTCATGTGAACTCACTTGCTTAAATGGAAAAAAAATACGGTGACTCTTTTGAAAGTATTGCTGCCATCTTCAAAAAACATCAACAGACAGAACTTGGACAACAGTCATAACCTCTTCGATATGTGCAAAATTCATATGTTATTGTCTCCTGACAGCTATTATTCTGTCCTTCATGTGAACTCACTTGCTTAAATGGAAAAAAAATACGGTGACTCTTTTGAAAGTATTGCTGCCATCTTCAAGGGATTATTCAATCTACTAATTGTAATACAATGAGGAAATTTGTGCTACATAACATCTACAAGAAGAAAATGGCTCCACATAATTAAATGTCCTCTTTAGATCCCAGAACTGAGGTGCAGATGGATGCCAGCAGTATCATTCACTCTAATGTATTAGCACATTAATGTTCAGCTCTTTCTGAGGATGGTAGGCATGGCTGACATGAAAATGAATGCCTCTAAAATCAGAATCTCAGGCACACTGATACTTGGGTAGAAATGATTTAGGGATCAAAAAGGTTTTCCATCATATCTCAAATCATACCATATATGTAGTCACCTCTACCATCTGAAAGGTCAACTTAGATCATCCCAGATGCCTCAAAGAAAGGTAAGACAAAATCATCAGCAATGAAGTCATAGAAAGTCTACCAGCATAGAAGTGATTCCTGCTACAGCACAGCTCCATTCATCTGGACAAGCCCAGAGGATGGATGGCAACTGTATGGCAGATTGAGTACAGACAGGGTCAGGGGAAAGCAGCAGAACAGTGACATATTAAAACACCACTTCAGTAATGTCACACCTCCATGAAATGTTGGGAGCTGTAGCAGCAACATACAGAATGGGCTGGTTTAAATCAATCCCAGAGAGAATATGTCTTTTCCTGTAAGTACAGCCTGCAACCCAAGGAAAGAGGCAAAACAGTTACAGTAAAGACTGAACTGATAGGAGCTACAGTTACAAAGAAAGAGCAGTCAAGTAGCTTGCTGACCCATTATATATTAACAAAGCTACAGCTTCTTTTTTGGCTTTTCAGTGATAAATACTAAGAAGTACAAACACATACAAATGTAAACACACACACACAGAAAGTCCAACAGGCACATTTTTAAATACACAGAGCTACAGAATTATAGAATAAACACGGAAGTCCTTTTCTGTTTCTTTGGTCCCAGTACCTCTATATACATGATTCTTTCAAAACAGAGTTCACATTGTATTCCCAGTTCATAGCATTTTAAGGCTTTTGAACATCTCCTTTTTGCATATAATGCTGTGTACTATCCTAGGCAGCATCTGTGAACTTGCTCAAAAACATCCCAGTGGCATACCTTGTGCATTTCAGGGATGCGTGAATCTGAAGTATGTGTGTATCTTTTAGTGCCTGCTGTCTAGCAAAATGTCATGCCACTCAGTACAGACAGACCTGAAGATTGAATCTGTCCTGAGTTAAGAATCTGTGAACTGATCTGTTGGAGTTTTAACAGGCCAAAAAATTCCCTAGAGGGACTCAGAATTAATTCTCCCAATAAGAACCTCACTGAACTAGATTCTCCCAACAAATGTATCTTATATATGTTAACTGTTCAAAATCCCTAACTTGCCCTGGGTGGGAAAGGATAATGAAAAATGGAAGTTTCTGGCTACTTAGTTAATTATTTTAACCTTAACATTCCTGAGAGAAAAATGGTGGGGGTGATGGTGGTGAAGTAGAAAATAGTACAAAATTAAGAAATTTGTTTAAAAAGACATTCTGACCTTATGGACCCACACACATACATGATGATAATTATTGGGACATTGCAAGTCCTCCCAAAGCCAGATGATGGCAAATGTCATGTTTTCTAGAGAGATGATAGCAGGACAACCTGAAGAGGAGAGCAGGGTTTCACCTACTGGAGGATGGAAAGACAGAAAGATAATAACTGCTTGTTGACTATTTGCAGTGCCTCCTCACCACCTTACTACTCGAGGAACAAAGGTAGACAACTGGCAAACAACGGAAGGATAATGTAAGAAAGGAAGCATAAAGCAAGTAACAAAAAACCAGAATAGTGGAATTAAATAAGATCTCATGGAAGCTTCTGGATAGTGAGAAAGATTTGGATGCTCACCCTTGGGTGAGCTTCTGGTCAAGTCTGATCAGTATTCTGGCTTCATTCAATAAGACCATGATAAATCAGTACCTATATCTCATTCTAGGCAAGCTTGGATGGTTTGTATACAAGGCGAATAAATAAATCTAATGATCATCAAAATATAAGTACCAAGTTCACTAGTTTATTGACAAAATATTATCTAAACACTCATCAAAGGGCAGTTATTAATTTAGGTTTCAATGGTATAACAGTAAAGAAGGTGAAGAAGTCTCTCCCTCACACAATCCACCATGTTCAGAAAGACAAACAAAGCAAATAATACATGAGGAAGTGAGGCCTGCAAAGAAAAAAGGTGAAGCAGGATAAGGGGGTGAAATGTAAGAGGATGTTATCCTAGATAGGATAGTTAGAAGACTCCTCTGAGGTGTTCATCTTGAGAAGTGACTAAAAAGAAGAATAAACCAGATGCAAATATGTAGTGGAACACATCACTTCAGGAAGAGGAAAAGCAAGGGCAAATGATCTGGTGTGGCCGTGTTGTTACTGTTTAGTTGCTAAGTCATGTCTGACTCTTTTGTGATCCCATGGACTGTAGCCCACCAGGTTCCTCTGCCCATGAGACTTCCCAGGCAAGAATACTGGAGTGGATTGCCCTTTCCTTCTCTAAGTGATCTTCCCGACCCAGGGATCAAACCCCTATTTCCTGCATTGGCAGCTGGATTCTTTACCACCGAACCACCTGGAAAGCCTGATGGGACTGTACCCCTTGGCTTCTTCTAAATCCACCAAGGAAACTGGAGAACTATGTGAGAGGGAGATGAGAAGGAGAAGGTTAACTCAGAAAGTTGGCCAGGGTCAAGTTCTTGGAGGTTCTTCTGGGTCATTCTAGGATATCTGGTTCTATTCTAGAAGTAGCAGAAAGCAGAAGGAGGGTCAAAAATGGTGGTAGGATCTTATAAACATTGGAATGATTCATGAGGTACCAGAATTAATTTGAATACTTGCATAAAGGTTTCTACATTTTTATTAAAATATCGAGTTCTTAGACTACATATCAATTACAATCCATTTTTGTTTTAAATACATTTAAGGAGGCTAGTCAACTTCGGGGGCTTCATTTTAGGAACATTGGCACGTACAACAGTGAATGCACAGGCATGAGTGGGTGTCACTGAAGAATAAGAGGTTCGGGCAGGCAGGAGAAATTCACCTGATGACAATAAAGCACAGACTGCCTGAGGCAGAAGTGGCTGTGGTGACACTGGGCAGCGTACGCACTGTGTACGAGGTACCTGATGTGAAAATTCATTCACAGCAATGAAGGCACCCTCTAAAAATTAAAGGGTTACATAAGCAAAGGTTACCATTAAGAGTCAAAATGATTTCTGGATCATAGCAACCTTCCCATGACAATGCATCTAAAGAAAGAAAAGGACAGTCGGAAGCAGAGGTAGGCAAGCTATGGCACCACAGACGCCATTCTGTGGTCCCGTCCAGGGAAGGGACATCTGGCATTGTCAAGCTGCCTGGAATGTCTGTTCCTTCTGGCAATAGATGGAGATGGATGCATGCTGCCATTCAAGCCTGATGAGACTAAGGACTTGCAACAGGCATCCTGCTCACCAAGCAACCTTCTGTTAACGTGGCTCCCCATGTAGCTTGCCTACAGGGCAGGAATTCACTGGTTAGACGGATGCAAATGTCTGATCCACTTAACCATAATATTTTTCATTGTAAATTAATACAGTGGCTTTCCATTAATATGCTTCAGTCTTCTGTGAGTGGGTACAAGTCATCCCCTCTGAATAATCAGCTCTGGGCATTACCCAGACCAAATGTGAGGACCTGCATTGCTGAGGTCTGGGCACCAGCTGTGATGAATTCACCCTGAAACGCTACCCTGCAAGGTCTCTTGGCAGCTGGCCTCCTCCTGGGACACACTGACCTTGCAGTATCTGACATCTGAAATGTCGACATATGCATTCCAACACAGGCTCTCCTGGGAACAGTCACCAGTGGGGCATATGTGCACGGAGTTGTAAGACGTGATTAACTGAATATTGAAGAAATGTCTCTACTGGTGGGAGAATAATTTTAATTATGTATACTATAGACAAATTCTTTAAATATGATAATAGCTAATCTTTTATTGATTTCCTGAACACTAAACGACAAACACGATTCTAAGCATTTTAAATATAATTTAAGCACTACATTTATTCTCATTTTAGGGCCTGGAAGAACAGAAGGTAAGAATAATTTAGGTACTTGCTCAGGGTCATATCAGTAGTAAATGATGGAACAGTGATTTGAATTCAGACCTACTATCCTCAAAGTTAAGAGAATATGCTCTAGAGTCACACTTGCCTTGACCAGAAACTTGGTTCCACCACTTAATACATTTTTTTTTTTAACCTTGGATGAAACACCAATTCCCCAAATCAGTTTTACCTCTAAATATCTAACATGTAGAGTTGTTAGAGAGCAACAATGGCCTTATATAAATAAAGTGCTTAGCCATGTAAAGTGCTTCATGTGATGTACCTTGCACAGAGTGAGCTCAAGTAAGGTCATCTGTTAATGCAACAGAGTGTCCCAAACATTTACTATGTGGAAAGTAATACTATCAATACATATGCAGATCAGTGCTTGGATCTGACTTTTCACAAGTATCCTTCTTATTCTAGATAAACACATCTGATACTTCATAATATAACTTTATTTATATATGCCTCATTCTAAAATTTTCAATCAGGCTCTACCCTGGTAGCTCAGCTGGTAAAGAATCCACCTGCAACACAGGAGACACCAGTTTGATTCCTGGGTCAGGAAGATCCACTGGAGAAGGGATAGGCTACCCACTCCAGTATTCTTGGTCTTCCCTGGTGGCTCAGCTGGTAAAGAATCCACCTGAAATGTGGGACACCTGGGTTCGATCCCTGGGTTGGGAAGATCCCCTGGAGAAGGTAATGGCTACCCACTCCAGTATTCTGGCCTGGACAANAAGGGATAGGCTACCCACTCCAGTATTCTTGGTCTTCCCTGGTGGCTCAGCTGGTAAAGAATCCACCTGAAATGTGGGACACCTGGGTTCGATCCCTGGGTTGGGAAGATCCCCTGGAGAAGGTAATGGCTACCCACTCCAGTATTCTGGCCTGGACAAATCCATGGCCTATAGAGTCCATGGGGTTGCAAAGAGTTGGACACTATTGAGCAACTTTCACTTCACATCATTATAAAATTTTCAATCAGGTTTCAAAACCATACATAGATAAATACACATAAATATGTGACATACAAAAAATAAAAGAATAGTGAAAGAAAACTAAAGGTGGTAAGCATGCATTTCTCTTTGTATGAACTTCACAGTTCATCTGGCTCTGAGCTCCCAAGAAGCCCAAGCCAATGGGATTATGTGGCTGGTTTAAGGTTCACAGTGCCCATAAGATAAAAACAAACCACTTTTTCCACATTTCTAAGGACTGAGAGAACTTATCCATAAGGGTCCTCACAAAGGTGGTATTCTATAAGGTAGCCACATCATTAATCAACTAACCTCCTATAATGCATGCAGCACTATACTCAGTAGTTTTAAAATAGAAAAATCACATTTCAAAGGTCTAAAATAATATCTTCAAAAATAACAGTGTCAGGTCGAATGAATGGACTCTCGAATGACTTGAAACTGGACTGCTTCAGTATCCTGTCCTTGTCCACAGACTGTCTCATCCCTTTGTACCAGGTGCTTTCAGGTCACCTCCAAGCTTGTTGTCATGTCCCGTCCTTGTACAGATTTCCCTCTGCAAAATGTCAGGCTATACTTTCCCTCTCATCAGCTTTTATTCCAAAGACCCTGTGCTTTTTTTTCCTGTTTCATTTTGGGTTATATTTTCCAATTCTCCGGCAATGCACAGAAGAGGTCAAAGCCGTTCATCTGGAACTAGGAAAAAAACAAAACAAAAAACCTTCCACCAAACAGCAAGCTTACTATTCCAAACAGTAAATGGCTAGGAGAGAGCAAACGCCTCTGGAACCTAAAAACTTGGCTTCAGACAATAAATCAAAAGCACTTAAGTTAGTTCCAAAGCACCTTGGGCTTTCATACCTGACTGGCAAAAAAATTGAAATAAAAATAAAAAGGATAGTGACGAGGAATAGAAAAAGGCATCCTCCCTAACGGAGCTGTAAAAACGACTGGAGTGCGGTCTCCGGTGAGCTCGGCGCCTGCTTACATAAGCTGCCCAAACATATCCCACATCAGCATCCACGCTGCAGCTCCCTTGCTTATACCTTCAAGTCCATGGCCTTTTATGTCTTCCCCTTTGTTTGTCTCATCCCTGTGCATCAGGTCTACCATTAGAGGTGACATATACACTGTCACTGGCTTTTGAAAACACTCATCCTAATCTCCACTTCCTTTTTTTTTTTTTTTCCCATATGCAAAAGTCTGTGCCTGTTCATAGCCCCAGAAAGACCAGAAGGGCCAGGACCAGGCTAGCGTGGAAAGGTCATTCTCACACTGTTTTCCGCAGTCTCAAGTGGGAAGTCCCACAGTTCTCATAGAGGGAGGCTGTCTTTTTCCCTGACATTTCCAGATTTAGCTCCAATAAAATAACTAAAGCCCTGCCTTGGACATTTGAGAACAGCATGTTGTCTGATAGGGCTGGTTCTGATTGCAAATCATATGTTCTGCTCAGCACTCAGCACGTGGTTGATAATCTTCCAGTCGCAGTTTTCGTCTCTCTGGCCAGGGAAAGCTAACTGAACTGCACTGTGCTCTGCCTTCCCGCAGCTTCCCCTCACCCTCTTCAGCCACCATGCTCTATTCTGGAGACAGCTCTTACCAGCTGAGTAGTGGCTGCCGTCTATGGGGTCGCACAGAGTTGGACACGACGGGAGCGACTTAGCAGCAGCAGCAGACACAGAAAGGGATGAGAGAAAGAAAATGAATTGCCTCCTAATGAATTGAATGCACCACTCCTTGTTGCTGGAGATGAATTAGAAGACTCGCTACGACTGGTGGCTGCAGACGATCACCTCACTCCCCTTCCACGTTCACTAGCTTCTACTTTTCTTTCTTCTCACCGAGGTATCACTCACAGCCAGTGGAGAATAGGTCCTATAGAGTCTTGGCCAAAGTCCTCTCTCAAAAGCTGAGTCTGTGTTTAGGTTAAAAATAAGCCTGGTGCAAGAACAGCAGTATTGAAGGTGATGATCTTGCCTTTAACAAATAAACTTACAGTCTCCAGTGACTGAGTAGGAACGCAGTGGTATAATTTTCCTAGCACTCCCCTAGAACAGAGTAAATATTGTTGTCTTCCCAATGACAAAACTGCAGAAAAGAAAGTTGACCTGGCTTGTGCAAGGTCATGGAAGTGTGCCGAAAGTTTACATAAAAAAGCAAAACAGTTTCCAGATGCCCAGTCTGGCATGGGACCACTTGGCAACCCTGATCTCGGATGCTGTATCCTCGGTCAAAGCCTTGGTTGGGCAACACATGTCAGAGACCGAGTTAAAATGGTGGCAGACGTGAAGTCCCGGCATTATGAACTCGGCACTCTCAGTGTCTCCATCCGCCCCTGATTTAATGCGGACGGCAGTATCTCTGCCACCGACAAGAACAGCATTTCTTGTCGCTCCGTGTACTAAGCTATTTCTGCCATGACATATATCAGCTGGACTGGGATCCTGAGGATTTATTGGGAGTGTTAATAACTGCATGTGAGCGAGGTCCCGGCTCCTCGCCTGCAGCCCGGGGGAGCCCAGTTGAACGGAGCTGAAGTATATTCTCTTTTGGACAGGAAGCTCATATTTAACACAGAGCTTTGTCTTCCCTGACTGCCCTTTGAAAAATTATGTTTTTAGTAAATAAATATTTAACAGGTTTCCTCGTGTCTGCATGTTCTATTAGTTTGGCAGGATTCAACATCCTGTACTGTGAAAGCACAGTATAAGATAATCCTTTTGTAAAAAATATTATTTTTATGGACTCTCTTTATCTGTTTACCTGGATTGTTTCTTAGAGTCACATCCCAGTATTTGTTTTCAACATACAGACAGCCATACTTTGGGGCATTTCAACATGTTTTAAAAAACGTAAGTTTGAAGAGCTAGGAAACACGCTGATACTGTCTGATACTAGGAAATCGAACCTCACAGAAATTCTCCCATGCCCATTCAGTATTCTCTTCTTTTCCTTCTCTGACGTCTCCCCTGAAGCTCACTTTCCAAACTGCTCAGACATGGTAAAATTGGATTTGTTCCATCTTAACCAAAATAAAATTGACTACAACTAAATCTATTATGTATTAATTAAATATAAGTAGAGAGCATCCATCTACCCACTTGGTTTCCAAACCATTGCTTATATCAAATTTAACTGCCTCTGGGTTTTGTTGGAAGCATTTCCAGAAGAAGCCAACTGTGGTTAAAATTCACAACCTGTATATCAGATATTGCAATTGCCTGGAGATATTATTTTTATGGGCATTCATTTATTTCCAATTTCCACAACATTCTTGGAAACTTCTGTATGAAAGGCAAAAAGAAAAATAAAATTCATACTGCCAGGATATATTCTGATGTACATAAATAGATCTCTATCAGTGACTATTATTTCTGCTTCTTAATATTTATAATGGTTATATGTTCTTCTGTGAACTCTGAGTTGGCTTTTGTTGTTGTTTTGCTGTGTATATTATTCCCGCAACACAGACATGTTTCTTCTTTTGGTATGTTGTGTTTATGTATACATCCTATTAATTCGATCATTTATAGTGAAAGTGAAGTGAGTGAAGTCGCTCAGTCGTGTCCGACTCTTTACGATCTCATGGATTGTAGCCTACCAGGCTCCTCCCTCCATGGGATTCTCCAGGCAAGAGTACTGGAGTGAGTTGCCATTTCCTTCTCCAGGGGATCTTCCTGACCCAGGGACTGAACCAGGGTCTCCTGCATTCCAGGCAGACGCTTTAACCTCTGAGCCACCAGGGAAGCCAGATACATTTATAACATGTTAATAAACTGTGTGGTTCANGATTCTCCAGGCAAGAGTACTGGAGTGAGTTGCCATTTCCTTCTCCAGGGGATCTTCCTGACCCAGGGACTGAACCAGGGTCTCCTGCATTCCAGGCAGACGCTTTAACCTCTGAGCCACCAGGGAAGCCAGATACATTTATAACATGTTAATAAACTGTGTGGTTCATCGTCGCTGAGGAGGAAATGAGACGGGGAAGAAAAAAAGAGACCATTAATTGAAGGAAAGCAAAATATAAATATGCTTGCATCTAAAACCCAGGTAGCCTCATGTTAGTACAGACTTGGGGAAAGCTAATCTAACAGTTCCTTTTACAGAAGAGGAAACTGAGGTTCAGAGGGGTTTGATGTCTCAGAGAGAAAGGTACCTCTGTACCTAAAGTCAACAGGTCAGTGTCATTTCCATGCTGCTGACCCAGGGTGCCTGCACCTAAGGCAGCTGCTCCTTTCAAACAATGTTCTTCTAGTTCTGGTTCCATGATCCTATGCTGCCTTTAAAATACAGAATTAACCTCCTACTTTCTCCCCTACCCACCAATAAAAGGACCTACAAAACTTCCTAAGACCTTCTGTCGTCTCGTCATTTCCCCCTTTGTATTTTCGTGCTTAACTCTATGAGGACACACATATAGAAAATAAAAGGAGTGTGTGGTGACTGAATAGCTAGAGAACACGGATACCTCATGCCTAATACAGCAGGCAATCGATTATGTCTTAAATTCTGAATCAATGTGCAAATAAATAAACCAGAAGGGATGTGAGATCTAAAACCATATCCAAGCAAGAGGAGAAATAGTAAGACATTTCTAAAATATCTCACCAACAGTCTATTTATACAAACCTAACAGATAATCCAGGGGTCTCTGCTACATTTAGGAAAACAATTAGAGATTCAAAGAATAAAAATCTGTCCACACCACCCTAACCTCCCCTTGTCCAACATATTTGTCTTATATTTTATATACCATTTAGAAGCATAAAAAGGTGTGAATTTATACAGGCCATTAGAAAGCAGTCCCAAAGAGACCACAAAGAGATCACAAAGCCATCATCTGCTAGTGTTGGAATGTCTGGATAGCTGTGATGAATGCATTTGCAAATATTGCTGCAAAGTAATTTCCTTCCATTTTTGGAGTACTCCAGATAAGTTAGATTGCCCTCTAATCACATCTGCTGCCTGTGTATGAGAAAAGAGAGTGTGTCTTATGTATAGGTACTTGGAGGGTACTCATACTCATGTATATGTACTTTGTAATATGTATTCGGAGGGTAGAGGGTGAACAGACTTAGTGGAAAGTTACCACATACCCCAGTACAGCCAAAAAAGAAAAAGCCACACATTGCTTCTCAAACAGAAACTCTGCAAAAATGGCATCCCAGCTCTTGCCATGAGAATATTACAGAGCATGCACAATCCACCTGTCAGAGGGTAAAGAAGAATGTCCACAAATAAGGCACCATGTTGAACTGGTTAACCTAGGTTGAGCACTTTAAATTAAAAAATTGCATTCACCATGCTATTAGTCCAATATATCTACCAATAAAATCAGAAAATAAAGCATTAAGATAGAAGAAAATAAACTGCAACACAATTAATAAAGTGCTACATATAGCTAGCTCTAGCCTATGTCAGAATCAGAGAAGAGTCCAACAATTTAAAATAATGTCTAGTAACAGAGTGTGCTAGAATTCAAAAAAGATATTAAATAGAGTGGCCCCTCATATAGTCAAAGGTTCCTTCATGGTAACCTGCTGATAGCAGATGCTTTGGTGAACTGCCCAAATTTACTTGGGAAATTTCATTTCAGAAAATGTTCACTATGTCCTACTGCAAGCCCATGTGACTCTCCACTGGAGGGCTTTCTCTTGGCATTTACAGGGCAGGATAGAAGTACTGGGAAATTAATGTCCCCAGGAACAGCTCTCAACTAATGACAGATGGAAGTGGGAGGACAAATCCTCAGCTTCCTTGCCTTTTTTTAAAAAAAGAATTTATTGGAGTGTAGTTGATTTAAAATGTTGTATTAGTTCCTGCTGTACAGCAAAGTGAATGTTATACATATACATGTATCTAATCCTTTTTAGAGTCTCTTCCCATATAGGTCATTACAGAGTATTGAAGAGAGTCCCCTGTGCTTTACAGTAGGTCCTTATTAGTTATACATGTTATATATCGGTCAGAAAGCTCAGATATTCATTCTTCACAGTGTCCCAACATTTTCCAGTGCAGCTGATCCCTAGGAAGACATAAAACACCCTTGATGGCTTTCTTGCATTCTTGATCCTACTTCTGCATTCCTCTACTCATTTCTCCTGAGATTATTTCCCAGATAAACTACTGACACTCACATCTTGTTTGGAGCCCACTTCAGGAGAAACAAAATTTAGGCATGGCCTGCTCAAAACTCTATGCAGGACAAAAAGCAGCAGTTAGAACCGGACATGGAACAATAGACTGGTTCCAAACTGGGAAAGGAGTATGCCAAGGTTGTATATTGTCACCTTGCTTATTTAACTTCTATGCAGAGTACATCATGTGAAATGCCAGGCTGGATGAAGCTCAAGCTGGAATCAAGATTGCCAGGAGAAATATCAATAACCTCAGATATGCAGATGATACCACCATTATGACAGAAAGCAAAGAGGAACTAAATAGCCTCTTGAAGAAGGTGAAAGAGGAGAGTGAAAAAGCTGGCTTAAAACTTAACATTCAAGAAACTAAGATCATGTCATCTGATCCCATTGTTTCATGGCAAATAGATAGGGAAACAATGCAAACAATGACATACTTTATTTTCCTGGGCTCCAAAATCACTGTGGATGAAGACTGCAGCCTTGAAATTAAAAGACAGTTGCTCCTTGAAAGAAAGTTATGACAAACCTAGACCGCATATTAAAAAGTAGATACATCACTTTGCCTACAAAGGTCCATACTGTCAAACCTATGGTTTTTCCAGTAGTTATGTACAGATGTGACAGCTGGATCATAAAGAAGGCTGAATGCCGAAGAATTGATGCTTTTGAATTGCGGTGCCGCAGAAGACTCTTGCGAGTCCCTTGGACTGCAAGGAGATCAAACCAGTCAATCCTAAAGGAGATAACCCTGAATACTCATTGGAAGGACTGATGCTGAAGCTCCAATACTTTGGCCACGTGATATGAAGAGCTGACTCATTTGAAAAGACTCTGATGCTGGGAAAGACTGAGGGCAAGAGAAGGGGACGACAGAAGATGAGATGGTGGGATGGCATCACCAAGTCAATGGACATGAGTTTGAGCAAGCTCCAGGAGTTGGTGATGGACAGGGAAGGCTGGTGTGCTGTAATTCATGGGGTTGCAAAGAGTCAGACATGACTGAGCAACTGAACTGAACTGATACAGAGTGAAGTCAGAAAGAATAAAGCAAGTATTATATATTAATGCATATATGTGGAATCTAGAAAAATGTACAGATGAACCTATTGGCAAACAAGGAACAGAGACATAGACACTGAGAATGGACGTGTGGGCATGGGAGGTGGGAAGAGGGCGAGATCAACTGGGTGACTGGAACTGATGTGTAAAATAGCTAGTGGGAAACTGCCATATAGCACAGCGAGTTCATTTTGGAGCTTTGTAATGACTAGTGAGGTGGGATGGGGGTAGGTGGGAGAGAGGTGCTAGAGAGAGGGGATATACACGTATAGATACAGCTGATTGTTGTACAACATTGTAAAGCAACTATACCCTAATTTAAAAAAACAAACAAACAAACAAACAACTGTTGTATTCCAATACAAAAAAAAGGGGGGTTATAAATCCCATGTATCAAAATGTATATCTTTTACCTACAATAAGAACAGTAAGCAGTAGTAGGAACACTAAGGAAAGAGGCAGAAAACTACCAAAAGAATGTAATGACTTAGGAAGCATTCAGAATAGGGACAACCAGGCTTCAATAACCTAGTAAAACCTGAAGGCTTTAGTACAGTATCTCAGAGTATAGCTCCTATTTATACCAACGATCTGGGTCATTAATCATTACCATGTTGCAAGCAATCACTGTGCTCTAAGAATCCAGGGGATATACTGTAATTTGTAAATTTTTACATTACTACTACTACAACTAAGTCGCTTCAGTCGTGTCCAACTCTGTGCGACCCCATAGATGGCAGCCCACCAGGCTCCCCCGTCCCTGGGATTCTCCAGGCAAGAACACTGGAGTGGACTGCCATTTCCTTCTCCAGTTTTCCTTTAAAATTGGAGGAAGTTACAGTTCAGTACACACAGGCAAAGTCATATCCGACTCTTTGTGACCCCATGGACTGTAGCCCACCAGGCTTACATTAAGGATTGTTAAAAAATAGTTATTTAGAAATTAAACTTCAATTACCTGGAAAACCTATTAATGCAAAATATACCACTTTGCTGGCACTAGAGAAAAAGTAGATGACATAATACTGTTTCAGTATAGTTATACCAGGTCTAGTATAACTTATTTGAGTTTGAAAGTGAAAGTGAACATGAAGTCGCTCAGTCGTGTCCAACTCTTTGAGACCCCATGGACTGTAGCCCACCACGCTTCTCCGTCCATGGGATTTTCCAGGCAAGAGTACTGGAATGGGGTGCCGTTGCCTTCTCCAGAGGATCTTCCAACGCAGGGATGGAATCCAGGTCTCCCGCTTTGTAAGCAAGACGCTTTACCGTCTGAGCCACCAGGGAATTTGAGTTAGTAGAGTTCAGCAATTTTAATTTGTGCTGTCATTCTACCCAGAAAGTAGAGAGTAATCACTGATATGAGAAAGCTGAAACATAGGGGAAGTGTCCCAAGTTAGGAAAACATTCATCTCATATTTGACCTGAAAATATACTGAGCTGATTTTTCATAGTTTCTTAAAATCACATCCTTTTAATTTTAGGACAATTCTGTGCTTGTTATCTTTTATGTCATATGGGCTGAACTTTATTCAGACATTAGTCGACTAAGCTTAAGCAGTAAGAGTTAATGTCATGAAAGGACTCGGGCCATAAAACTATCATTTTCATAGTTTCTTAAAATCACATCCTTTTAATTTTAGGACAATTCTGTGCTTGTTATCTTTTATGTCATATGGGCTGAACTTTATTCATACATTAGTCGACTAAGCTTAAGCAGTAAGAGTTAATGTCATGAAAGGACTCGGGCCATAAAACTATCTCCCAATTGATCAATAGTTGCCTCTTTGAAATCCGCCACTAGCAACCTGGATCTTTGGTTTAATCATTGCTGTGTTTCATCTTATGAGATGAAATAATGCCTAAGGGGAATATCATTTCAGGTCACTCACACCTTAGTGTTAATAAATAAAATTAAAAGCTTTGTTTACTGACAAAGTGAAAGTCACTCAGTTGTTTCCAACTCTTTGTGACCCCATGGACTAGATAGTCCATGGAATTCTCCAGGCCAGAATACTGGAGTTGGTAGCCTTTCCCTTATCCAGGGGCTTTTCCTGACCCAGGAATCGAACTGAGGTCTCCTGCATTGCAGGCAGATTCTTTACTAACTGAGCTATCAGGGAAGCCCTTTAGTGACAAAAGGGACCTCCAAATAAAGAAATTAGGGATACAGCAAAATGGTGACAGGTTAATGGAAATATTCTTAAAGCCATTAAAAAAAATAGTTTCCTTATGAAAGCAGGCTATAATCATATTAGGCTATATAATTCTGGCTAAAAATCAAAAGTATAGATGCAAAGAACCTTTTCATTAAAATAAAATGCCAAGTATTTAAATAAACATAGAACCTGAAAAGAATCCATCTGTTATCTGCCCATTTCTGTGAACAGAAATACTGTGGTTCTACATATGTGTGTGCATATATATAGATATACAGAGTGAACAAAAATATATATGTTCATATACATATATATACATACACACACATATATATATACACACACACACACACATATATATATATATGGCTACCCTGGTGATTCAGGTGGCAAAAATATGCCTGCAATGCAGGAGACCAGGTTCAATCCCTGGGTTGGGAAGATCCCCTGGAGAAGGGAATGGTAACCCACTCCAGTATTCTTGTCTGGAGAATCCCATGAACAGAAGCCTGGCAGTCCATGGGGTCGCAAAGAGTCAGACACAACAGAAGCGACTTAGCATGGCATGGCATATATGTAGTTCTGTGTCTTCATCTCCATTTCATTTACTTTCTATGCCTTTGTCCAGTTTCCCATTCTCAATACCTATATTCTGGGAAGTATTCCACTCTCTGAGCTCGTCCTGCAATAGCTGACCTTACTCCTTCTGTGACTATGACCTCTATGCAGAAGAAAATCTTTGATGCACTACACATAACTGGCCTAGGCAGACAGATGGCCTGGAATATTACCAATTGCCAAACATAGCAAAAGCAAGCACCAAAGGGGAACCAGTCCAGCAACATCATATGTTATAGGCAGTAGTGAGATCAAGATGGAAAGTAAATTTCAGGTGTCCATCCCTACCTTTATTTTCATTGTGTTAAGTCAGATGTGCCTGATGCAATTTACATTTTCTGGGGATCCAGTATTAAAAGAAATCAGCTCCATTCAAGTATCTTTGTTCTAGTGAAGCGGATGAACCTAGAGCCTTCCATACAGAGTGAAGTAAGTCAGAAAGAGAGAAACAAACACCATATATTAACACATACGTATGGAATCTAGAAAAATAGTACTGATGAACCCATCTACAGGGAAGTAAAGAGATGAAGATGTAGAGAGTGGACTTGCGACACAGTGGGGGAAGGAGAGGGCAGGATAAATTGAGAAAGTAACACTGACAGACATAGGCTATCATGTCTAAAATAGAGCTAGTGTGAAGCTGCTGTGTAACACAGGGAGCCCAGCCAGGTGCTGTGTGACAGCCTAGAGGGGTGGGATGGGGGGAGACTACAGAAAGGGGATATTATATATAATTATAATTATATATATATAATTTATATATATATATATAACTATG
This sequence comes from Oreotragus oreotragus, assembly GCA_006410675.1. Lineage (NCBI taxonomy): Eukaryota > Metazoa > Chordata > Mammalia > Artiodactyla > Bovidae > Oreotragus > Oreotragus oreotragus. Next base: position 120,618 of record SJYX01012152.1, read on the forward strand.
GTTCATTCCTGTTGTTGTATAGCAGAAACAAACACAAAATTGTAAAGCAAAATCAACCTTTTTAATAAATCGATAATCAGTTGTTAGAAAAAAAACTTTTTTTTAAATTTTACTTTACAGTACTGTATTGGATTTGGCATACACTGACATGAATCCGCCACGGGTGTACATTTTTAAAGTATTTACTCTGTGACAAGCCCTACGTTCAGCAGAGGACAGAGCAATGAACAGGTCACAATCTCCATCCATCTTTAAAATGTAAAAAACCCCTTCATAAAACTGTGAGACCAGAAGCCAGCAGCCATCCCATGTAGGCTGTGGGAGGCAATGTCACCTGAGTACGGGAAGCTCCTTTGAGTTCACCCTGTGCTTTCTGACTGCCACGCTGGTGATTGAACTGCCAGTCAGTCAGAGTGCTTTCTGACTTGATTCCAGAAACTCTGACCTAAAAGACGGGAAATCCTGCCAATAACTCACTAAAGTGGGGGAGGGGGGAGGGTGTGGGAAGCAAGATCTGTCTCTGCTCCTTTTATTTAATTAGCTCAGAAATCTGGCAATCAGAACCCCTGACAGAGAGAAGACAAAATAAGGTCTTATTTAAAATACTGCAGGAGGCTGAGTCTGGAATGCCGGCCAGCCCCTGTTGGGACAGGGGAGGCAGCTGGGGTGACCTGTCAGGAAGCAGTGGCTCAGCTCCCGGTTTCTATTTGAATTCCCCTGTGAGGCTCCTATCACTCTGCACTGATTTGCATGGATGCCAAAGGCCCCAGAATCAGCAGGCTGATGAAGCAGACTGGGCGCCAGTGGTCATCCTGGAAGTTCTTTCTTTTAAAGGTGTGACAAACACAATGCCTGGGAGGCTCTGGCAGATGGCCAGATGTCTGCTGTGTGTATGCTGAAGGGAGCGACACAGGTTCCAGAAACACGTCACGAGAACACACTTTCTCCACACTCTTTGATCTGTAATTTTTATTCATCCAAAATTCTCTCTTTTGTGAAAGAAATGAATGGGTTGAATACTGCAGAATATCCGCTTTATAGGTTCAAACTCACTCTTCTTTTTAATCTACATGCTGATCACTAGCCCTAAGTCTAAAAGCCTTCCTCACAAACTCAAAAACGGATGGGGTGTGGAGGCTTCTTTTTTCTCACTCCCATAAATCAAAGACTTGAGATAAAAAGGCATTAGGATTTCTTTTCTAATTTTCATAGCTAGCCTTGAAATGATACAAGCCCTCCTACTGAGGCCAGATGTGAATGAGAACATCAATACACGCATGACACGTTTTACCTGAAAGAGGAGGTTTCTAAAGTAGGAAGACAAAATACAAGTATTTACAAACATCAAGAGTGAGGCAAGGTTTCATACCAACTTAATAAAGCTCTCCACTCACACACATCTATGCACATGGATGGGAACAGTGTAACAGCTCAGTGGCCATTCATCCATGGGACAGTGTGGTGGATGGAAGGTTTTATAATACTGAGCTGGCCTTTCAGAAGAGTGAATGATAGATCAAGTAGTGAAGACATAAAGGGCATTTCCGGTGGGCTGAGTTTAGTGACTGAAATCCAAATAGGCATGTCTGAGGCTATTCTAAAACTAAGCTGGGAATTTCAGATAGACTTCTTTTAACTTCTTATAATCTTGCCACTCCTCCCTACAGATTAAACTCATCTCCTCCAGAGCATCCAGGCAGGGCTGTCGCTGACTCCTCCCTCCCTCTCCACATCCTCCCCTTTGGACAGAACTGCCTGCGTGTTCCCTGGGCAACGGGAAAGATGGCGGAGCTGTCACCCATGACAGGCCTAAGTGGCTAGTTTCGGACATCGGTTGCTAACACTGATCTCCGTGCCCCACAATTTGATTACCTGGATGATTAGTGGGATTTTCGTGACAGTTTTGTAGCATGTTTCTTCTTTTTTCCTTTCACTTTAATAAAAATGGGATTACCTTATTCTTATCATGCTGGCTCTGAAGAGGAAGTCAAATTGACAAAAAAAAAAAAAAAAAGTGAAAGGTACTTTGAGAAGGGGGAGGGCAGAACAGTGTAAGTCAGCTTCATTTTTTTAAGGTGCCGAAGTACAGAGACTCCTGTTCCTTTGTCTGCCTACGGCCTTTCACTTTCTGCCTGTATTTGGATGCTGAATGCCTCCATGCCTCAGCCTTCTAGTCTATGAAATAAGGCTAATAACACAGATGTAGCCCAGAGCAAAGCCGTAAGGATTCATTAATAAAACATGATTGTTAAACCCTCTGCAAACATGAAGCTACTTGGTCGTAAGTAATAAAGTGAGGCCCGGAAAGAAGAGGTGCAGCGGCTGCAGGCTCACTGCCCCACGGCTCCCTGGCAGCGCCTAGCTTAGCGCGGCCTGCCTTGTGCTCTCGCCGTGGAAATCTTCCCCAAGTCCCAAACCCCGAGTGCCTCCCTGAGGCGCTCGGTACCCACACAGGCTTCTCTATTCCTCCACCTGGACATGCTGTTCCTCTGTCTGTGGGCTCATCTTGGTTGCTAGACTTTGATTCCACCTTTCTCACAATGATCTCTTGATCGTCTCAGAAGAAAAAAAAAATGTTCTTTTCTCAAGTAGAAAGAATTCCTTAATCTCTAATTCCCTACCACCAATTCAAGTGGCAGTCCTTGACCTGATGCTGCTTCTCCCCCAACTTCCCTTGCATCTGTCTCTGTCTGTCGCTCTCAACACACACACATGGTAAGATTACAATGAGTAACTGAGTACTATGTGAGAGAAGAGAATGTCTTCTCCAGAAACTGAATTCTGAAATACTAATTTGGCTTGTTTCAAAAGTTCAATTTAACTGAAACAATAGTTTATCATGTATGCTTTTCTGGAAAGTACTGTGCCAGCCATAGTACAGAACAAGGTAACACGCCCAGTCCCTTGCCCTCAGAAGGCAGAAAGAGGTGAAAAACAATAACACAAGCAGAACCATGGTGACTGATAAGAGATATAAGCAAAGAGAGAGAACAATTTCCGCCAGATAAAAGGAAGGAAGTCTAGATGAAAAGAATAGACAGAATAAGACATACCTACAGAAGGACTGGCATGTTCCCATGAGAACACTAAATGCTTCCATATAGATGACCAAAGTTAAACTTTCCAACTACTCTGTGGGGTAATATTGTATTTCCAATGTTAAAACTGACAATCAAAAAAGTAACTTTCCCAATTTGTCAGTGTCAATGCCATAGCATAAAAAGGACTCACAATATAAAACCTGAGATTCTGTTGGTAGTTCTAAACATACCACTGCTTGTAGCTATACAAGAAGTACCATATTATGTAAGTTACAATATAGAGAATAAACTGAATACCTTTAAATTATGTTAACCATGGAGTTGCAGTCACTAAATGGCTTCTTGGAAACATATTTAAAGAAAAGTATGACATGAAGCAGGGTCATGACTTTTCTATTACATATCAGAACAAGTAGTTTAGTATGACAACATTCATGGGCCAACAATAAAGGCAAGTGGCAAAGGCTCATTGAAAACCTTGACCCATCACTGAAAACTATTGTCAACAGCTAAATGTCATGGAACACTTTATAAAAGGATATGAAACTAGAATGTATTACAGGAATAAGTACAACACGTACAATTTATAAGGTAGGATTCAATGTTAAAGATGATCTAACCTAGCTAAGATATAAGGTCAAATGTTAATGTCTATTTTTAATACTATTTAATTAGCTTAATTTTCCATTAAATATCAAATCAGCAGCCTACTATCTATTTCAGAGCAGTCAGGGTATCTGACATTCTTAGCAGCTGTGATTTTCCCTAAGGGTTTAAGGGGTTTGTATAATATTTGTACAAAGTAATATTATCATTATCATAAATGTTTTCTAATTATTTCTTGGGATTAATGGAAGCATGTTGTATTATTGATGGATTAAGTACAATATTTATAAAACAGTGATAGGATTAAAGAGAAATAAATATGTATATCTTTTTGCATGTGTAAATAATAAATATTAATACCCACCATCAATTTTGTGCAAAGTGGTTTAGTACATATTAATAACTACTAAATAGTTCAGTTATCTGTTGCGGATTTGAAGTATGGATAGCATGTTTATTTATTTGCAAGCTGAAGGACTTGGGTAAAGTCCTTGAAGACTGCAGGAAGGGCAACGATCTGGAAAATGGACCCCCAAAATAATGCAAAGGTGTAAGAGTTCCAGCAAATAAACAAAATGTACCCAATAAGCTTTCAAGAGGAAGGAAATTGATAAACTTATATCAAAAACAAAAATAAAAAAGTTTTCAAGGAAAAAAGTCATAAATCCATATAGCAAATATTCACACGTATACAGTTGTTGGTTTAAATACACATGTATTATTTATAACATAATGGCTCTTTAACACCACTCCTTTGATTTTTGACTTGTGTATTCATGATTTTTCTCTGTCCCATTTGGCTGTGTAAGCCCCCTGCAGACAACAATAAAGCATCTATGTGATAAACTGTAAAGCAGCCAAAATTTGAAGATAGAAGACATAGCTTGGAATTTACACAGCAATTTACTGCCAGGGAGATGTTAGAAGACAGTAATGGTTTGCATCACCAGCTCATTCTCTTGCCATCATTTTCAATAACTAGGTCAATCCTTAACTGCAACCAAGGACTTGGTTTGATATAAATGTAAAGCAAATTCTCTTCCAGAACTGAAAAGTATAATACATTTTAAGGCCAAGATAGGAACCATTCAAAAAACATATGTTTGCTGATGAGGTTTTAAAGAAATTACACCAGTGAACTGATGGAAGTCACTTAAGTAAATAGATTCATAAGAGACTACAGAAGAGATGATACAGTTCTGAATCACAATGCTACGTTTGGTAGGTATAGTAAGTTGTTTTTCCTTTGGATTAATTTATTCTAAGGTAAGAGACAATGGTTCAGAAACTGAAAAATAGGAAAGCTCTTGTCTATTCTAGTATATAAAAAAATACAACTATGAGTAACAACTTTCTGGATTTCTCATTTGATTAGACTGATCAATTTAATATCTGTACTAAATAAGCCTGTTTATAATACAGTATTCTTTTTTCCTATGGGCAAAGTTATTGCCAGTAACTCTCACGGCTCATTATCTAGTCCTAAAAGATTAGTTAAGAATGGAATAGCATCAGGTAAGGAGAAATCATTTACAAAATTATAGTCTTAGTCTCAGTATCTAGGTTGATTTTTACCATAAAATGATCCAGACAGTGTGGACTTTTCAGAAGTTTTCCAGCATGACAGGTGGCTATGTAATGACGTGCACAGATGTCTATGAATACAGGAGGCATCTCCAGGTCACCCCAGAAGTCTGAACTTTCACTCCAGGCATCCCCTAAGGTGAAAGAAACCTTTTCAAATTTTCACCTGTTCCAAAGGATCCAGAATACCCATGACCCTGAGTGACTAAAGCATCTGTTCTTACTGCATTGCATCAGCAGTAACTTCATTATATTGCCAGAACAACATGAAAATAAATATTTCTTCATAATGTAAATGAATTTGTAAAAACCTGTCCAAGGATGAATGACTATGTAGTATATTCCTTGAATTACTTATGCTTTCTGCTGTTTCTGGAAAGCAAGGTTAGCATCATATTTCTCTAAGCAATTTTAGGTGTTGTATATATGCCCAACCTAATTCAGTCCACAAAAGTTATTCCTAACTAGCTTATTTGTGTTTCATGGTCTTTCAACCTGAGAATAAAGGCACTATCTAAGCACCTAAGATTCCTGGTTACCTAGTACCCAGGCAACAGGAGTGATGGAAAAGATACAAATCAAGTTTAAGAGGCAGAAAGCTGAGCAACCTGGGCCACAGAAGACAGATGATCTATGTGTAGGCTGCCTTCTGGAAACTTCATTCATCACCACAGTCAGATTTGGTTAGGATTGGTCAAACTTAGGAAATAATAGGCCTTATCATCGATAGGCCAGGTCACGTATTACCCAAATTAAATCTTAGCTGTCTGAGACAGCATGTCACCTTAATAGAGATGAGTAGAAAAGGAATATTGTCTTATAAATAAAGTACAATTAAAATGGTAAACAACTCAATAAATATACTGTTACATTAAAATATAGCTGAAAACAGTGGTTCTCTAATTATGCTCCTCAAACCAACAGTATTACTTGGGAACTAGACAGAAAATTCTTGAACTATCTCATACTTATTTAATCCAGAACATTAGGGGTGGAGTCCAGCAACCTACCTTTACTGAAGAGGATTGCAGAGAAAATTCTTTCCCTAAATTCTAATCAGAAGCATATTTATTGCAGGCTATTTCCATATAGGAATTAATTTAACTTACAATCCACTAGAAAATTAAACTAACTCTAATATTCTAGTCCTTGATCACACCTGTTGATTAAAATATTATAGTTATTTTCTCTACTACAATGTTTGGAAACTTACTGATATTAATAACTTACTGATATTAATAACTTACTGATATTAATAACTTACTGATTTAGAGTCAGTGGTTTAATTATGATTACAATAATACCAAAATGTTTTAAATAGCAAGAATACAAGACAGGTGCTTTAATGTTTTTATGTACCTAAGCCACAGCCAGCATATTGATTTTTACATATGTACCAGGTTTTATATCAAAGAAAAAAAGACAAAGTCAAAATTGTGCAATATCAGATTAACTATTCAGGAATATTTAGGGTCTCGTATGTCTTGAGAGCTGAATATGAAATCTTTGTTTTTAGAAGTCTTCTGTGTAGTTGAGGTGAAGAACTGCAGGGGCAGAAAAATATTCCCATTTCTCTTGGGGGTTTAAATTCTTCTGAGAAGCTGAAAACTAATGTAGAGACCCTCCTGATGCTTCTATCTTCCCTTGCATCTTACTCTTCTAATTGCCCTTGTGTGTGTGTGTGAGTGTGTGCGCGCGCACGCTTAGTCACCCAGTCGTGTCTGACTTTTTCTAGTCCCATGGATTGTAGCTGACCAGGCTTCTCTGTCCATGGGATTTTTCAGGCAAGAATACTGGAGTGGGTTGCCATTTCCTTCTCCAGGGGAATCTTCCTGACCCAGGAATCAAACCCACTTCTCCTGAGTCGCCAGCATTGCAGGCAGACCCTTTACCCACTGAGTTATCTAGGCCAAGCCCATAACCAGGCTTCCCAGGTGACACTAGTGGTAAAGACCCACCTGCCAGTTCAGGAGACATAAGAGATGTGGACTCAGTCCCTAGGTGGGGAAGAATCCCTGGGAAAAGGCATGGAAACCCACTCCAGTATTCTTGCCTGGACAATCCCCATGGACAGAGGGGCCTGGTGGGCCACAGTCCATAGCGTTGCAAAGAGTGAGACATGACAGAAGCGACTTTGCATGCACACACGCAATTCCATAACCACTGGGACAAAAAAAGTTCTACCCACTCCTGGAATGAATGATTTCTAAGTTGTAGCTAACTGTGTTATGAATTTCTTAGTGCTAGAGAAGAAAACTTCAGAAGGTGGAAAGTGAAGGATGAAAGGACTCATTCAGAGGCTGACAGCTGGTAAAGTGATAAAACAGAGACAAGCCAGTCAGATTAAGGAATGAAGAAAGAGAATTAGGCAAACAGTAATAATGTAGTCAGAGTGGGTCAGGTCAACAGCCAAGGGAAACGAAAAAGAGGAAGGTCAAGGATCGACTAGGGAGGGAGGAAACTGCACCATTTCCTTTACCTCCCATGACAAGCTCTGTTCTCGTGATTCTGTTAGGTCATTTTCAAGACGTGTGTGTATACTCCATCACTAAATCATGTTTGACTCTTTGCAACCTCATGGATTATAGTTGGCCAAGCTCCTCTGTCCATGAGATTTCCCAAGCAAGAGTACTGGAATGGGTTGCCATTTCCATATCCATGGGGTCTTTCCAACCCAGGGATCAAACCTGCATCTCCTGCATCAGCAGGCAGATTCTTTACCACTGAGCCACCACTGAAGCCTGGAAAATTAATGAATATATACTTTAATTCATAGACAAAACTTTATGATTCACCACACTATATGGTCTGGAGAAGGAAATGGCAACCATACTCCAGTATTCTTGCCTAATGAATCCCATGGACAGAGGAGCATAGTGGGCTACAGTCCATGGGGTCACAAAGAGTCAGACGTGACTTAGCCACTAAACCACCACCACCACACTATATGGTATGCAGTGCTTGGCTACTTTATACCCTTGACTTGAAGAATACCGTGTTTATCTTGAAGTACTCCAGTTTGATCAGATCATTACCTCTCTTCCTCCTATCCGAGAAGCAAATACAAGACATTAGCTCACAAATTTGCCTGGAGGGAAAGCCACATTGGTTTGCTTTTTACCAGGTTATGAGCTTCAAATGTGAGAAATCTTAATGGCATGATCTGTCTTATCTTACTCTGCATATCCTAGACACCACAGGAGGAGGCCAGGTCATCAGAGCTGAACATTCTTAGACCCCAATCAAAGCAATATAGACAAATGATAAGCAATGGATCATGCATCAAATGGTCAACCTCATCTGACTATCTTAATAACTACAACAAGAAACATTTCGTTTTTTAGTCACTTTTGCTTCTCAATTGCTAAGACATGTCTGACTCTTTGTGACACCATGGACTGCAGCATACCAGGCTTCCCTGTCCTTCACTGCCTTCAGAGTTTGCTCAAACTCATGTCCATTCAGTCAGTGATGCCATCCAACCATCTCATCCCCTGTTGCCCCCTTCGCCTCTTGCCTTTAGTCTTTCCCAGCATCAGGGTCTTTTCCAATGAGCTGGCTCTTCGCATCAGGTGGCCAAAGCGTTGGAGTTTCAGCTAAGAGCACAGAATCAGATCATTCATTCTGGAAGTGATGGATGGGCTCTGTAATTCCCTAAATAAACTTAAATACAAATAGTTGGAAACACATAATATAAAAATATAATATTAACCACTTTTAAATGTACACTTAAATATTAAATATCATTTTTAGTAAAAAATAGAATCCAAGTAGTTATAACATGTAGATCTAAACCAGTCCTAGCTCACTAAAGTTGAACGGAATCTCAGATATGACACTTATAGGTCCTTACAAGTCCAGATCCAGAAAGGTAAAAATGTCCAGAGAGGTTAAACACTTTACCTAAGGGTCTCACAAATGGACAATAATCAAAATTCAACCTATGGCTCCTCATTCGCAGGCCAATCCTCTTTCTTTTTGTTATCCTGCGTCAGGACAGCACAAAATGAAGCACCATGGCAATTATCTGATAAATCTGATGGATGTGTATGGACAAACAGGGATAATTATGGCCAGGAAATCCAATTTAGGTCTTCAATTACCTAGATTGACTGTCTACATTGACCAAATAAACTGGACAATGACCCAAAATGCACTCTACATCATGTTGTGTACCCATAACCTGAGAAGCACTTCACTGTGCTTGTGAGATTAATAGGAACACACATACCACTGAGCTAACCATAAAGTACTATATAGTACAATTGTGAATGGGTGCATTTTCCATCAATGAACAGATCGGAAAGTTACCCTAAATCTCTTTTTTTTGGTAAGTTGAGTGACAATGCTATAGGAACTTTTGTACACACATTATAGAATTTCCCTGAAGAAGCCAATCACACTGCCTCTGTCCAGATCCTTTGTTTCATCAAGACTATTATTCCTCCAAATGAATCAAATATAATTAGGTCCAAGTGGTAGGAAAAAAGACTACAAAAGCCTCAATAAATCTAAGTCATTCTTGACTTCATTCTGAAAAATACATAGGTCTTTGTTTTAAACTTAAGATAAACATCACACTTAGGATGTTTGGCCATAGATGGAAAGCATTTGAGGAAAGGGGTTTTCAATCAATGCTGATATAAACTTTCCTGCAAGATGACCTGTTTTAAAATAAAAATTCTACCATTCAAGTATACAGGGATTAATTTGCCTGTGCACAGTTTCAACAAGAAAAGCAAAAAATACATTTCCAAAGTAAGATGTTTCCTCCGATTTTTAAAAATAAATAGGTTTAGAATTTTCTGTGCCGACATCAGGAACACAAGTGACTGGGCATCGTGATTAGAGGCTGAGAAGATAAGCCGGCGGAAAGATGAACCAAAAAGCAAGACACAATGTGGCGCAGTGCAAATGCTACTGGCGGAGAGTCACAAAACTGGGTTTTACTTCTCCATTTGGCAGGAAACAGGTTCTATGAGACAGTTCACCTTCTCCCTGGACTTTAGCTCCCTTATCTCGAAAATGAGAAGGTTGACTGGAATTGTTTCCGGTTTTACCTCTCTGTGACTTTAAAACAGGGATGACCAAACTAAGGAGGATTGGACAAATATAGACCACCACCTGTTTTTGTAAATAAAATTTGATTAGAACAGCCATGCTTCTTCATTTACATATTGCTATTGCCTATGGCAACTTTCTTGCTACAAAAGCAGAGCTGGCTAATTGCAACAGAGACAGTACGGTCCACAAGCCCAATATACTTAACTAATCTGGCCCTTTACATAAATTTGCTTATCCTTGCTCTATGCCATTGACATTATTTTGACAAAAGAGCATACCTTGGCATCACTGCTAAACCAAATCCATTTTTTAATGTATTATGCCAATTTTATTGGGTGGTTTTTCATTCCTCTTCTGCCTAAGGCCATGCTGAGTAACACATCTCATGCAACGATACTTCATTGTTTTTTTTCCAGTCTGGCCATTAGATACACTGGTCCTTCACTATAACTTCAATACCTAAGTGACAGTTCATAGTGGCATTGTCTGAAGGTTTCACTGTTGGTAGGGTTGATGCAGGCAGTTAAAATTCAGTTCCAAACTGACCAGTTCCCCAGTTTCAGGGTCAGGAAGAAGTCCTTCCCCAGCTAAGAAAGGACATTAAGTTAAGAGATAAATATTAAGGAAGAAGGAAAAGGAACAGTTGTTGAATGTCTATATAGTGAAAAATAAATAAAAAACATGCATCTAAGACAAAAGTGGAACTCATATAACTTTCATCTTTTTTTTTTATTAAAGGATAACTGCTTTACAGAATTTTGTTGTTTTCTGTCAAAACTCAACATGAATCAGCCACAGGTATACATATATCCCCTCCCTTTTGAACTTCCCTCTTGAGGAGCCCAATTTATGTTGAAACTGAAAATCAATACCCAAATTAATAGGCAAAGAATTGCCTCAGACTCTGAAATTACCTAAATGCCTTAAAACTCAAGTGATGAGAAGGAAGGAAGCTCATATATACTCCTCACTATCCAATAAAACTTCTCACCAAACCTCATAATTAACATGGAGGTCTCTCACAGCCACAGCTAGGACACAGGTATACATATATCCCCTCCCTTTTGAACTTCCCTCTTGAGGAGCCCAATTTATGTTGAAACTGAAAATCAATACCCAAATTAATAGGCAAAGAATTGCCTCAGACTCTGAAATTACCTAAATGCCTTAAAACTCAAGTGATGAGAAGGAAGGAAACTCATATATACTCCTCACTATCCAATAAAACTTCTCACCAAACCTCATAATTAACATGGAGGTCTCTCATAGCCACAGCTAGGGGCCTCCATTGCAGACTTATCCAAATACGGCATTTCCATCATCCAAGGGCTTGCCTGGCTCTTCATGCAGAGTTATACTAAAATGTGCTTCCTCAATAATCTTTCTGCTCCCTCCCCTAAGACCCTAGAAAATACTGCCCCTGGAAAACTGAAGCAGCTGGCCAGGATATACAAGAGTCAGATCTCCACCAAATCATCAATTGTAGAATTTTTAAACAAACTAGCAGGAACTGCATACAGTCTTAAAACATGTGCATTGCTGGTACTTATGGAGCTAACATGATGAAGTGGACTAAAAGCGGCATTTCAATCATTCTGGATTTAGAATCCTGGTTCTGTCATTTACTTATGATATGAAATTAGTTACCTAAAGTCTCTGAACCTTCATTCTAATCAATGAAATGGAGCACAAAATGCCTCTCTTATAGGACTATTCAAATATCTTAGAACCATATGCAGCTGTATTAAAAATCTATTGTCTTTTGAGTTATCACTAGTAACCAGATGCAAATATATTAGCTCACTTAATCCTCAATTTCCTTTATCAAGACTGGAATCAGTAATTCCATTTTACAGAGAAGGAAACTAACGGCTGGACAAGTTAAGGAATCTGGCAATTGTTACACAGCCATTAAATCATTCAATAGGCACTCGAGTCCAAGCCATTCTGAATCCAAAACCTATATTTTTCCCTCAAATCAACATCACTTCCCAGTGATGATTTCTTCTGTCTTTCAATGTCTAGTCTAGTTCCTGGCCTGTAACACTAACTAGGGTAGAGGGTTATGGAGGACCTCAGCCTCATCATTCAGAAATTGTCTGCCTACAGACAATCCAAAAAGCTATCTATATTCCCAGGCACTGACCCCAAAACCCCATGCCTGTCATATGCTTTGGCCCAGTGACTAAGGCTAGACAATTGATTCAGCTTCCTACTCAGTTCAGAGCTTTCCCTAGTCCATTCACCCGAGTATATAGAACCTACTTAGTTCCTGATAGTCATCATCTTCCCCCTTGCCCAGAATAAACCACAGGGCATATATCACCATCTCCCAACCCTTTGGTGGAGTCTGGCCATAGCTAAAGAGAATGCCCCAAAGTGCAGAGATGTCATCTCCATGGATGAGCTGTTGCCAGGGCTTCCACATTTGATCAGATTTCATGTTCATGATACAGCAATCACTTCCACTCTGAGATTTACACCCCAAAAGCACATTAAAGACCACAGACAGAGCCAGACATGCTAAGTCTGGACCTTTAACGAAGTATGATTTTACATGTGTTCTTTTATTTGTCAAAGAGTATGCTTTCTTTGGCTAAACAAATGGGATAAGAAAAATCTTTGCTTAAAAATTTGCATGTTTCCTCTACAAAGCATATTTCAATACTTCATTCTAGGATGTTCCTTTATAACACAGTATAATTTGCTGTGGCTCATGGAGAAGGCAATGGCACCCTACTCCAGTACTCTTGCCTGGAAAATCCCATGGATGGAGGAGCCTCGTGGGCTGCAGTCCATGGGGTCGCTAAGTTGGACATGACTGAGCAACTTCACTTTCACTTTTCACTTTCATGCATTGGAGAAGGAAATGGCAACTCACTCCAGTGTTCTTGCCTGGAGAATCTCAGGGATGGTGGAGCCTGGTGGGCTGCCGTCTATGGGGTCGCACAGAGTCAGACACGACTGAAGCGACTTAGCAGCAGCAGCAGCAGCATAAATGCCTCTATAATCCCACAGGAAGAATGCAGGGGAGATGCTGGTAATCATAGAAAAACTGTAAAGGGAGAAGATGAAGAGGTTTGTCTCCTTTCCTTCTCACCAGCCTCACTCTCTTTCCTTCTGTGTTTAAAGTACATAGAGCAGCAGTAAATCAAAAAAAAAAAAAAAAAGGGAAAGATCACCCATTGTTGGGTGTCTATTCTGCCTATTCATATTAGAAGAAAGCTTTAAATTGGGATTATACATCCTTAATCCCTATAGCATAAAGCCTTAAATGAATTAANAAAAAAAAAAAAAAAAGGGAAAAGATCACCCATTGTTGGGTGTCTATTCTGCCTATTCATATTAGAAGAAAGCTTTAAATTGGGATTATACATCCTTAATCCCTATAGCATAAAGCCTTAAATGAATTAAGAAACTTCCAAGGATGCAAAATACACAAATTTATTTCCTAAAATATTAAAAATTGCGTTTCAATCATTCTCCTTCAAACATACTAATTCTCTCATGAAAATACTAATTTGCCTCTGCTGCATTAGAGCTGTTTTTAAACATAATACCTCAACTATTAGACTACTATCTCTGAGTATAGAGTCCATGCCATTTTCCATAGTATTTTCCCCAGTACCCAGTGCAGTGCCAGGTGCCTACCAGGTTCTAAAGTGGGGAGAGAGAAATTATTTCTGATTCTTAATGCTCTAGAGGTTTGTGTTTGCCCTTTCATGACAGAAAAATGTCACTACAGAGTGGCCATAGATGCAGGTACTGTATTCTCAAATATTCTTGCTCTTGCTGTTGTTTCATCTCCAAGTCATGTCCAATTCTTTGTGACCCCATGGACGGCAGCCTATCTGGCTCCTCTGTCCATGGGGTTCTCCTGGCAAGAATATTGGAGTGGGTTGCATTTCCTTCTCCAGGGGATCCCCAATAAGTTTTAATTGTGTTAAGCTATTGTGTTAATTGTGTGTTAATTGTGTTAAACATGCCTATTTGAGACATCAGCTAGAACTCTAATATAATGAATATATAACTCAATTAATTACCAAAGTGGCTGATTAATGATAGATGATATTAATATATTAGGTATCAGTGGTAACAGATGATATTAATATATTAGGTATCAGTGATAATATATATGATATCATATACCAGTGGTAAAGAATCCAGCTGCCAATCCAGAAGATGAAGGAGACACAGGTTCACTCCCTGGGTCAGGAAGATTCTCTGATGTAAGAAATGGCAAAAGAGAAGCCTGGCAGGCCAGTCCATGGAGTCACATAGAGTCAGACATGACTTAGCAGCAGTCTATCTATTAAAAATTAATTTTTGATTATTTAAGTAAAGGCATGAAGATGGAATGAGATTCGTAACTAAGCCAATGAGACTTGCATTTTAGGGCCCTTAACTAGATCAGCTCCCTTCTAAGATCCTGGAAAAGGTCTAGCAAAAAGTTCAGTTTTTGTAAATTTTTCAAAGGCAATTTTGAATAGATCCCTAAATTATGAAGGCCTCAGAATCCATAAAACTCTGTCCTTGGTTCAAGATACAAGAGAATGGTGGTATATAATGCATAAAGTATGACATTTGTATTTGTAATGCACAGAAAGTCGATCTCGCCCACTAAAGTTGACTCTTTATTAATCAGAATGTCACACAGTCTAAAGTAGCCTGCAATTTATTGTCACATTTTCTCTCATTAGTTTTTCTATGATGCCTTATGTAGAAAGAATTGCCTCATTAATAACTTTGACCAATTGCTTTTGCAAGATGTTGATTATTTTTTCCTTTTGCATTTGACAAATGCAAAAAGGCCAAAATGTCTTTCTTGTAATAGAGTTAGGCTGGTTTTTAATAATGAGTTAACTATGAGAGGTTTAATCATTTTTAGTAAATTCATCTTTTGGTGTAGATAAACCCTGCATGATACTCAAATTAACACACATTTATACACACACTCTTATAACAAGGAGTTGATGGAATGCTCAGAAAAGGGAAAAAAACTAATCAAAAAATGACTGAAGTTAGCGTTCATATATTTAATATTTTGTTAGCTAAGATTATAATCAGAGGGGAGAGATGGCTTATAAATGAAGTAACTTGTGGCTGAGGGTATGAATTTGAGTGTTGAAGGTGAATATATACAATGAAATATTTTGCCTTAATCCTCGGTTCTAAGCAATTGTGTCCAACATACTAAAAGAAGCTTTCTTTAGTCAATCTCTTGAATTTGTTATTAGTCAACTTGATTTGCCTTTTCCCTTATCTCTGCCTAGCTTCTTACAGGCAATCTGTAAGGAGAAAAGTATGTATGTATTTTTGTTTCATTTAAATAGCAGCCTGAAGGCAATGGCACCCCACTCCAGTACTCTTGCCTGGAAAATACCATGGATGGAGGAGCCTGGTAGGCTGCAGTCCATGGGGTTGCGAAGAGTCAGACATGACTGAGCAACTTCAGTTTCACTTTTCCCTTTCATGCATTGGAGAAGGAAATGGCAACCCACTCCAGTGTTCTTGACTGGAGAATCCCAGGAACGGGGGACTCTGGTGAGCTGCCATCTATGGGGTCACAAAGAGTCAGACACGACTGAAGCGAATTAGCAGTAGCAGCAGTGATTTGTTAACATTTTATTATATACCCAATTCTGCTATCAGAATAAAAGGGAAAAAAATTTCTCTCTAGGAAAAATTAATCTTGGAAGTTTTAAAAGCAACCATACCATGATAGCTCATTCAGGACAGTACAACAGAAAACAAAATCAAGGAATTAAAGATTAACACTTGGGTATATATAAGACAGCATTCATGAAAATAGTTAAATGTCCATAATAAAACCTGAAGATATTTCTATGGTTTATGAAATGAAAGATTTTCCCATAAAACCCAGAAGTATTCATAGACGTATGCCGAGTTCACAATTTAATGAAGATGACTTTTTTTTTTTTCAGGAACTAAGCAGTGGTGATGTGCTTTCCATACATAAACAAATGAGCAGCAGCTGTAATTTGTTTTTATACCCCAAAAAATTCACTTTAAAAGCTGAACATTAAAACACTGAACTTAGCATCGAGGAATCTTCATTTACAAAGTTTCATTTTTAATAAATTTCAAATAAACTCTTACAGAAGAAATAAGTTAATTTCTCCATATGCATTTCATGAGCGAAGATTTTTTGTATTCATACCCATAAAGGTATGCTTCTATTATAATTCCATCATCATTATCCAAAAGGAAATAACATATTTCTCCTGTATTTAATATAGGCTTCCTTTCTTTAAGCATAGGCTGTTTAATTATGCAATAATTAACTTTCATCTCAAAGTTATCTCTGCTTTAATTCTTTAAAAGATACTTTTGACATACTAAGACTCCCTAATTTCAGTGACAGCTAACAGTTAAAAGGACATTAAAGATCTTAAATGCAATTTAATAATTTTCCTAACCACTTGTGAACAGAAGCCAGTTGACGAATGTGAACTGTAACAACTGCAAGTGCTGGTAGCTTTTCACTGTCCATGGCCTCCCCATCTCTGTAGCCTAGAGACAGATCAATTGAAACAACTAGACCGTGGTTGAGATTTCTTCATAGGGCCTCCTGTCTATGGAAGGATTTGTTCTGTGTCCATGAACTTGATATATGGCTGTGGAATCTAAGACACACATTCATCATAAAAGAAGCTAGTCTTTTATCTAGGAGCTGTGAGTTTGCTGATAAGCACAAAGAAAAGAACACTTAAGAGAAGGAAAAGGAGAAAGTTAGGGGGGCTAGCAGTGGCTAGAACGGAATAAAGCATCATGGCATACTATACACGAGCTAGCTACATGCATTCTAAGTTACAATCACGTAACACTATTGTACTCATACCCATCTAACCCTCCCTACCCTACTACGTGACCTTACAGACAGTAGCTACCTCGTCAATATTTCCCACCACTAGGGCACACAAACCATCTGCATCCTTCTCACTTGGTGAATGCGGTGAGGAAAAGCAATGTGGACCAGTGGTACCCACTTCCCTTCACTCATCAGATCGTCTTTCTTGGAGGCCCATCTTCCCTCTGCCCAGACTTTGGCACTTAGCGTGGACTCCTTAAACTATCTGGAAAAATGTATTTCTTTTCCAGCCCCTGAACAAAAATCAGTATTCATTTTTTTTTCCTCAAGATGGAATCACAAGAGAAATATGAAAGCTAACTGCACGCGGTATAAATAAACATGGTGTGGGAACACGAGAGCAGAACACGATGGCCCGACACAGACGAGAGACAATTCAGCATAACAAATAGTAAGTTGTGCTTTGCCTGTGGCATTTTCTGGCTCCATCAATAATTATATAATACAACAGTCACTGATTTCTCAGCCCTGGATCAATAATGGGTTTCACATCTCCTCTAGAGCTGGTTGTTGACCAAGGTGCTTGCTCAAACCCCCACCCCATTCATGGTAAAAATCGATCCTTGCATAACTGCTGTGTGCTTAGAATATCAGCACCAGAGCAAGGGAGAAATGTGGAGTTTAATAGCACTGCAGAATTCACAATGACTTCATATATGCCCCCACAAGCCCATAGGACTCAACAAGTAGCTTTAAAGGAAAGACCTCAACCCTAAAGATATAATACATTGGGACCTGCCAACAAATTCACAGCAGGCACAAATACGTGGCACAGTCACAGGCCCAAAGCACACTGTGGCTGGAGGCCAGAAGTTTCATCTGACCTATTGTGAACACATCTCCTCTATTCTAACAGAAGAGCTGATAGCATAGCATTCTATATGCTGGACCCCTGGATGGTAGTGCCGCCATATTTGGGATGAACCCTCTGACTTTCGGCCCAAAACTATTTCATCACATCGCACTGGGCATCAGAAAGCAATTACATCACATCATGAAATATATTTTTCAAAATGTACAGAGGCTCCCAGTCTGTGCAGAGTGGTGCATTTTCAAGCATGGATATTCTCTGAAAAGCAATGCTGTGTGTGTAACTAATCAAGACACATGGCCAAACTTGATAATACAGATGCCAAAGGAAATTTTAAAAAAATCAGATTCCCCAGTCTGATTGTCTGCCTTGATTTAGTAAGCTAGACAATGGCCCTACCTCATTTTCCCTAGTAAAGTCCTAGAGTGGTAGTACATGAATGAGGGCAAAGAAATAGTTTCTTTCTCAGCTTCTACTGCACTCTTCTCTATAGGGTCTCCTGGCATAAAAATGCCAGAGGAATGCCTCAGAGACATTAAGAGCCTTTATTCTGTAGTCAAAGTAATTGAAATGAAATCCAGAGAGAATGAGTGAGTTGTTCAAGGTCAGCAGGACCCCCAGCTTCTCATGCCCACAGGACCCATGTGCTATCCACTATGTCAAACCTCCTATTACACTGACAAATATACTTATAGGCTCTAGAGCTATGCTCCTAAATTACCCTCCCCTACCACTCCTCCTAGGAGAAGGAAATGGCATCCTACTCCAATGTTCTTGCCTGCTGCTGCTGCTGCTAGGTCACTTCAGTCGTGTCCGACTCTGTGTGACCCCACAGACGGCAGCCCACCAGGCTACCCCGTCCCTGGGATTCTCCAGACAAGAACACTGGAGTGGGTTGCCATTTCCTTCTCCAATGCATGAAAGAGAAAAGTGAAAGTGAAGTCGCTCAGTCGTGTCCGACTGTTCGCGACCCCATGGACTGCAGCCTACCAGGCTCCCCTATCCAT
Source organism: Oreotragus oreotragus (assembly GCA_006410675.1). Lineage (NCBI taxonomy): Eukaryota > Metazoa > Chordata > Mammalia > Artiodactyla > Bovidae > Oreotragus > Oreotragus oreotragus. The sequence goes on from SJYX01012152.1 coordinate 139,623, forward strand.
GGGATTTTCCAGGCAAGAGTTCTGGAGTGGGGTGCCACTGCCTTCTCCCATGTTCTTGCCTAGGAAATCCCTTTGACAGAGGAGCCTAGCATGCTACAAGTTCACGAGGTTGCAAGAGTCAGCACAACTTAACAAGTACACCACAACAGCCACCATCCTTCCCCGTATCATTTTTTTTTTAATTTCCTCATTTTACTTATGAAATACAAGTGAGAAAAGATGAGCCCGATAAGTTTACTCAAAATACAATGTCACTAGCACAGCATTTTCTGATCTTTCTCCCTCCTTCCTCTCCCCTATCCAATTACACTTTTAACTGTAGGTTTGCCCCCAACTTAGTTGAGAGCAACTCCATTCTTTGAGTTGCTCAGACCAAAATCTTTGGACTTATTTTCACTATTTCATCTAACTATATTACGCCCACATCTTTGCAGCCAATCGACTCCTTTCTTGACTTTATGCCTCACAACCAATCTATCATGAAATACTGCCAGCTCTACCTTCAGCATGTATCCAGAATCGAGCCATTTATCATCACTTTCACGGCTACTGCTTTGGTCCAAGTAACCATCTTATATCACCTGTGTTACTGGGATAGCTTCCCAACTGCCTCTGCCACAAGGGGTTACTAGCTCTGCCTTTGTTATGCTCATTCTCACCCCCAGGGTACCCTCATCACTGCAGCCAAAATCACCCCTCCAGGAATAAGCCACTTTTCTGATTAAAACCTTTCAGTGGCTCTACATCTCATGAGAAAGAAATTAGGTCCTGACAGTGGTATGTGGGAATCTACACAATTCATCTGCTTCTCTATCTCCTCGTCACCTGCCTGCTCTCTCCGTGCCCTCCATCCTGGCTTCCTTTGCCTTCCTTTTCCTGATGCTCTGGCCTCAGCATCTTACAGTGTTTCTTTCTCCCTGGCCAATTTCCCCTCACACATGTACATGATGTTCCCACACCTTCTTCCAGATTCTACCTAAATGTCACCTCCTCTTTGAAAGTGTCACCTTCCCCTCTCATTCCCACCCCAGCATTTCCTCCCCAGCTTTCTTCCATACTGTTCCCTTCTAATGTACTATGTAACTTACTTTTTCTCCTGGGTATTTTCTGTCCTCTCTGATCAGACTGTAGGCTCCAAGAATTGTGGAGCTGAGGACAAGGCGTGTAAGTAAAGAGGTCTGTTTTGTTCACTAGTCAGCCATAGAATCTAGTGTAACAGCACACAGCAAGCATTTGTTTACTATTAATCAGTTAATCAGTAAATGGGAAAACAAATTCCATGTTGAAGGGAGTATAGGGGGCAATTGGGGGCAAAGCAACTTTCTTTACATCCTGTTCATCATCCCCATAGGCGTATTCTTTTTCTGACCACACAGGAGGTTGGTTCAAGGTCTGTAAGTCTTCTAGGTTATCAGGCTTCTCTTTTAAATCAGTGTTGGAGATGATATAAGCCTAAATGATGTTCTTAGACAGAAAAAGCAACTGAAGAATGGAAATGATCCTTTTTTCTATAATTGTTCTATAATTACCCTGTACTATGTGGCTCCCACCCAGAAGGCTCAATTCAGGAGTCAAGTAGTTTGTTTCTCCAGCACTCTCTGCTCTCGAGACATACGTTGGCAGAAAACCAGAGAATGAGGGTCTGGAGAAATCAGGAGAAAGTATGAGAGCCTTGTGGAGGGAGATAGTGTGTGATGCTTTCACTTCGGTCTTCTCTTTATGATTCCCTCAACATCTCTCGCTTCTTCCTTTCTTGCCATTTCTTAGCTCCATTTCTAAGAGTGGGCAGGCAGTGCATGAAATATTTTAAGATTAGAAGATCCTCTACACTGGGAATCGGGATCATATGAGGCAATTTTGGGATTTACCAAAGTGTTCAGAGGAATCTGGTTTAAAAAAGTTACCAGTAAGAATGGAAAACCTAAAGAATTTATGACACAAGGGCACACTCTTCTGCTGCCATGCTGATTAGACCAGAGAGCAGGGATCTAACACCATGGTTGGTTAACTGGGAAGAAAGGAAACATGAATGGGAACTTAACACTGACCAACTATATGGCCAGGAGGGCTCCCTTTCTGAATACAGCCTCATTCTGCTTGCACAAAAGTGGAATGCTAGAAAACTCGAGCTTATCTTTTTATTTTCTTCTTTAGGCATGTACTCCAGCATAGGTGAAAGTGACAGGTGCTCAGACACTCAGCTGTGTCTGACCCTTCACGACCCTAGGGACGGTAGCCTGCAAGGCTCCTCTGTCCATGGGATTCTCCTAGTAAGAGTACTGGAGTACTGGTTGCCATTTCCTCCTTTGGGGGATCTTCCCAATCCAGGAATCAAATCTGCAACTCTTAGGTCTCCTGCGCTGGCAGGTGGATTCTTACCACTAGCACCACCTGGGAAGTCCATACTTCAGCACAATATCCAACAAAGCACCAGCAGAAACTATATATACAGTTAGCAAAGGTGTTCAGATTTCAATGCACTTTTACTGGCTTCCTTAGAGAAAGAGTCTTAGCTACATCTGACCCCAATAACCCCATACAAACTTTAATTACAATACTTGGAAAACCTAGCATGTAAAAAAGTTAAATGTAAACTAAAAAAATAACTGTTGCCTGGGCAAAGATAGGCTAATGTGAACTATGAATCTTCTTCTAAGAAAATCTACAAATGAAGACAGTGTTAAGGAACTTGACAAATAATAAACAGTAATACAAATACGAATCAAAACATCTTAATCAGAGTTGATATATGCAATTCAAAAAAAAATGCTCATTCAGGGATCTATTTCACTGACAAGGCAAAGAAGGCATAGTTAGTGAGGGAAAAAAAAAGCATAACTTTTGACTCAGTGTGAATCACCTAGATAAGGTAAAGAAATAATCTTAAAGCTAAATAGAAGCATCACCACTTTATTTTAGTGGTTTCCCAGGCCCCTGGGCATGACCTATATTTTCAGAGTTCTGCCTCTTTTAAATACTCTTCAGTGCTCAAGCAGATATCCAACTCTACTCTCATTCCTAGATTCACCTTGAGAGAGTCTATCAAAATACAGAAATCAGATACTTTTTTCCTTAATTTTGAGAAGGTGGTGCTATTCTGGATCTCCCAGATGAAAAAATATTCCCAGAGCAAAGTTCTGGAGAATAAGAGAAACCTTCCCTTGCATTTGGCTTAAACTAGACACTCTTCACCCTAAACATTCTGGAACCTTGACTCTAACCTGGCCCAGAAAGCTGTCTGAAAAAGATTCCCTGTCTTTGAGCAGAAAGATTGCATAACCCTAGAACAGTCTATGGACTTGCATAGTTTTGTTCAAATTGAGCTTCCTGGGACCTAAGGAATGTCTCATTTTTTCAGGCAGAAGTGGTTTTGTCAAACAAGTAGAGTAATAATGGTCACCTGACCTATATTCAGCATCACTTTATATACTTTAAAATGTGAAAGCATTTCTCACACCAGGTTAAGGAATTCTACCCTCTTATCCTGTTTCCTTCATTGCACTTATAATCATTGTAATTCATTAACCTTGGGACTCTGTCTCTGTTCACTGCTTTATCCAAGGCACTTAGAAAAATGCCTAGCAAATAATATCCATTATAAAAATAATCAGTGCATATGTACATTGTAAGGCACATAATCAATAATCACATACAGATAATTAATCATGTATAAGTAATCAATTTATTATGAAGTCACTCAATCGTGTCCAACTCTTTGCGATCCCATGGACTGTAGTCTACCAGGCTTCTCTGTCCATGGGATTTTCCAGGCATGAGTACTGGAGTGGGTTGCCATTTCCTTCTCCAGGGGATCTTCCTGACCCAGGGATTGAACCCAGGTCTCCCGCATTGCAGGCAGACACTTTACCCTCTGAGCCACCAGGGAAGCCCATAAATAATCAATAATCATGTACAAATATGAGGATATCACTGTACATGAATTGGGAAGATCAACTGAGATTTTTCAGGAAAGGCTTAATAAGTATTACAGATGCTTAACAAATCAAGTAACAACAGCAAGCCATACTAGGATTATACCCTCTGCCTGAACACAGGAAAAATGGCAAGAGAATGTATGAAGGCTTCATTTTTCACATTTGTAACAGAAATACCTATGCTATCTGCTATTCCCCTTGAACAGCATCAAAATCAGGTAATTCCTGAAGCTGAAAGTCAAGAAGAGGGTCAAGAAAGTCAAATCTAGGGGCCATGAGAGCCTTGGGTTCACGCTGTTGAACAGAAGTATCAAAGAGCGGGAGAAACGGACTTTGGCTGTAGGCTGTTTGTAGTAACCAACATGTGTGCGTGCTAAATCTCTGCAGTTGTGTCTGACTCTTGGCGATCCCATGGACTGTAACCTGCCAGGCTCTTCCATCCATGGGCTTCTCCAGGCAAGAACAGTAGAGTGGGCTGCCATGCCCTCCTCCAGGGGATCTTCCCCACTCAGGGCTGGAACTCTCATCTTTTGCATCTCCTGCATTTGCAGGTGATTCTTTACCACTAGCACAACCTGGGAAGCTCATAGTAACCTACATTTGCGTCCAGACTTTACTGCTGTGTACTCTGGCCTTGATAATCTGGGATATCATATCCCAAAAGCAGGTATCATACTCAAGTGAACTCTTACTTCACCACCAGTAACAGGAGGTATGTCCTGACAAAACAAAATTCAAAGTCTCACAAACCACACATAAACAAAATTCAACTAAATGATGCAATGTTAATTGAAATACTTGAAAGAGAAGACTGTGAAGTAAGACATTGAAAATTAGATCCTGGCACTACCATTTATGGACTGGGTAATGGGCTTCCCTGGTGGCTCAGAGGTTAAAGCATCTGCTTGCAAAGCGGGAGACCTGGGTTCGATCCCTGGGTGGGGAAGATCCCCTGGAGGAGGGGGCAAACCACTCCAGTATTCTTGCCTGGAGAATCCCATGGACAGAGGAGCCTGGTGGGCTACAGTCCACGGGGTTGCAGAGTCGGACACAACTGAGCGACTTCACTTTCACTTTCAAGGTTGAGCAAGTTACATAACTAACCCGAATAAAATTTCTTCAGTTGAAAGAACACAGGGAAAAGTCACGCCTGTTTTGCTGTGTTGTGTGAGGAGTGAATAACAGGAAAAGTCTCTACTTTATGGAAGGCATTTAATAAAAATCTGTAGTGACATTAATTCTTATTCTATACTGTGAAAGCCTGCTCTGAGAGAGTGTCTGAAAGCATTCAGGTGGTCAATATATCAGTCTGTCTTTAATGTTTAAATTGTCTTCATTTAAGTAAAGGAAGCCTGTTTTTAAAAATAAACATTTGGCTTTGCACCAAAAGATTAGGATCTCTGAGATGAAGCAGCCCAGAAAAAGCATGTCAAATATCGATGATCCGGGTGCCTCCACGAATGGCCATGATGTTTTATGCTTGGAAGACACCAGAACCCACATCAGTATCAGTATGCTATCTCTAAAGAAAGGCTTAGCAGCCTCTTTTCTGGAGAATGGGTTTGGGAAATGGGGGAGACCTCACAAACTGTGTATATTTAACACTTAAGAGAGAAAATGGTACTGTAACAGTTTAACACTGGTACAAAATGACGAAGTCAAATGTAAAATAAATTGTAATAACACAGTTGTTTTTGGCCACATAAATTTTGATCTAGAGTGGACATTTTTCCTAATTTTATTCCTGTTTTTACAAATATTAGCACAAGATTAGGACAATGTGGTTACCTTTTACACACTCTGTTGGAAGAGGATCAAAGAAATAATTTTATATATCCAAATAAGAAACAAAATAAATAGTGAAATACCTACAAAACCACCCTGAGAGAAATAAGCACTATCTTGCTGAGTTGCTTCAGTCATGTCTGACTCTTTGCGACCCTATGGACCATTTCCCACCAGGCTCCTCTGTCTGTGGGATTTTCCAGGCAAGAATACTGGAGTGGGTTGCCATTTCCTTCTCCAAAGCAATTATCTTAGGTAACCAAAACTCAATTCACGTTTGGTTCTGTAAAGGCTGTACTTATAATACCAATATTTGTATATACTTATTTAATAAGATTTTTATTATACTAGATTACATGTCATAAAACAATGTTATACATATACACATTATAATATTTAATATCATACTGAACTATATTTTCTGTGTTCACAATATTATACTATTGCACCATAGTATATTGAACTAAGTACATTTTATACCTTGAGATGGCACAGCTCTTCACTCATACAATGAAGGAAGGTCTGATTGTTTTTTTCCCCCACTGCTCATTCCTTCCATCTCCTTATTCTATATGTGTCCAAAGAATGTCTTTCTCAGACATTTATAAACAGTCATCTTACAGCCATGCTTATTTCTAAACATGCTGCTTCACACATTCCATGGGACAGGTTAACAATTATTTTTGGTTTTAGATGCCATCTGTTACAGCTTCTCTGGGCCAAAGATCCTGTTTATGTCAACAAATTACTTAATTAAGCAAACTAGGTGATGACAATGATGAGGTTTTGAAAATAATATGGACATTCATGTAAACTATGTAATTCATTATTATGCTTTATTTTAAAGAATGTCAAAGAGCTGGGGTAGTAGAGTGGTGTAGGGGCGAAAGGGTACATGTAAGAGGGGACTAGCAAGGCCCCTCAGAGAAGTGGGATGGAAAGTGATGTAGGACACAGGCTGAGGAACTTAGATCCCTTCTTATGAGAGCAAAGGAAAAAAGGAAAAACAGGAAAGAAGTCCAACTGAGCTCTCCCTGTGCACCAAGTACAATAGTGCCTACTATGTGACAGGCCACTGGGAGTAAAGGTGCAACGAAGTTTCTAAAAGACCACATTCACTTGACACTGAACTTGACTTCAGTATACTCTGCTCACTCTCAAGACACTATTTCTCATTTAATTCAGGACTCCATGATGCCCTTTCATACCTAATAAAGACAAGACACCAAGTTAGAGTACTTCTCACATATCCCCTTAAATAATTTTTGTAAAATACTCACAAAATATAATTTTATCTCATTTGAGAAAATTTGCTAACTCTAAAATTAGCAGATAATTCAAAAATGCTTTTTGTTTGTAAATTCATAGCTCCCTCAGATTTTCTATTATTCTAATTATAGGCAAGGATAGAGACACAACTATTAATACAGAAAACCCTTGGGTTTGCTGTAATCTTAATAATATTAAAGGGACAGACCTAAACCATGGTTATTATCAGGTGTTAAGCCTAACTGTTCACAAAAATGACATCCTCCATATATGACAAGTTACCTCCTGGTTCAAAAGAAGCTTCTAAATATGACTTCTTCAAAAACTCAGTATGTTACATAATGTTTAATTCAGAAAAATGCTTCCAGTATAAACACATTTATGGCAATGACCATAATTATAATAATTTGGGGTAAAGTTCAGTTCTGTCACTCGGTCGTGTCTGACTCTTTGCGAAACCATGAATCACAGCACACCAGGCCTCCCTGTCCATCACCAACTCCCGGAGTTCACTCAGACTCACATCCATCGAGTCAGTGATGCCATCCCGCCATCTCATTCTCTGTCATCCCCTCTTCCTCCTGCCCCCAATCCCTCCCAGCATCAGAGTCTTTTCCAGTGAATCAACTCTTCGCGTGAGGTGGCCAAAGTACTGGAGTTTCAGCTTTAGCATCTTTCCTTCCAAAGAAATCCCAGGGCTGATCTTCAGAATGGACTGGTTGGATCTCCTTGCAGTCCAAGGGACTCTCAAGAGTCTTCTCCAACACCACAGTTCAAAAGCATCAATTCTTTGGCACTCAGCTTTCTTCACAGTCCAACTCTCACATCCATACATGACCACTGGAAAAACCTTTAACTGCCACTGGACTACTGGCCTAAGTAACCCCTAAGAGTAACACATCACAGGCATCAACATCAGGCATACACAAAAAGTTTTTGAGTTAAGAATAGTGAAATTGCCCTCTTTCAAAATTTTAATAAAAATGTGTATAGTTTATGAAGGAAAAGTGGAAAGTTGTATTCTACATAACTGGAAAACATTATTTTTAATAAGTGGGGAAAAAATGGATTAAATGTCTGTGATGCCATTCTACTGTGCAGAATTCCTAAGATCTGGAATTCCTGCTGACAACCACGAGGACCTAAGAAATGGATTATAAAATGGGAGGGAAGAGGAACTAGGTCGCCAGAATGGGCTCTACTACATCCTAATTACCTTCTTTGTTATTCCACAAGCAAATTCTGGGATTCTAACATATAGGATGATCATATGTCTTAGTTTGCTTTTGACAGTACTGGTTTATACCTATGGTCCCAGTGTGATTACTGATAAAGTTCCTTTTTTCTCTCAGAAGTGTCTTGGTTTGAATGACAAGCTACATGGTCATCTTACCAGTAAGCCATCAGCATTACTGACCACCCTTCAGAGTACTCTGACAGTAAAATGAATGGATCACTTTATTATCTGTTGCTGTCATTCCTATTATTTAATATCAAGGGAACAGTATTGGTTTGTTGCCGACAGAAATCAATAAAAAGCAATACTATAAGCTTTCAGGAGGGTGAACAGAACCTCACTGTAGGGAAAGGATTTTAGAAGTGAGTAGCATTTTATGTTCACTAAGATCCGTTTGACTGTCCAGACTCCATGGCAATACTATGGTTTAATATCTAGCTAGTAAGTAAAATCTGTATCTACAGAATTCACAAGGCAACAAAAGATGTGTGCCTCTTCTCTGATTCCTTTTACCTCCACAAAATGTAGGAACTGTTATTATTCAATTGTTCAACCCACAAACTTTCATGAGAAATCTATGACATTTTAGCCCTCTTTTTGTCACTATGGCATTTGTAGGAGTCATGGTACTTGCCTTTAAATAGTTCATATTTTAATTGATGATTCAAAACCAAAACAATCACTTGATAACTAAGTATAGAACTATATGTCAGTAACTCTTACAAGTGATTTTAAAGGAACAGAATATTGAGTAAAGGACTATTGAAGAATAAACGTTTGAACTCAGGCCTAAAGGATGCAGAGGGCTCCAAAAGATGGAGAGTAAAAGAAGAATTGTGGGAATGAACATATGTACAGATGTTGGTGGCCGAAATTAGACTTTTTTTGAAAGGAAACTTTAAAAAAATAGTTGATAGACATGGTGGAGCCATTTTCCAGAAATGTCTGAAAAGTCAGGTAGGAATATTTAGACTTCATGTAGTAACGTATGGTATCGACATTAAAGACCACCCAGGGTCTGCGATCTCCGTTTTAGTAAGGTTTTCCTATACTGCAATATGAGACCATGTCAACATGATGAAAGTTCTAGAGAAGAAAAATATCCAGCCCCCTGTTACTTTCAGTCCTCAAGAACAGATGCAGTGAACAAAAAAAAAAAAAAGAAAGAAAAGAAAAAGTGATCTCAATCTAATAAGCTACATATTAATTTATAATTTAAACATTTTCAGAAGATTTCTTTGCATAACCAAAGAAAGATTTGTCCTGAATCCAAGCTCATATCTCCCAATTCCTTTTCTCTTATTTTCCAAGTACTTAGATGATAACTTTAAGATTCAGGTGTTTAGATCCTTTCAGATACGTAAAGATTATCAGTCTAATCCCCTGTCTTAACCTGCTCTCAACACAGCTTTCATCAAGACTCACATGTCCTATGAAGGTGCTTCCAAGTAAACCTCCCTGTCTCCACCCCCTAACACCACTCCTTTAAGATAACTGCCAGCCTCTCCTTGCCAGATCCATGAATACTTAATGACTGCTATCCAGAAAATACTAATTGATGATGGGCATATTTTAGTATGTGAATCTGTCTTCTCTTTCCTCTTTTAGACTGTGATCACTACAAGGGCAGGAAACTATTTTCTATTTTCTTGCAACCATCATTATGTATTATTACTTAGCATTTAATGAGAAACAATAGTTCATTGTAGAAGAATATGAATCAGTTTCTCACAGCTGAAAGCAGATAATGACCACAAAAAATAGAAACATTAGTACTAGCCAAAGGGATTAAAAATAAGAAAACTAACTATATGTAAAATTTTGAATCAGAAAATAGTAAGAGAAAATAAACTCTCTAAATAAATGGGCAGACTTAAAATCAATGACTACTGAACAATGGCTAAAACACTAAGTTCATTTTTTCTGCAGTAAACCAAGAGCAGTGGACAAACAAGAAGGAATGAAGACATCACTAAAATAGCTATTGATGAAAGGCTGTTAAGGAAACTGTCAGGACAACCGAATATTTACAAATAAGGAGTCCCCGGTAGAGTTATTGAACACAGTGTTATGGGACAAACTAGAGGGAATAAGTAGACTTTTGAAAGTGAAATGTGAGGGAAAAGTGAAAGCAGAAAGTTGTAACATTTTTGAAACAAAATTAATGAACTAGTTTACCAAAGAAATAGTGACTCAGTACAGCCCTATGCAAAATCACTAAATAGTCCCAAATTGTTTCCAGGACCACCTCCAACTACTTTCCATGGCCATCCTTTATCCACTGTCGCATTGTCCTGACCCAACACCTTGATCTTTTGCAGCTATCCTGGCTAATGAGGTTCACAAAGGTAACTTTCTCTTCCTGTCATTTTTTGCCCAGACCTCCCTCTGTTTTCTAAGATAATAGCCAGTTATACGGTTAAACTGATCAGTAAAGGCTAATGTTGTTTACACATATGTGGTCAGTTAATTTATGACAAAGGAGATAAGAATATATAATGGGGAAAGGGGAATTTATAAAATATGGAGTTGGGGGTATTAGCATATGTAATAGCATCACACAATTTGCTAGATGGCTACATGCAAAATCATAAATACAATATATAAACTATTTACAATTTGTAAATACAAATACATCAAATAAATAAAAACGTATACATATACCTTATTTATATACAAATAGATCAAAACAAAAGTTAACTCAAAATGGATCAAACACTTAGATATAAGATCTGAAATCATAAAACTCCTAGAAGAAAACACAGGTGATAAATTCCCTGATAGTGGCTTTAGTGATGTTTTTGTGAATCCGACTTCCAAAACAAGTTCAAAATAAATAAATAAATAAATAAACAAATAGGGCTACATCAAATGAAAAGGCTTCTGAAAACTGAAGGAAGCTATGAAGAAAATGAAAAGGCAACCTACTGAATGGCAGAAGATATCTGCAAATCACATACTCAAAAGGGGTTATGGCAGAAAACAAAGAAGCAATAAAGAAGCCTCCTGATGGAAGTGAAAGAGGAGAGTGAAAATGTTTCAACATAAGCATAAAATTTCAACATTCCTGAAAACTAAGATCTTGGCATCAGTCACATCACTTCACGGCAAGTAGGTGGGAAAACAATGGAAACAGTGACAGACTTTATTTTGGGGGGCTCCAAAAACCACTGCAGATGGTGACTGCAGCCATGAAATTAAAAGACACTTGCTCCTTTTCTTCAAAAGCTATGACCAACCTAGAAATCACACTAAAAAGCAGAGACATTACTTTGCCAACAAAGGTCCGTCTAGTCAAAGCTTTGGTTTTTCCAGTGGTCATGTATGGATGGGAGAGCTGCATTACCAAGAAAGCTGAGCACTGAAGAGCTGATGCTTTGGACTCCGGTGTTAGAGAAGACCCTTGAGAGCCCCCTGGACTGCAAGGACATCCAACCAGTCCATCCTAAAGGAGATCAGTCCTGGATATCCATTGGAAGGACTAACGCTGAAACTGAAACTCCAAAACCTTGGCCACCTAAGGCAAAGAACTGATTGATTGGAAAAGACCCTGATGCTGGGAAAGATTGAAGGCAGGAAGAGAAGGGGAAGACAGGGGATTAGAAGGTTGGATGGCATCACAGACTCGATGGGCATGAGTTTGAGCAGGTGCTAGGAGTTGGTAATGGACAGGGAAGCCTGGTGTATTGCAGTCCATGAGGTCACAGAGAATTGGACATGACTGAACCGAATGCAAAATATAAAAAGAATTCAGTGGATCTGAATAGACTTTTTTCCCTAAAGATGACATACATATAGCCAATAGGCATGAAAGGATGCTCAATAGCCCTCCTCATTAGCGAATTGGAAATCAAAACTACAATGAGGTATTACCTCACACCTGTCAGTGGCTATTATCAAAACAAAAACAAATAACAAATGTTGGCAAGAATGTAGAGAAAAGGGAAACTTCAGGCACTGTTGGTGGGAAAGTAAATTGGTGCAGCCACTATGAAAAACCGTATGGAAGTTTCTTTAAAAATAAAAAACAGATCATATGACTGAGCAATTACCCTTCCAGACATTTTTCCAAAGAAAATTAAAACACTGATTCAAAGAGATATATGCAACCCTATGTTCAATGCAGCAGGAGAAGGTAATGGCACCCTACTCCAGTACTCTTGCCTGGAAACTCCCATGGACAGAGGAGCCTGGTAGGCTGCAGTCCATGGGGTTACTGAGAGGTGGACACGACTCAGTGACTTCACTTTCACTTTTCACTTTCATGCATTGGAGAAGGAAATGGCAACCAGTATTCTTGCCTGGAGAATCCCAGGGATGGGGGAGCCTGGTGGGCTGCCGTCTATGGGGTCACACAGAGTCGGACACGACTGAAGCGACTTAGCAGCAGCAGCAGCAGCAGCATATTCCTAACACACTTGATAAGAAGTCATACACTAGAATGACTGTCTCTTATACACATCTAGATGTGTATAAGAGACAGCCTGAGTAATGTCTTCCATTAACATATAATCTGCTACTTTTATATTTACTTTTTTAATGAGATAGAGTTCTACATAGAGTATTCTTGTCTTTTCCTCACTCTGGCTGAAGTTGGGCCAAACCAGTATTCAGATTAATACTAAATGCTTAGGAATATTTGGATTTCTTGTTAATCTATTTGCAAACTAACACTATCTAATGGAATCTCTGGCAAAATCTAAAAATAATAAAGTCTCAAGTGTTTTAAAGAACACTAATGTAAACACCTGGTGGGCTGCCGTCTATGGGGTCACACAGAGTCGGACACGACTGAAGCGACTTAGCAGCAGCATATGTACAACAGAGTATTACCCAGCCATAAAAAGGAATGAAATCTTGCCATTTGTGACATCATGGATACCTAGCGTATTATGCCAAACGAAATAAGTCAGATAAATACCACATTATTTCACTTACACGTGGAATCTAAAAAACAAAACAAAAAAGCAAATCCCAGACTCAGATACTGAGAACAGATTCATGTTTGTCAAAGGGGAGGGGGACTGGTGCAGGGGAGGCAAATGGGAAAGCGGGTCAAAAGATACAAACTTCCATTTATAAAATAAATAAGTCATAGGGAAGTACTGTACAGCCTGTGTAATACAGTCAACATATTAATGTTGTATGGTGACAGAAGGTAACGAGACTTATAGTGATCTTTTTGCAATGTGTGTAAGTGTTGAGTCACTGTGCTGTACATGTGAAACTAACAAAATAATGTATATGAATTGTACTTTGATAAATAAAGGTAACTCTAATTTAATCAGTATTCTGTTTAGTGACTCTACACATCAGGCACTGTGGAGGAGGCAGAGCCATTTACAGGAGAAGCATGATCATCTTGGCGTTATACAGCCACACTCCAAGGTTTTTGCTATAGAGTACTGGCACTTTAGCCAAACGGCTACTGCTACATAGCCTGGCCTAAGAAGGCTTGATTTTGCTTTGTTTTCGGCAGTCATATCTCAGATCTTACCGATTGTTCTTTTCCTATTTCTTGCTTTTCACAAGCCTCCCTAAATGCTCCATAGCTTGCCGGTGTTATTCTCACTGCTGTTTTCTTTTATTGTCTGTAATTATACCATGATTCTGGGTAAAAGAGTAAAGACAGTTATCAGTTTCTTGGCTACACATTTTAAATGACCAACAGAAGCTTTCATGACACTCGCTTGCCACAATCGGATTTTTCTAGGAAAAGGTCCAAGCTTATTCATAAACAACCAAAAGTAGTTCTGAACATGAGAGATGAACTGGATGGCAAACTGAATACTTAAAAAGGAAGCTTTCCATAATGAAGTTAAGCAAACAGCCAAAATGGAAAGATAATTTTAAGTGGAAAAATGGTTTGAGTGGTAGTATATTAGGTACAAACCTCTTGTAGAACTGGCAACAGCATCATCAAGCAGTTTGAAGACTAATTTTTTGGTTGTCCTTTGAACTTGGGAAATCTCATTTGAAAGTAAAAGATGATTCTTCAGAGAAACAAAATGCATAGCTATTCTCTACTTCAAAACAGATTTTCTCTTTCAAAGGACAACTTCAACCTAAAGCAATCAAAGTAAAATGTGTCACTACATTTAAGTGCTATAGACAAGTCAGGAGAGAAAATACAAAAGCATGGTCCCTTCCCTCCTGCAACTTACAATACACTCAACCAACTTTTGCTGTGGCAAACCAATGCACAAACAATTCACTGCAGAACTGTATTAACTACATACTATAGATGCAGGAAACAGATAAGCATAATTCCATTAATATATCAGATTTTTACTCAATATGTATCAATATGAAATAGATAAATGAACAAATGTTCAGTTTGAGAGGTGTGTAGGCTCTGAGGAACTGGAGTTAATGGAGGAGAGTATTCCATGTGCAAGAATGTGCCAGAGCATAGGCCACAGGCAAGAATGGGAATGGAAGATGGACTTATAAGTGGCCAGCATAACAGAAAAGTCGAAGTGTCAGTCATTCAGTCCTGTCCAGTCCTTGTGACCCCATGGATTGTAGCCTGCCAGGCTCCTCTATCCATGGGATTCTCCAGGCAAGAATACCGGAGCGGGTAGCCATTCCCTTCTTCAGGGGATCTCCCCAACCCAAGGATCAAACTCACGTCTCCTGCAATGGCAGATAGATTAAGCCACCAGGGAAACCCCAGCATAACAGAAGCAAGCTCAAATGGTGGGAAAGGCTGGACAGTAGGAAGAGCACATGCACATTTCTTCTAATTATGTTTACTTAAAAAAAAAAAAAAAACTCCTGAGCACAAATTTATTTTACTATAGTGATAATTAAATTATTCCAGCATAATAGTTTAACAAGCTTAAGGATATGAGCACCCAAAATAGCACAGCAGGAAAAATAATATGACTATAATTGACTTAATCATGTTTTACTTTAATTTTTAGTAATTTGCTTTCTTGATTCCAATCTTTTTCCTTCTTTTTACTCTTCTTAGTCTCATCAGCTTTTTTCTCATTGGGTTATTACTTGGGTCACACCTTCAAGTTTCTCCGTGAACTCTAATTTCTTCGTAACTACCTACTGTACCTTATTTGCCAAAGTTTTCTCCAAAGTTTTCTGTTTTCAGTCTTCTCTGATCTGCAGATCCTTCAATCGTTAACATGCAAAATGCATAGCTTCAATATTTCAACTGTGCAACACACATGCAGTATTGGGTACTCTGATCTGTACGCTGGTCTCCTTGCTTCAGCCATTATAATGGAGTCCTAAAATGCTATTTGACCTACCTATGGTTGGTGACAGTCCAGAAGATATTCATGATTCTCCAAAGCTACATACTCATATACCGATTAGGAAAAAAAAAAAAAAAGACATCAAAAGAGATAATGCAGTCTTATCTGCATCTTTATTAACATTATCTTCATCCATGATTTACATAACAATCTACCATCCATTCAGAATCGATTTATATTTCCAATCCTTTTGCCTTTGGATATAACAAATTCCTTCAATTCACTTCTTAAAGATTAAGGAAGCTCTGTGGTGCTATGGAAAAACGTAATGGAACTTGAAATCAGAAGACCCATAATTCAATCTTCACCTTCTATTTTAAGAGCTCAGGGCAGGAAAGCCATTCAAACTATCTTACTCTGAGTCCTCATCTACAAACCTACTAGAAAAAAAAATTATTGCATCATCTTGCAATTGTAATATCAAATGAGATAAGAACATCAGAACATTCAAGAATTTTGATCAACACATTTAGGCTTAAGTTTTGATATTTGCTACCTAATCTGTAGTCTATCCTCATTGGCCTTCTCTAAATATTTTATAGATTTTTATCTGTTTTCCTTTCAAGATGCAATGACCAAACAGATTTGAATGCCCCAAAGAGAGCCTGACATGTACTGGGTTCTCAATTAGTATTGTCTGACAAATAGACTAAATAGCTCACATTATAAAATATCATTTAATTCAAGATTAATGTTCCTGTGTGTCTATTTTCAATCCACTTCTTTGTGAATACACAAATGTTATCTCAAAGAATGGTCTATAAAAAGTCTATCTTTTATAAGATGAACAGATAACTCAATTTATTTTTCTATAAGTACGGCCTTTATTATTTTTTCCTAAGTGAATTACCTTTCATTGCCCACACTGAATATCATCTACCACTTTTCTGCCCACTCATGCAGGCTGGCAAGTTCTCCCTGCAGTTTATCTCCATCTGCTTGGCATTTCACTACCTGGAAGAGCTTAGTGTCATCTGCAAACTTGGATAATTCACCATGCGTTCCCTTTTCCAAATCATTTATGAAAATGTTAAATAAGACAGGTTCCAGGGCCAGTCCCCAAGAAACCAAACTGTTTTTTACTTTTCCATCCAGAGGAGGTCTTATTTATTTCTAGACTATGTTTTTTCTTTCCCCTTGATAAAATAAGCTTTGTATAATCAATATGTATGGATATACATATATGTTTCTTCTAGGTACTAAAGCAACTTAAAGTTTGGGGCTATAAAACTACAGCATACCTCAGAAATATGGTAGGTTGGGTTCCAAACCACAGCAATCAAGCAAACAGCCCAATAAAGCAAGTCACATGAGTTGTTCGGTTTCCCAGTGCATGTAAAAGCTAGGTTTATGCTATAGTCTATGAAGTATGCAATAGCATTATGTCTAAAAAGTGATGTACACACTTTTATTAAAAAATTATTCATTGCTAAAAAAAAAAGAAGCTAACAATTATCTAAGGCTTCAGCAAATCATAGCATTTTTGCTGGTGGAGAATCTTGCCTCTATGTTGATGGATACTGACTGATTAAAGTGGTCCTTACTGAAGGTTGGCATGGCTGTGGCAATTTCTTTAAATAACCTAACAAAGAAGCCTGCCATATCGATTGACTCTTCCATTCATGGGTATTTCTCTGAGGCATGAAATGCCTTTTGATAGCATTTCAGAACTTCTTTCAAAATTGGAGTCAATCCTCTCAAAATTTGCTGCTGCGTTATCAACTAAGTTTACGTAATATTTCAAATTCTTCATTGTCACTTCAACAATCTTCACAGCATCTTTACCAGGAATAGATTACATCATGAAACCAGTTCCTTTGCTTAAAGTTGCAACCTAAGATTGCAGCAACCAAGTCACATCCTTAGGCTCCTGCTTCCAACTCTAGTTCTCTTGCTATTTCCACCACTTCTGCAGTTATTTCTCTCACTGAAGTCTTGAGCCCTTCAAAATGACCCATTAGTACTGGAATCAACTTCTTCCAAATTCTTGTTAATGCTGTTATTTTGACTTTCCATGAGTCAAAAATGTTCTCAACGGCTTTTAGAATGGTGATTCCTTTCCAGAAGGTTTTCAATTTACTTTACAGAGATTATCACAAGAATCAGTACAGAAGCTGGAGCCCAAGGACGTATAATTCTTAAATAAGACTTGAAAGTTAAAATTACCTCTTGATCCATGAGCTGTAAAATGGATGTTGTTATTAGCAAGCATGAAAATAACATGAATCTTGTACATCTCCATCAGAGCTAGCTGTTGGATGACCAGGCTGGTTGTTAATGAGCAGTAATATTTTGAAAGCAATCTTATCTGAGCAGCAGGTCTCAAGAGTGGGCTGAAAATACTCAGCAAACAATGGTGTGTACACAGATGTGCTGTCATCCAGGCTTTGTTGTTCCATTTATAGAACACAGACAGAGTAGATTTAGCGTAATTCTTAAGGGTCTTAGGATTTCTGAATGGTAAGTGAGCACTGGCTTCGACTTAATGTCACTAGCTTTATTAATCTCTAACAAAAGAGTCAGCCTGCCCCATGAAGCCAGGCACTGACTTTTCCTCTTTAGCTATGGAAGTCTTAGATGGCATCTTCTTCTGATATAAAGTTGTCTTACCTACATTGAAAATTTGTAAATTCAATGTAAATCTTATCTACATTGAAAATACTCTCAGCATTTAACATTTGTAGAATACAGACAGAGTAGATTTAGCGTAATTCTTAAGGGTCTTAGGATTTCTGAATGGTAAGTGAGCACTGGCTTCGACTTAAAGTCACTAGCTTTATTAATCTCTAACAAAAGAGTCAGCCTGCCCCATGAAGCCAGGCACTGACTTTTCCTCTTTAGCTATGGAAGTCTTAGATGGCATCTTCTTCTGATATAAAGTTGTCTTACCTACATTGAAAATTTGTAAATTCAATGTAAATCTTATCTACATTGAAAATACTCTCAGCATTTAATTATCTTAGCTAGATCTTCAGGGTAACTTGTAAGAGCTTGTCCATCAGCACTTGCTGCTTCACCTGACACTTTTACAACATGCAAATGGCATCTTTCCTTCAGTCTCGTGAACCAAGTTCTGCTAGATTCAAACTTCCCTTCTGTAGCTTCCCCACCTCTCTCAGCCTTCAACTGAAGAGAGTTAGGGCCTTGCTATGTGGATTTTTCTTACAGGAATACTATGGCTGGCTTAAAGTCCTATCCATACAACTAAAATCTTCCCCACATCAGTAATAAGGCTTTTTTTTTCCCTTTCTTACCATTTGTGTGTTCACTGGAGTAGCACTTATAGTTTCCTTCAAGACATTTTCTTTTGCATTCAGAACTTGGCTCATTATTTGCTACAAGAGGCTCTGCTTTTGGCTTATCTTGGCTTTTGACATGCTTTTCTCACTAAGCTTAATCATTTCTATCTTTTGATTTAAAGTCAGAGATATGCAACCCTTCCTTTTACTTGAACACTCAGAGGCCATTGTAGGATTATTAATTGGCCTAATTTCAATATTCTCACGTCTCAGAGAATAGGGAGGACTGAGGAAAGAAATGGAGAAACCACGGTCAGTGGATCAGTTAGAACACACACAACATTTATCAATTTAATGTGTCACCTTATATGAGTACAGTTTGTGGCACCTTGAAACAATTAGTAACATCAAATATCACTGATCAAAGATCACCATAACAAATATATTAATAATGAAAAATGTTTGAAATATTGTGAGAATTACCAAAATGTAACAGAGACATGAAGTAAGCAACTGCTGCTAAAAATACAGAGCCAATAAACTTGCTGGATCCAAGGTTACCACAAACCTTCAATTCGTAAAAAATATGAAGTAACTATGAAGAGCAACAAAGCAGAGCACAATAAAACAAGGTATACTTGTATCAGAAATGTGTCGCTTCCATAAAACTCCTAGGGGACAAAGGACTTGAGCAGCAATACAGAAGCTGAACATACAGGACTCTCTACCCTTCAGACTCAATTTCCAATAAAAGCATCTCCATCTTTGTCTGTTTTATATGTGAAGACACCAATTTGTGGGCAAAAATGAAAATCAGTGAAAAAAAAAAGTTTTTAGTTTTAAATCTACTAGTCCAGAGAGAAAGCTCTGGAATCAGGATCCCAAGACTGGAGCTTTCCTCTATACCCTTTTATGCACTACCAGTGTATCCTTAGCTGTTATTTAGTCACTAAGTCATGTCCAACTCTTTGTGAGCCCATGGACTGTAGCCTGCCAAATTCCTCTGTCCATGGGCTTTCCCAGGCAAGAATGCTGGAACGGGTTGCCATTTCCTTCTCAAGGGGGTCTTCCCAACCCAGGGACTGAACCTGTGTCTCCTGCACTGGCAGGCAGATTCTGTACCACTGAGCCACCAGGAGTCACCTAAGCGTGCTTACATTCTGCTTCTGAAGCTGCAAAGTAAGGAAACTAATGTTTGCCTTGTCTCTCGTGCCCAAGTTGTGAGGATATACATGTACGCTCACACACAGACACACATACATACACAGAAAACGACCAGTGCACCTATGAACTAATCAGTTTAAAGCTATTCTAGCATTATTCTAAGATAGTAATAAAATCCCTCTTTTTAATTTTTGAAGACTGAAACTAGAAGTGGGGAAAAGGGTGACCTCAGTTTCTCTCATGTAACAAATACGTCCTCCAATGTTTCCACTGTTATGGACCAAACTGTGTCTCTCTCCCAAATCCATTTGTTGGAAGCCCTAGCCGCCAGTGTGACTGTATTTGGAGACAGAGCCTTTAAAGGCTAAACCAGGTCATGTGGTGGGTCCCCAATCCATTAACTAGTGATCTTTTCAGAAGAAGGAGGAACACGAGGGATGCCAGTACACATAGAAAAGGCCACGTGAGGACAGAGTGAAGGTGCTCACGGGCAAGCCAAAGAGAGACGCCTCAGAGGAAACCGGCCCTGCCAACATCTTGACCTTGGACTTCCGGAACTGCAGGAAGATAATTTTCTGTTTGAGCTACAGAGTCTGTGCCATTCTGTCATGATATCCCTAGTCTGTGTTCTCATTAGAGCTCTTTCTCTTTGTGCTCAAAATTGAAATGAACCTGAGTATCAGGGAGGTTAAGGGTGCTCCCCAAAGTCATACCTCTAGTAATCGTGGGTCTGGAGTTAAAATCCAGGTCCATCTGAATCTCAAGGCCATGAATTTTCTTTCTGCCAATAGCTTTAGCACTTGCCACTAGCTTACTGAAAAGACTGTTTTCCACTCCTCAAATAATAATGTTTGTCAAGCTGTGTATATTCTCCTAAAGGTGATTGCAGAATACATCATTTGAGACCTGGGTGGGCTTAGTAAAATAACAGCCATCAACTTCCCCCTCTGTTCCTAACTGACAACAAAAACGGGCTAGTTTTAAGATCAGTCGTGTCCGACTTGTTGCGACCCCATGAATCGCAGCACACCAGGCCTCCCTGTTCATCACCATCTCCCGGAGTTCACTCAGACTCACGTCCATCGAGTCCGTGATGCCATCCAGCCATCTCATCTTCGGTTGTCCCCTTCTCCTCCTGCCCCCAATCCCTCCCAGCATCAGAGTCTTTTCCAATGAGTCAACTCTTCGCATGAGGTGGCCAAAGTACTGGAATTTTAAGATAAAATGAACTAAACTCCTAAACTATTTTACAATGCTTTTATCTTTGTTTTGTTTTATTTTATTGTTAACATAAGTCACATTCACCGTAAAAATGGAAACAGTACAAAACTATGTAAAATGTTAATGGATAATTACTTCAGAGGTTTTCAGTTTTTCACTATTATAAAAAGTTCTACGTATTTGCAATTTCATGTAACTAGATATTTAAGAATAAACTTGGAGAGGTAAAACTGTTGAGTCAAAGAGTATGTGTACGTTAAATTTTAAGATATTTTCAGATTGTCTTCTAAAACCTCTCAGGCTCTATCTCCAGCCTCTAAGATCTCCACAGATTTCACCCAGAACAAAGTGCTCTACTAATTTAAAAAATACTATTTCCCACAGGTTTTCTTTGTAAGAAAGTGTTGACACATCCTGAGCATATACCCAGGATATTTCACATTCTTAGAACATAAAACATAATACAATTTAAATGCTATCTGTATTTAGAATTATGTTTAAAATTAAAGAAAAAAAGCAGTCCCACCTTCCTATTATATTTAGAAATAACCCATCTCCACAAACCTTGAAATAGTGAAGGCTGATTCATCACAGCCAATCAATAAGCTTAATAAAAGTGAAGCAAAAATGTGGATTGAAACTGATAAGGCAGTATGTGGCAGACTGCAGCAGACACTATTAGCAACCTGCCCAATATCTATTCTCTCTTTCTATCAAAACCTTGATTATGCTCAGGGCAGCTATGCGCTTGCAGGGGTAAAGTCTCACTTTCTAGCTTTCTAGT